>JAJJWW010003269.1:0-252088 GCA_023531295.1 Papaver armeniacum | reverse complement strand
TCCCAAAAGTGGTCGCTGAAAACTGGGTTTACCACCGAAGTTGGCCGGGAAGTAGTCGGAAAGTAACTCAGGTGACCGTATGGGTGGGACTTGGGTTGGGTTAACCCACCCAACCCATGCCCAACCCGAACGTTGGGTGGGCATGGGCAACGTATTTCAGAATTTTGGGCAAGCTTGGGCATAAATTATATAAACGAGCTAAATTTGGGCAAGCATGGACACAAATATTTCTAACCCAAGTAACCCGCCCAACCCGAAAAACTACGACATAGTCATATAAAACTATTTTTTATAATTAGTATTATCATTTATTTAGAGTAATTTTAGTATTTATTTTCAAATCTAATAATGAAAATATAAATTATATCTATCTCATTAATCATTCGATATAAGATAAATGAAATTTAAGATAATTTTTTATTTATTTGCTTAAAAAAATTATATTATTATAAATATTCCGTAGTTATTTGGAAATATAAGATTAATAGAGCAATTAAATATTATTATTACTAAAAATTGTTATTATCATATTAAAAAATTCGTATGTCTGGCGAAACTTGGGCCAACCCGAGGAACCCGACGAACATAACTTGGGCGGACTTGGGCAAGACTCTCCACGGGTTCGATGGGCAACTGGCAAAGGATTCCTAGCTCGGGTCTGCCTCGGCCAAGCCTTCCAACCCGCCCAACCAACCCAAGTCCCACCCCTAGGTGACCGGCAAAGTCCACCCGGTTACCGGTCAGACGTGAAGTCAACTCAGTCAATGTCACTGAGTCTCAGGCTGAGTCAATACCGAATCAGCTAACTAACTCGGCTGAATAGGTTTCGGGGCCGTGGTTGTTGCACAACCCGAGCTATTTACATTAAAGCCAAACTAATGTTGCGCCATAGTGTTGCATTACTATTGTCAAGCCCGGGAAATGATGGTGCATCACCTGGCACTTCTATAGCTTCAGCCTAACCTCTTCTTTCGTATCTCGTTACTTCACTCACCGCCAAAACCACTGCATTTCAATCTTAGCTTCACAAGCACCAACACCTGTTCATTCTTCCATCTAGGTTTACATGCAATTCAGACACCTCAAACTCATTCCACTTGAGCTTCACTTCAGCTGCAATGACCACGACAAGAACAATTCCCAGCACCAGTTACAGCTTCAACCTTTCCAATCCATGCCTACAATCATCGGTCTCTGCATTACTGCGACACCATTATTTCCCCAGGCCATAGACATAATTGCAGTTCCATTTCCATCATGTTCTATCCTTCAACACCAAAGAGCAGCCTCAACTCCTCATATGGCTCTGCAAGTCCTGCATCTTCTCCGCCATCAACATTAATTGGTTTTAACTCCATTTCTGCAATATCATCAGCAACCAGAGCTTACAACCCTAACAACACCATCCTGTAGCACCATCAAAATCATTCTGGTAATGCAAGAATCACCTACATAACCACCAGAAACTATCATTCTCAATGCACATCTCCTCTGCCATCAGACTTATCACCTCTTCTTGTTGCTCACAGCATCACTTTCACTACTTCCTTGAACCCACAACAACAAACAAATCAACATCTCAAGCTCAGATCATCTTCAACTCCAATCTCTCCCTGTAACTCATATTAGCTCAACAAACCCATAATAACACTCAGATTCAGGAATTGAGCAACACACGTCATCTTTTCTTCCTTTCACCAGAGATACATCCACGGAAACATCTCTTTTCATCAGCACAACAACACTGCTTTACAGCTCCATGTTCTTGACCACCACCAATAGCAAAACCATCTCCATTTCTGGGACTAGAACTCAAAACCCATGTTTAATCTCTTCCCCCTATACTCAACAGCAGCAACATTTGCTTCTCTTCTCTTGTTCCTCCTTCAATCTCAGACTTCAACTTGACAGCATTTCAGCTCAGGGAAACAGTACCACCAGGACAACAATAATCTTAGAACCAACATCAACTTCGGGAGATTCATGCTACTTTGCTGAGAGTGAGCATAGATTGCCATGTCATGTCAATATTGAGAGTTCGGCTGGGAACATATCATATGCAAATACTATGCGAGTCATGCATTAGTTAATAATGCTGAAAGAAAATAGAATTCACAAAATATTTGGGATTGCTGTTACACGCACCATTCTGGGTGAATTTCATATATATATATATTGAGTTGCTCAATGAGCGAGGAGGTTTTTTTTTTGCACTGTCAGCTTTTAAATGGCTTTACCCTTTGCAAAGTGATAAGACTAAACACAATGTTTATGCACTCATTACTTTTAAATGGATTTTATTCCTTTGGCAGGATGACAAAAAGATTAAATACAGGGTTTACGATTTTAGCCCTTAAACTAAAAACCACCATCAACATTAAGTCCTCCGCTTAGTACATAACAATGACATTGTTGAAGTAGGTAAGCACTAGATGGTGACAAATAAAGATAAAACTTATGAGACAAAGTTAGATGTTACCAGGAGAGATGGATCGGCCTGTCCTTGGAACATGTCACATTCAAGAGGCGTTCAATTGAGCGTTCCCCTAGCATGATGTCGGTTGGCCCCATGTAGATTAGGCATACAGTTGGTTAGGATCTCAAACTGCATTCTAAGTCCCTTGTACATCTGAGTATCGTTCGAGAGCGTGTCCAAGCTTTCATAGCTTCGGTTAGCATGGAGGAAAAGTGGAGGAGCGAAGCATCTCAGCTAACAAGTGCTAGGCCTGAAAGGTTTGCTGCCCGGCTAAAGTGAAGGAGGGTGGAGCATAACATGAATACCCTATTCATGACGACGTCATAATCCTCGACTCTGATGTGGACGAGCCATATCATGAGGAATATCCTTAAAAGGCTGCTGAAGCAATTGAAGCAGCTCCCAAAGAGAACGTTGATGCATATTCCGAAAAGGGTGTTGAAGCGGCTCGAGAAGATGTTGAAGCAGCTCCTGAAGAGGACTCTAGTGAAGGCGCCATTGGCCCTGGCATTGACGACACTTCTTTAAATGTTTAGTAGTCTTTTTTTCATGCGGCTGGAGCCAAGGCTTGATCGAATAATAATCCATCATTCATGCTGCTTTGATAATTTTATGTTTTCAATTGGATGAATGAATGAAATCTCCCGAGTGAGAAATCCAAATTCTTGAAAGATCATGATCTCAAACTCAAGATGTAGCACTCTCGGGTAGGGTTATAATAAAATCTCTTAATTCTATCGAGGTGATGTGGCTGATGGGAAGGCAACATCTAAGTGGTGATTTGTTTTCCTTTCATGTGGCCGGATACCGCTTCCACGATGATACTTGTTATATGTAACCCTAATAACAACAGCTTGAAGTAGGGATGCAATGATGAAAATTGAGGATTCGGCCATGAACTCAGAATTCCATTTGTTATATCAAGTGTGTTGTGCTTCCGTGAACAGGAGATCGAAGAGTCGATTTGCTAGGTGAGGAGGCTCTATCTCCAATTAAAAGCGCCGTGGTTACGTGATCGACATGTCCGAAGAAGTAATTGCAACTGGGAGTACCGTAGGACCGTAAAAGATTATTTTCCTACGTCTTAAACTGCAAGTGCACAGTGCCTTTGGAGGCAGTGGCAAGCACAGGTCGAACCACAGAGAATTGGAGTGTGTGTTATGATCTAAAGGATTCTTAACTGATTTCAGGGAAGGTAGCACAAATATATGAGTTTGTTTTAGTGTCTTTACGACAGGATTGTTGTTGTGATGCTATTTCTAATGTATTAAATAAGCAAGAGATCAAGTGTACTATTGATTTTGTGGCTCTAGGATTGTCAAATCCACCACTAATTCAGGTTATGAGATTCAACTAGTTTGAATGTCTTGTTCCTATGACAGATAAGGATAATGTGTCAAGTTTATCACTTATCTAAGGAGATTCACCAAGTGAGACTTCAATTAACAGCTAAGGGTACTACTTCAGAGCATTAGTTGTCTAGATAAGTACAACTAATCAAAGAGTTAGCAATAAAAGTTAAATCATGAGTCAAGCACAAACAACACAGCCTAGCCTAACTACAATGGATACAAGGCATTCATTGTGAGAGTAAAGTGTTGTAATGCTAGAATTGAAGACATCTTATCATTTAAGCATACAAGAACAACTTCAAACACAGTTGAACCACAGAACAATGAACTAGGTTTTATTTGAATCCTAGCAAACCGAATTAGAAGATATTAAACATCATGAAGAACAGATTAAAATTGAAACTAAATTATGAACCCTAAAACATGCCGTGTTCTCTCACATCCAAAACATCAATTTATATCTCTCAAAAAAAACACTCAAACTCACCAAAGACGCAAACCCAAACCCCTCTCTTACTCAATCGACCATGCCTTAAGTTAAATGAGAAAACCCTATTTTCAACCATCTCAACCCTAGCTTCTAGGTTATGAGAGAAGCTAAAGATGGAGATGGGTGAACCTAGGGGTGGCGGAGAAGGTGGCTGATGGAGTTGTCGGGCTTATCAAGATGGAGGCGGTAGTGATGGCTCTGCTCTGTCGTGAGAGGGAAGAAGAAGAGAGGATGGGTTCTGGCAGTGTCTGGGGAAGAAGAAAGAGAAGATGGAAGGGAAAATGGGTTTGGTCGATGGGGGTATAGGTATAGGGTGTTTTGTTGTGAAGTGGTGTAGCAAAGATCGATGAGGAAGTCAGAGGCGAGCGTTGATCTCTGAATCCGATGCGTGGCCCGATGCGAGATCCGAATCGCCAGAAGAATCAAGTTGCTTTGGTGTCGAGCGGGAGCATCGAGTGTTGATGGGAAGGACGGAGCGATCGTTGGATGCATAAGATGAAGATCTTAACGGCTCTAATGGACGGGCTCGGATCCGGGTCACGGGTCCGGTCTTGGATAGCTCAAGCCCATATCTTGTAGATGGGTTGCTACTTGTCAAGTTGCAATCAAGCAGCGCTGCGCGCGGGCTTTGGCATCCTGCTCCATAGATGCTCGTCTCCAATTTTCTACTCTTTTGGCTCCTCAATTTCTCCGAGCTTTATTTACTACCTAAAAACACAAAATTAATTAGTACAAATATTTATTCTTGAAAACAAAGAAAACACAGAATCTGGGATAATATCTGATTTCTGAGCACAAAAGATGAGTAAAATGCCAATAAAAAGGTGTATAAATATGCAATATTTATCACTCATCAAATACCCCCAAACCTGAATTTTACTTGTCCTCAAGTGAAACAAAATTAGGAAATCCTAACTATACCCCCGTCGCAGTCTCGAATGCATTTAGCGACATGCACTAAGCCTTTAAACCCCTAGGTGTCCCTAGTGGACGAGTTGTAGTCTCGTGAGGGTTTACCAGAGGTGTACCCACAAACCTTCTCCAACTTTAGAGTGTAAAAGAGTCTCAAGCATCCAAGGAGCTATGAGGACATAGAGTTTCGCATGCTAGTAACAAGAAGTTAGAACTACCAAAGAACGATTCTCATCCTTAAGTGCCGAGCGAAAGTAACCATACCATATGAAAGAATTCTGATTCGATTGTGATCATAAGCCCTCGACTTCGCCTCACCATTAGGTTTTATGATAATTGCACTCAAAAAGATCGCTTTTTAGTCTCTCATGTGTGCAGCAGGAATAAAGAGAGAAATCCTGCACGTTGTAGGTAAGAAGGATAACCTTCCAAATAATTTCTGAGACTCCACAGAGGTGTGGACAAAAAGAATCTTTTTCTGATGATCTCTAAGAAAGGAAATCAACCATTAGCAAGGGTGGGAGTACTCACTTACCTTCTCAGCCGATCGACAATTAATATCACTCTCTCACAGTATTCATAGAAACGTCCTCAATCTTCGGTCTTCAACTTTTGATGACGAACTTCTGAACTTCACAAAATTTGACAATTTATAATTTCCTTGTTACTTGGAATTTTCTTCTTGAACTCTTCTTTACCATGGTGGTATCAAAACTAAGAAAATAAACTACAATATTTTTTTTGATTTTTGATTTTTGATTGATTTTTTTTTTTTTTTATACACATGAAATGAAAATAACAACAAAAACAATAAAACTACTAACTCCATGGATGAAGGACTATATCCCTCAATTTCCATAACTTGTATTGTCTTGATTTTACAAACTTCACTAATTCTTATCTTCTTTTCTTTTCTTTGTTGCACGTAAACCTTGGACTATCTCAACTTTTCTTCAAATATTCTGATGATGCTCCGCTTGCTGACGATGATGT
This sequence comes from Papaver armeniacum, assembly GCA_023531295.1. Classification (NCBI taxonomy): domain Eukaryota; kingdom Viridiplantae; phylum Streptophyta; class Magnoliopsida; order Ranunculales; family Papaveraceae; genus Papaver; species Papaver armeniacum. Next base: position 245,865 of record JAJJWW010003269.1, on the reverse strand, counting down.
GTTTCTATGAATCTGTTGATGTTGTTGAGAGGGAGAGAGAGTGATGCTAACTGCAAATCGATATTTAGAAGGAGTTTTCATCTTTAGACGTCACCCTCATGATTGACGGAATTAGCACTCAAGAGATCAAAAATAGTGTTGAAAGTGGTGCGAAGTTGGGTAGCTCACCATTCCTACCCGGGAATTGACGTACGGTGACACACACTCTAACAACATTTTCTAGAAAGTCACAAAGAGTGAAGGCTCAGATCTCGCTTGATGTAAAATGGGTAGTCTCCACTATGGGTGATCACAATTCTACTAGCGAATATCTAAACAAAGACCTAATTCGCCTCCCGGATGGTTAAATCCAACTTAACGCTCTAATCAACTAAGAAACCCGATTGTGTTCTCCAAAGACTTCCAAATTCTGTTATTTCGGTCAGACTCTCTATGTAAACATAGTTAGAAGCATGCTAGTGACTCTAAAATCTCTAAAAGTTGGAGGTTTTTATGAAATTTTTTTTTTTTTTTTTTTTTGAATGAAGTAAAACAAAAAGACTAAAAACTCTAAATGCAAATTACACCCCCAAACCTAAATCAAACATTGTCCTCAATGTGTCAACAGATGATAAAATTTTAAACAAATACATACCAAGAGAACTATGATGAATAAAGAAAAGGTAAGAGATTACCGGATGTACAAGGATGTTGCTAAACCAAAGGAGGATGAATGCTTTGAAAGCAAACAACCAAAGGGCAAGACAAAAAGTTTGGTTAGCACATAAAAACTATGCAAAGAGCAAAAAGAAAGAGAAAAGGGAAGGATGATGGATGTTTAGTCCATAAATATGTACACAAGTGAACTAGATCAGTCCACATAGATGGGGTCTTCCAAGTCGACTGGCCTCAACTTCTCGGTGGAAGATGCCCGTAAATGGTTTCAATCTCCGACCATTGACCTTGAAAATGTTCTGGTTGCTGGGTTTTCAACTTCTACAGCTCCATGGGGGAAAATGGTACGTACCAAGAATGGTCCCCACCATCGAGAACGTAATCTCCCGGAAACAAGTGCAAACGAGTGTTGTACAATAAAACTTTCTCGACTGTGCTAAGGACTTGCGCAGAATGCGCTTGTCGTGAAACACTTTCATTCTTTTGTTTGTACGTTTTGGCACTATCATATGCATCATTTCTCAACTCTTCTAACTCATTGAGTTGAAGTTTTCTATGGGTACTAATGCCTATATCAAGATCAAAATTCAACTTCTTCACAAACCAATATGCACGTGTGTTCTAACTCAACAGTAGATGACATGCTTTTCCGTACAATAAGTATGTAAGGAGACATCCCAATGGGAGTCTTGTATGCAGTCCTATAGGCCCATAAAGCATCATTTAAGCGCAAAGACCAATCTTTCCTAGAAGGATTGACAGTCTTCTCAAGGATATGCTTAATTTCCCTATTAGAAACTTCCACTTGGCCACTGGTTTGAGGATGGTAAGGTGTTGCAACCTTGTGAGTGATTCCATACTTGCGCACTAGTGATTCAAAGGGTCTATTGCAGAAATGACTACCTCCATCACTGATTATTGCCTAGGGGTCCCAAAATCGGAGAAAATGTTCTCCTTAAGAAAAGAAAGAACAACTTTATGGTCGTTGGTTTTGGATGCAATGGCCTCTACCCACTTAGAGACATAATCAAAAGAACAAGAATGTATAACTTACCTTCAATTTAGGAAATGGACCCATGAAATCAATACCCCAAACATCAAACAGCTCAACAATCAAAATGGGTTGTAAGGGCATCATGTTTCTCTTAGTGATACTTCCTAATTTCTGGCATCGGTCACAAGCAACACAAAAAGCATGGCAATCCTTAAAACAGTGTTGGCCAATAGAAACCGCTTTGCAAGATCTTTGTAGCGCTTTTCTTGGCACTAAAGTGGCCTCCACATGCATGGTCATGACAAAGAGATGACGTCCCTTTGTTCGGAATTGGGGACACATCTCCTAATGATTTGGTCTTGGCAAGATTTAAACAAATATGGGTCATCCCAAAGGAAATGTTTAACTTCAGCTAAGAATTTAGAACTGGTCTTGTTTAGACCAATGCAAGGGCATTCTACCCGTAGCAAGGTAGTTCACAATATCAGAAACCATGGCATTTCGTACACAAGCATCAATTGCTCATCGTGTGAATGATTCCCTGATTAACATAGATTCATCAGCCGATTCAACATTCAACCTAGACAAGTGATCAGCAACAACATTTTCTGACCCTTTCTTATCTCGAATTTCGAGGTCAAACTCTTGTAACAAGAGTATCCATCGAATAAGACGAGCCTTAGCATCTTTCTTAGACAAAAGATATCTCAATGCAAAGATGATCAGAATAAATGATGACCTTAGACCCTATCAAATAAGATCTAAACTTATCTAATGCAAACACAACAGCTAGCAACTCTTTTCTCGCAATGGAATAATTCAGTTGAGCATCATTAAGTGTTTTACTAGCATAGTAGATCACATAAGGGAGTTTGTCTACTGCTGGCCCAAAATAGCTCCTACAGCATAGTCAGACGCATCACACATAATCTCAAATGGTAATGACCAGTCAGGTGGTCTGACTATAGGGGCAGATGTAAGGAGAGCCTTCAGTTGCTCCCATGCTTCCTTACAAGCATCATCAAAGACAAATGCAACATCTTTTGCAAGAAGATTGCACAAAGGTCGTGAAATTTTACTAAAGTCTTTGATGAATCGGCGTAAAAACCCGCATGGCCTAGAAATGATCTGATGTCCCTCACAGAACGAGGTTGAGGCAAGTGTTGAATGAGATCTACCTTGGCTTTGTCTACTTTTATGCCTTTTTCCGAGATAATATTCCCTAGAACAATGCCTGAGTTAACCATGAAATGACATTTTTCCCAATTCAAAACCAAACTCTTCCCTTACACCTAATCAGACACAAGTGAGGTGATGCAAACACTCATCAAAAGAAGAACCAAACACCGAAAAATCATCCATAAAAATCTCAAGAAACTTATCTACCATGTCGAAAAATATGCTCATCATGCAACGTTGAAAAGTAGCGGTGCATTGCATGTTCCTCAAAAAGGCATACGACGATAAGCAAAAAGTTCCATAAGGACATGTAAATGTGGTCTTTTGTTGGTCTTCGGGTGCTATGTGAATTTGGTTGTAGCCAGAATAGCCATCTAAGAAACAAAGAGTGACTATGTTTTGCTAACCTTTCCAAAGATTTGGTCAATGAAGGGAAGGGGAAAATGGTCTTTCTTGGTTACTCAAAGTGTTCGGCTCCTATAATCAATACAAAACTCGCCACCCCGTGGTCACACGGGTGGGGACAAGTTCATTCATCTCATTTTGAACTGGCGTAATGCCGTACTTCGGGTACTACCCGAATGGGACTCGACCCACTGCTATCGTGGGACTGGGTAAATGATACCCGCATCAAGCAGCTTTTTAATCTCACCCTTGACAACATCTCTCATGTTGGGGTTAAGTCTCCTTTGCATTTCCCTAGATGGTTTAGTGTTCTCCTCAAGGTTTATGTGATGCATGCAAATTGTGGGACTTATACCCCAACATGAGAGATGGTCCAACCTAAGGCTCCTTTATGCTCTTTAAGTACTTCTAAAAGTTGACTTTCCTGTTCAGTGTCTAAACATGATGCAATAATCACAGGGAAAGTATCGTAAGGACCTAAGAATGCATACTTCAAGGTATCGTAATGGTTTCAAATCAAGCTTTAGGTGGTGTGTCAAGAGGCGGGCAAGATTTGGTATCGGAGAGTGGAAGTGGTTCCACTGCATTCTGCCACTTAGCAATATCCATGGGTGGCACAGACTCTAGCAAAGAGTGGACTTTACTAATGTACTCAGAACTTAAGAGATCTAAGTCAAAATTGTCTAAACATGCTTGTACAGGATCCACAGGTAAGATGTCAGACAATGAGTCTTGAATCGTGACTCAATCATGTTAACCTCAGCAATTCATCATCATCACACTCTATGGGTTGTTGGTTCACACGAAAGATATTCAGTTCACACTCATGTTGCCAAAAGACAAATTCAATATCCCGCTACGACAATTTATGATAGCGTTTGGACGTTGCCAAGAAGGGACGTCCTAAGATAACGGAATATGATTTTCGTGGATTTTGCACAAAGTTGAGTGTCTAACACAATGAAGTCCACGGGGAAATAAAATTTATCAACCTTAATTAGCACATCTTCAACGATTCCCGAGGGATTTTCAAAGATCTGTCCGCAATTGTAGCGTGACAGGGGTGGGGTTGCAATTCCAAGACCTAACCGCACATACGTAATATGGCAAAGATTCACACTAGCTCCTAAGTCCAATAAAGCTTTTTGATTGTATGCTCACCTATAGTACAAGAGATAGTTGGGCTACATGGGTCTTTAAACTTAGGTGGGGTTTTGTTTTGAATAATTGAACTTACTTGTTTCTGGAGAAAAGGCACGCTTATGCACATGAAGCTTTCGCTTTGTGTGCAAAGGTCCTTTAAAAACTTAGCATAAAGCGGGTATTTGCCTCGATTGCTTCGAGAAATGGAATGTTTATGTTAACTCTTTGAACATTTCAAAATCTCGTTGTATTGGGTACTTCTCGTTGCACCAACCGTTGTGGAAATGGAGCAACAGTGCACATGACTTGGCAAAGGAACATCTATATCAAGGGACTCTTGGTCTTATCAATGGGCTCGTATTCTTTTCTCTACGGGCAGATGTTTTCTGTGGTGTTGTGTGTACTGGTGAGTCTGATGTAGACTCGCTTGATGGTGGTACACCTACATGGTTCTCAACAATTCTACCACTACAGAGAGTGGTGACAGCATTCGCTTGACTATGTGAAGTTTCATTGCGTAGAGGAGCCCGCTTGAAACACATTCTTTGGATTTTGTTGGGGTTGACTAGGAATTTGCCTTTTTCTCTCTCATTCAATGCATCACAAATTTGACCTATCTTAAGATCTAGGTTTGTGAGACGTTGGTCGGTAGTTTTCAAGTCTTGAAAGATTTTGGGTTAACATAACGACACGCCTTCAAAGCTAGGCTTTTTCTCTACAGGTAACCGAGGGGTGGTTGTACTTGGGGTTTCTAGGATATGAGTATCCTTGGTTGTTATTTGTTGGTCCTCTTGTACAGTCCCTTGGACCATGAGAAGTTAGGGTGATTCCTCCACCCCGGGTTGTAGGTTTGAGAATAAGGGTTGTTCTCTTGCCTATGGTACAATGCATTGGCTTGCTCGGTTTTAGACTCTTTGAAATGCATGTAAATCTAGACAGCTGTCCACTAAGTGGTCGAACTATGGCATGCGGCACAAGTGGCCATATCAATTTGGTCACTGAGAGTAGGGGCATTAGATTTTACATTCTTTTGCAACTCAAGCACTTCTATTCTCCTGGCCAAAGATGCCATTTTTGCATTTCCTCAAAGTCGACTCGATTCTATGAACATTGTTTGCAGGTAGTCCGTTTCGGTTCACGGATGGACTCCCACCGTTGAGTCTTTCAGCGACTTCGACTAAGAAAGTCCAAGCGCCATCAAGACTTTGTCAATAAATGCACCATTGCACATTGACTCGACTGTGGTTCGGTTCTAACATCTAGACCCTCATACAATATTTGCACGAGTCTCCATTTTTCAAAACCATGGTGGGGACATTGAGTAATAATTCATTGAATCTCTCCAAGTACTTTGTTAGAGTTTCGTCTTCTAATTGCACAAAACCATTTAGACTTTGCGAATTGTCGCCGCCTTATGGTTTGGGAAAAACTTTTGAAAACTCTTTTGTGAGATCATCCCAGTGTTCTAATGGATTGTGGTTGTAGGGCATGAAGCCAAGACTTGGCTTTGTCTTTCGTGAGAAAAAGGAAACAATCTCGCTTTGAGGGACTCCTCCGCATTTGGTTAAAACGCAGAGTCCCACAAATATCCTCAAAATCTCTCACGTGATGGTCGGGGTTCTCAGCCGACCCTCTAAACACGGTAGCATGTGAATGGTGCTTGCTTCAGCCAAAACCGACAAGCATCACCGCGTAATGATGCAAGAGGGATGGCTTGCCCTAGTTGGTTACATGTAATCCTCGAGACTACGGGGTTGGTTTTGTTCATCACCCATAGTTTCTGTTTCTGATGGGCTTTCTGATGGATTTGGGCTTTCTGTTGAAGAACTGGGTATGCTTACGATTTCGTCCGGGCGGATTCTAACTAGTCGATTTGTTTGGTCTCTAAAAGACACAATCATAGCCTAGCTAGCGCATCTAGCATGTTAACATACAATCAAGTTCAAAACAGAAAAGCAAAAGTCATAACAATGACACACTGATTCCAAATTGTAAGCCCAAAAGGTTGCTTTGTTGATGTAAGGCCCAGCTGGTTAGGTTGGTTCTAGCCTAGATGATGTGGGCTTCAGGTGGTTTGCAGGTTAACAGCCCAGTTTGTGTGGACTTAGTTTGCTGCACAGCCCAGGTACACAGGTGCAAGTTATTTGGGCTTAGTTGTTTGCAGCCCAGTTGTTGCAGATGCACAAACTTTGGTCAAAGCACGATTGCAAATGAGCACAAATACGCTTCACACAAAATGATACAAAATTTAGTGGTTGTACAGGCTGGTCTATGCTCAGCACAAGTTAAACTTATAGGCACAGCACAACTGATGCGTGGCAGGTTTAAGCTCAGCACAGTTTATGTGCTCAGAGCAATGCAAACTCACAGAAATATTGACACAACACAGGATCAAGTGCAGCTCACAAAGACAAAAGTTAAAGTGCACTCACAAGAAAGTAAAAACAAGCAGAAGTGCACAGTGGTAATGGTTGTGCTCACTCAAGGTGAAGCATGTGCAAAATTTGTGTTTTTGAAAAACAAGCTAAATGCTATCACTAACCTTGCTTTTAACACTCACTCCAATCCACACAAATTGCAGAGACTGATTCACACAGTATGTAAATAACACATTGAAAAGTTCATTCACACACAAATTGGGTGTGAATTGATGCTAACACAGATGATGTCAACTGGCCGCTTGACCTCGCTCTCGAGATCAAGCTTACAAGTATGCATATATTAGCAGGGCAAATGGCTTAGCAAGTGACAAAGCTAGCAAATGCTCGATGCAATGTATCAGCCCAATGGGTGATGAAAGTTAATCGTGGTCTCACAGATTCAGTGGTCTAGCATGCTTAAGGGCAGAGGTGTGTGACACCAACTTGAGTTTTCACTAACTTGGCTATCCAAGTTACACCAACTCACAGCTTCAGGGGCTGGAGTTGAACACAAGGCTTCCTAGAATTGGTTAACAGAGAAAATCTTGTCAAGTACAGTATATCAACTAACTCAATCTTAACCAAAGTTGCAACAGATCGATCAATGCTAACACCAAAATAGTCACTCAACAGTTTATGCATACAGGCAGCAAGTTGCAAATTTGCACAAATGAAAATGCTTAAGCATCCACACAGAGAATTACACAGGGCTGTCAGGCTGGATAGAGCATGCAAGGGGTGTCAACTGGGTTAGTTGATGTCAACTATCTCTGTTGACTTCAACTCGGGATTGTTCACCAACTTGGCTTTCACAAAGTGGAGCTCAAACTTGTAGCTTCAGGGGCAAGGGAGCAGTGGTTATCATGCATTCAGTGGTTATCATACAATAAACATCACACAGATATTAACACAAACCTAAGAAATCACAAACATGCACACAACACAGATTTAAATGGGGTTTAGAGTACAATACCACCAAAAGATCAAACCGGGTTTAGGCAATTTCACCTTGATTTTGCTCCTTTGTTTCTCCTCCTTGGTTTTACTTTAGTTGCTCCACAGTACCTCGCTACTCAAGAGAAAATCTCAGCTTCTCAATATTGCTCATTTCAAAACAAGAGAGCAATACTTGCAAAAGATGAAAAGCAGCCATAGTACTTGGTTATCCTGCTCAGTGGTACTGCTACAGGGGATGAGATACTTGTCCAATGATGCGATATGCAAAGTTTAGCAAAAGAAATGAAAGAGCACAGGGCTTATGAATGTAAGCTACAAAGCTAATGATAAAGATGAAGTACAGATTATTGATAAATACAAATGCAAGTGAATTAAGCTAAGATGCAACTAAGATGAACAAAATGCATAAATTTAAGCTAAGTTAAGCTAAGTTACTGTGGAAAACCAAAAGTTAAGCTAAGTTAACACAAATCAGTGATTAAGAGAAAGATTGTAAGGCACATATGTACAAGAATGGACTGAATGCAAGAAAGTAAACACTATGAACTACACAAAGACACTACCAATCTCCCTGCAAGCTGCGCCAAAAACTTGATAGGATCGTATAAGATTATTTTCCTACGTCTTAAACTGCAAGTGCATAGTTCCTTTTGGAGGCAAGTGGCAAGCACAAAAAGGAACCACAGAGAATTGGAGTGTGTGTTATGATCTAAAGGATTCTTAACCGATTTCTAAGGAAGGTAGCACAAATATATGAGTTTGTTTTAGTGTCTTTACGATGATTGTTGTTGTGATGCTATTTCTAATGTATTAAATAATCAAGAGATCTGTTGTAATTATTGATTTTGTGGCTCTGGATTGTCAAATCCACCACTAATTCAAAGTTATGAGATTCAACTAGTTTGAATGTCTTGTTCCTATGATGTATAAGGATAATGTGTCAAGTTTATCACTTATCTAAGGAGTTTCACCAAGTGAGACTTCAATTAATCAAATTAAGGATACTACTTCAGAGCATTAGTTGTCTAGTTAAGTACAACTAATCAAAGAGTTAGCAATAAAAGTTAAAGCATGAGCTGAAGCACAAACAATACAGAGTTATCCTAACTACAATGGATACATGGAATTCATTGTGAGAGTAAAGCGTTGTAATGCTAGAATTGAAGACATCTTATCATTTAAGACATACAAGAACAACTTCAAACACAAATGAACCACGTAACAATGAACTAGGGTTTCATTTGAATCCTAGCAAACTGAATTAGAAGATATTAAACATCATGAAGAATGTGATTAAAATTGAAACTAAATTATGAACCCTAAAACATGCTGTCTTCTCTCACATCCAAAACATCAATTTATATCTCTCACAAACACTCAAACTCACCAAAGACGCAAACCCAAACCTCTCTCCTGCTCTGAATCGACCATGCCTTGAGTTGTTCGGAGAAAACCCACTTTTCAACCATCTCAACCCTAGCTTCTAGGTTATGAGAGAAGATAAAGATGGAGATGGGTGAACCTAGGGGCGAGAAGGTGGTCGATGGAGTTGTCGAAGCTTATCGTGAGACGGAGGCGTAAGTGATGGCTCGTTTGTCGTGAGAGGGAAGAAGAAGAGAGGGATGGGTTATGCATGTGTTTGGGGAAGAAAGAGAAGATGGAAGGGAAAATGGGTTTGGTCGATGGGGTATAGGTATAGGGTGTTTTGTTGTGAAGCTGGTGTAGCAAAGATCGATGAGGAAGATGTAGCGAGCGTTGATCTCGGTGAATCTGATGCGTGGCCCATGCGAGATCCGAACGGCTCGTGAGAATCAAGCTGCTTTGGTGTTGAGCGGAGCATCGAGTGTTGATGGGAAGGACGGAGCGACCGTTGGATGCATAAGATGAAGATCTTAATGGCTCGGAATGGACGGGCTCGATCCGGTCACGGGTCGGGTCTGATAGCCAAGCCCATATCTTGTAGATGGGTTGCTACTTGTTGGGCTGCAACCGCCGCGCGCGGGCTTTGGCTTTCGCCCATAGACGCTCGTCTCCAATTTTCTACTCTTTTTGGCTCCTCAATTTCTCCGAGCTTTATTTACTACCTAAAAACACAAAATTAATTAGTACAAATATTTATTCTTGAAAACAAAGAAAACACAGAATCTGGGGATAATATCTCGATTTCGAGCACAAAAGATGAGTAAAATGCCAATTAAAAGGTGTATAAATATGTACATTTATCACTCATCGCACCACGTGCACTAGCTCGCTGCTTCCCGATTTCGTGAAGGGATTTTCCAAAATGAAAATTACAGATGGCGAAACTTCTTTATGGGATCTAGGCACAATGAGATGGTGATTGAGAGGCTAACGAAGCAGGCTGCATGGTATGAATGACGCTTGCCCTAAGAAGCATGTACTGACTGCTTGATGATTTCTTTCAGTCATCTTGCTCTTTCTGATTGCGATGATGATATGCCGGGGGTGCTTGTATGGTCAAAATCTTCCGGAGCCATTGGGTGAAGTAGAAGAGCTAAGAGGTGTTCCGTTGCCGACGTGCTGCTATCGAGTCTTCAAGGACTTCGTTCGAAGCGACACCCTTTGAAACATCTTCTGAATCTTGAACTGTTGTATGGAATGGGATCAGTCCCAAGTTACACTTCTGTTAGATCCGATGGCATGTCCGGATATGTGAATATATCTCTGCGGCGTGCTTTTGGAGTCTTTGATGCACGTGTACGGCTTCATGTTGAGAAATTCCTGCAGCTTGTAAGGCTTTGACAGTGATGATGCTGATATCAGAAATAACCTGGTTGAGGGACGTGAAGGCATCCCGCGCTGGCAGTCCCCACGTGTAATTATTCTGAGCATATTTTCTCCTGAAAGATGTACTTTCATTGTATTTTCTGGTAAGGTGGTTGACGAATTGATGAAGGCGACAATCTTTTGGATTCGTCACTTGTTGATCAGAGTCGTGTTTGATAGATTTGTGTTGTATCCAAACTTTTGGCAGCTCATGCACTTCCATAGGAAATTGAAAATCTAGAAACACCGATTCTGATTTTGTCGGCGATGTGGCAGACATGATGCAGTTGGTCTGTGTGGATTGCTGAGGCGTTGAAGCGTCTTCGGCCTCTAAAGAGAGCGCTGAAGCGGCTTCAGGAGAGAACGTGCGTTGAAGCGGCTTCTAGAGAGAACGTTGAAGCGACTTCAAGAGAACTCCAGTGAGGGCGACCTTAACCCTTGATTTCGAAAAATGAGTTCTTCTCATTCTTCTGAGGCGATAAGACATGGCAGATGGGAAGACGGCACACAAATAGTGCTGGCCGGCAAGTCGTGTTTTCTTCTCATGGGAAAGAATATCGTTTCTACTGTAACATCTCAACGCATGCAACGCTGGCAACGGTGATTCGAAATAGGGGAGATAACAACAATGGTTAAAGATGCGACCAACCTTCAGTTTGATTTTCCCTTGCAAATTACATGCTTCTTGATTGACTGTCTCTCTTGTGTTGAAGAATTCCTTGACTGACGGCGAAGAAACTTCATGCTAAGCCTCGGTCACGAAGTGTGGTTTACACGGTTCTATCCTGTATGGTCGATGGGTTTACCATGATGAGGGTATCACCCTCTTGCATCCATGTTGATGACTATGTACAAAACAAGTTGGCTGGAGCTTTGATGGATACGATCACGATCCTTGACAGGGACGAGTTATGACTACAGGCACACACCTTGGCAATGACGAGTGGTGGATACGGCCATGGATCTTGAAAGGAAAGAGCGGCAGCTACAAGCACGAACCTTTGTTGTCCACGACCGTGAACATTGACGGGCTTTGATAAATCATATATGTGGGTTTACTCTCCCTTCTTTATTTTTGGTGAAGCAGCTCCTCCTTGATTCCATGTGTGCGGAAACTCGCCTATCATTTCTTGCATAAATGCTCCATCATGGTCTGTATGGTTTTGTGAACGGAGTCCCCAGAAATCATGCAACTCTTGACTGGAAGAGGATCTCTGTGCACTCCTCCAGTGCCTAATTTAATTTCTCCTGCATCCTCCTCTCCTTGGAATTCGTTGCAGGTTGGGTGATTGACAAACCTATGGTAATGGCAATATTTGGGATCCGCCACTTCCTTTTCAGTTGGTGAACGTCTGAAAGGAGGTAGTTTGATGTTATCATCTTGAATCCATGCTTCTAGGAGTTCGATTACCTCTTCAATCGGAGACGGGAAGTTTAGAGCGGCTCCTCCAGTTTCTTGTTGTTGTGCAGGCGTCTTAGTCTCAGATTTCCGAGTTTGATATGTCTTATGCGCTGGTGCAGCACGTTTGGGTTGTTGTTCTGCAGCTAGAGCTTTCTTCTTCACCCACTACGCTTACAGAGGGCCCGGTATTATTTTGTTCGTTTATGAGACGCTTGTTCCCTCGAGTCTCGCGTGCATCTTCGTTCCTGGCGGGTCTGGTTCTTTCCAACAATGCTGGTGCGTTAATGCAGGACTCCACTAACTGTTATTCAGGAGTAACACGGTCCTCTTCATCTATGCGTCCCGCTGAAGCGCTTGCGTCAGGGGTGTTAAAAGTATTCCTTGTCACCTCCATCGAGAACTTCTTGTCTGTCCATCAAATCAACAATGGTAATATGGGGTTGGCTTCCTCCAACCTCTCGTCCTGATGGAGGAGTGGCAGTAGCTCTGGTAACAATTGGGGCGTTACGCTCGAAGAAACATTGAGAAAGGTGGCAGCGGCTTTGGTTCTGGTGATAGGAGGTGTCACGCTAGAAGGAACGTTTCTTGTGCCGTTGGTGTTGGTGGTAGAGGATGTAACACCATGAGATGCGTCTGGCGAGCGGTACATTGGTGTCAGCAACAGGGATAGTGACGCCAGGAGTATTATCAGCGCCAACAGCATCAAGATTGGTAACTGACCCAGACCTAAGATGCATCATCTTGAAATTGATAGGATTGAAATGAAATTGAAAATTGATCTTGCAATCGAGAGATCAATCTCCAACTGTGGTCGCCAGCTGTTTTGGGGTAAAAACTGATTCTGCTCTTTTTGGTAAATTTGGGTGTGTTGATGAGAAACGAATTCAGACCCTAAACAAATGTACAACACAAGAGTACTTTTGAGTTCGAGAGATCAATCTATAAGAATCTGGCCTAAACCAAGAAATGGCCATTCAAGATTCAATTCAATCACAAGGTAAAGGAGAAGGGTTGATCTGAGGGAGGGAAGCGAAGAAGGTGTTTGAGATCAAAATTATGAATGTGTGGTTGTTTTATGACTTGTATCAGAAAATGGTTTCTGGCTACTTGCGTTGATAACACTTGTGTTTTTTTTCTATCGAAATAGGTTGAAAACCTATTTATACAAGTCATTTGAGCGCAACCCTGATCTCCTAGGAAGTGGAGAAGATTAAGTAGTGGAGTAGTGGGGTTGTGCAAGAGGTGGTGATCATTACTTGGTCACGCATTCACCCACTACTCTCATCGTTGTTAACCGTTCGTCCTTTCCTGACACGTTCTCGTAATGGGCGCGTTGCACACCGCATGTTGTAAACCGCCAGACCAATACCCTAGTAAGTATCCCTCAGTTTGTGACATGTTTGATGTCTCGAGTAAGTGGGTCAAGTCTTGGGACTTGCCGCAAAGAATATCATATGGTGCTATTAGGTTAAACAACTAAGTTGTTTATGAGGCCAATATCGTATGTATTCGATGCACGTAAAGCATCTTTTTAAGCATCTCAAAATAATTGATGTGCATGAAGCATCATTGTTTTAGATCTCGATTGAATAAGTCGCGGATTGGTCATCTTAAAAGAGGAGCACGACCGGACACCTTTTGGTAATCGTTTGGTAGCTCTAGGGATGAGCTACTGCTTGGTCGACCACTCCCTGTAGGCGAGTGGCGGATGGTAGCCATTCTAAAATCCTACCGGTTGATCTAAATTAGATATAGATCGTTCAAATCGGTTGTCCAAGTTGAGTGGTCGAGACGATTTGCGGAAGTTAGTGACTGCTGTTGAAGCAGCGCAAAGGGCCATCTTTGGGCGATCGTCCGGGATCGCATGGGCGAGTCGTATCTCAGTCGATCGCTCCTTGCAGGAGGGGGTGGCCGGTGATCATTGAGGTACCTCATTGATCGCCTAATATTTGATCCAAGCCGTCCGACCAAGCTAGCGAAGTTGGACGGACGAGATAGTTTTTGCGGCAGATGTTTGCCGCCGTTGATTTTGGGTTTGGAAACCGTGCATCCAACCCTAGTTTGGTTAAACGAACCAAAGCGCTGAGCGCTAATTTGAACAGGCCGATCGGCCATGTGTGAAGATGAGCCGCTAGTGAGTATGCTGACATCTCCTGGTCCATCTTAAATTATATCTAAGCCATTCGATTCGGCTGGCGAAGATGGGCGGTCGTAATCGATTTGCGACAGTAACATGTCGCCGCAAACACCAATTTGGATTTGAAGACGTCCACATTCACCCTAGTTCCATCAAGCAGTTTGACACGTCATTGACTTCCCTTGGGCAATTCGATCGAGTGGGAATAAAATTGGGTCGGTGGTGAACTCATGTGCACCTCCTTGATCGTCTGAAATGCGACCTAAGCCGTCCAACTAGGCTGGCTAAGTTGGACGGATGTGATGATTTGCGACAATAATATACTGCCGCAACCCAAAATTTAGGGTTTTGAAATAGCGTGTTTGCTCTATTTCGGGCAAACGATTTAACGCCCTATAGGCTTGCCGCAGTGTGTCGATCGACCAAGGAGATGTTGGGCCGCCAGTGGGCATACTGGCGCCTCTTTGATCATTCCAAGGAAGATCTTAGCCGTCCAAATAGGTTGGCTAAGTTGGACGGTCATAATGTTTTTTTTGAGACCGTATTTGCCGGTCATAGCTGGTTTAAGCTTATTTTCAAATAGCGCGATCACCCGTGTTTGGGTTAACGTTTGAATCGCTTATGAGTGAACTAAATGAGACTCGATCGCCTAGGGAAATGGTGGCCCGCTGGTGGTCACTACGGTGATTGCCTTGTTCCGCCAGGAGCAGTCTAGGCTTGTTGAATCGCGCGGCCTAATCGTGTGGCTGTGATCATTTTGAAACTGATATGAACAGTCCAGATTTTCCTTAAGGAATTTAAACATGTTTGATCGAGCCATCTTTTAATTAAAAGTGCGTCGATATGAAAATCTCTTTGTCAGAGAACGATGCAGCCTGTATGAGTATTTTGTGCAATCCCAATACTGGCACTTCAGGAGATTCATGCTACTCTGCTAAGAGTGAGCATTGATCTTCATGTCATGTCAATATTGAGAGTTCGGCTAGGAACATAGCATATGCAAATACTAGGCGAGTCATGCATTAGTTAATAATGCTGGCAGAAAATAGAATTCACAGAATATTTAGGATTGCTATTATACACACCATTCTGGGTGAATTTCATATATATATATATTGAGTTGCTCAATGAGCGAGGAGATTTTTTGCACTCGTCGCTTCTTAAGTGGCTTTACCCCTTGCAGGGTGATAGCGTACTAAATACAGGTTTATGCACTCATCACTTTTAAATGGCTTTTCTTCCTTTGCAGGATGACATCGCATTAAATACAGAGTTTACGATTTTAGCCCTTGAACTAAAAACCACCATCAAATACAGGAGCCGTCCAATCACTATCAATTCTTAAATAAAAGTGTTGTTGAAATATGCGAAGTGTTGAAAGCTCAGTTGAGAGGCTTTAAGGATCACATATTCATGCATTCTCTGAAAGGGTGTACACTCAGTCAGAGATTGTGAAATGAGCTTTCACGAATCCTAAAATATGAGTTTCACATACTGTTTGAAGCCGTGTTAGAAATATGTAAGATCATGATTTTACGATTTTATTCTTTGTTGAAAATCCACCATCAACAGATGCATTCACATGATATTTAATCGCAGGAGTACATAGGTTCATATCATGTGCAAACTTCATTTTATATGCAATTGAGTTAACACGAATAACTCCATAGTATGCTGACTTGACTGGTTAGGCTCAGTTGATTGGCTAATCCCAGATGACTGATTTTCAAAACTTGATTGACTCTTGCTCAGATAAATGGACACAAAAGAGAGGACTCCATCTAGAAGCAAAATTGGAACCAACCTTTGATCTCCCATATGATCATGTATTTAGTTATGTTTCCCTAAATCTGAGCAACTTGTTATAGATTATGCTTGAAGGTGATTATAAGGGTTCTACAAGAGAGAGAGAGAAATTAAAATTGCTCAAAAAAGATTCTAGTAGTAAGTATTCAGAACAATAATTGTTTAATAATTTTTTTTATCTCAGATCTTTTCCTCTCTCGACGATTTCAGGTAAAAAAAAAACCCATTCAAAGGCGAGTTTTTCAGCTCAGATATGCTCCGATCTGGAATGGATCTGAGCAGTTCTTAATAATTTAGTTAGTTATTCATTTAAATTAGTTAGTTTGAAGCTTCCAAGGGTTAGTTTCTTTACTGGTTTTGGGTACTTGCGGTGACATTTCTCCGTCTCCATGGCGGTTCTATCTATGCTTTTATATCATCTATTTCTGCCTTTAATGGGTGTTCTCTGTTGGGTTACAAGGGTTGAAGTACATCGACGACGGGATCGAGATCATCGTCGCTCCGTTCAAGACTTAGGGCTAATCACTCCTCTTTAGGAACATCTCTTCCTCAAGAAGAAGATTATCAACAAAAATGATGATTTGTGATCCAAAAACCGTTTATTCTCTGATTCGATCGATTCTTTTTCCCTATTTGTTTTCAGTCGTTTTCTGGTATTCCGACTATTTTCTTGCCGGAAGATTGGATTTTGTACTTATACAATATGAAATCTCTGAAACTTTATTTTAATTTGGTGTTTGATCTTTGATGTACCCAATCTCTCTGTAACTTAACTTCGAATATTAATGAAGGAGATCCTATTTATTATAAAAGAAATCTTGTAGTTGTTGCCGAAGCCTAAGTCTTTTATTTTTTGACACAATATCAGACGCCCCATATTATATTATGTTTGCATACTTCATGGAAATCACAAAACAAATATGCAAGAACAGTTGTTTGCATTCTTTGTTTGTAGTCCATCGTTGATCAGCTAGTGGTAGTCGTAATACCTTGTGGAGGTCTTGGTTTCTCATCTTGACCTTAGGCATAATGAGTGGTAATTCCTTCAACGCTGTATTGATGGGTGCGTGTTGCTTTTATAGGTAGAGAGAGAACCAAGTTCCTAGGGTTTCAATATTGGACTTTAGATCTCGACCTTCTATCAAAGAAGAGCATAAATAGGAAATAACTCCTTGATGAAACCTATAATAAGTTTAGCAATATCTAGATTAACCCAGACTTATCACATTGGCCAACAAGATAATTCCACCGTTTAGTAATATCTAGATTAACCTATAATAAGTTGTTCAATTGTTTGCCATGATTTCTCACCAATCTACTGTACTTTCTAAGGTATCGACCAGTTAAATAGAACATATCAAAGTTTGATTTTCTTCTGTCGTTTTTCACTTTTTGAAAACGATCAACCATTTGAAATTTCTTCCCATATAAATTCTCACTCAATAGAAAATGTGGACCATGAAAAATTAAACACTCTTCCTAATCCTATAATCCAAAAAATCATAAACATCCACCTTCTCCAAAATAGTGCCCAGGATAAAATTATCTGGCCACACTCAAAATCTGGAAACTACACTACCTCTTCAGGATACAAATGTCTAACCCAGGGTCAACCAAACCATACCCCTCTACCACCTACCAAATTTCTGTGGACTTTACCATGTCCACCAAAAATTCGGCTTTTCTTGTGGAAAGCCATCAATGAAGGATTACCAACATTCTCTCTCTTACATCACATCCATTTGACCAACTCAGACATATGCCCAAGATGCAACACAGATCCAGAATTGGCAAGTCACCTTCTAATTCATTGTCCAACAACAACTAATACATGGAACACCTTATTCAATCAACTTACAAATTCACCAAACTCCAATCCCCCACCATCTTTCACCTTAACACCTCAAACAACCATTTCCCAAATCCTTCAACAACCTACGTCAACATTTGTAATCTCCTCTTTTTGTTTTCTATTATGGAACTTATGGCTGGCTAGGAATGATCTAATATACCAACAAAAGCAAACAACTTCGGAAGAAATCCTAGCATAGTTACAAAAACTGCAACAAGAATACTACGGGGCTCTACACTCTTCTCTACCAATCATTCCAGGAGATACACCAATATTTAACCACCCAATACGAGACAAAAGGATATCAACAATATCGGTAGGATGGTCCATCCCAAACATCAACTGGATCAAGATTAACACCGATGGAGCTGCAAGAGGTCATCCAGGATTTGCAGGGGCAGGGTTCATCTGCAGAGATTCAAACGCACGAATGTTATTGGCTCTAGCTCAACCACTGGGAATTACAACTGCATTAACTGCGGAAACTTGGGGTATGCTTTTGGCTTCAAGAACAACAACAAGAAGACAATGGTCAAAAGTTCTCTTTGAAACCGACTCAGAAAATCTACTGCGCTTCATCACTTCCTCAACCCCTCCACCTTGACACATAGCAGGAATGATTGAGGAATAAAATTTAGATTTCATCGGATCTCGCATGTTGCTATTCAGCACAACTATAGAGAAGGAAATCAAGCAGCCGACGGGTTGGCCAATCATGCGGCGGATAAAAGTTTTACAAGAAGTTCATCAACCAAAATATGGGACCAGAAAATCCCATCTTTTATTAATCAAATTTTATTTCATGATTCCATAAGTACCACGAACCCACGACAAATTGTAAATTAGTTTCTTTTAATAATATATATGCTTCAAAAGAAAAAAAAATAGAAAATGTGAGTGGCTAGGAAGCGACCGGGAAGCTCCATAAGACAAGACCCAGTCTCCTTGTTTTATGTGCACCAAAAATCTTTTTAGGGCACGGGGGATATTTGGGAATTCTAAGCTCACAAGTCGGTCACCACTATACTTTGCTCTTAACGCCTCTCTCTCTCGCTTCTCCACAGTCAAAATTTAAAACCCTAGATTTTTCAATGCCATCCTCTGTAAATCCTTTCTTAAATGTTCTTCCATCCTCTCTCAAAACCTTCGTCTTCCGATTTGCTAGTTACTCCTCGCAAAGAATATTTTAATTTCACTTAAGCAATTGAAGAAAAAGACACTTTTAAACGCTTTTTCAGCAATTGCTTTAAGTGAGATTTAAGGTGCTCTTAAAATTTTAGCAGTACCAAGCATGAGATTTGCAGGTATGTTATAAAGATTGATTGAGATTTTAGCCATTTTGAGATTAAATGATGACGAAGGACCTTTTCTGAATAAATCTAATTCAATATTCTGTTTATTAATCTAGATTGCTATGTTAATTGCAATGATCTGTTGATTTCCTTTGGATTGTCTTGGTAGAGAATGTGCAGCTTAATTACTTTAAAATTTTAATTATTTCGTTAGTAAACGCAGAGTCTGAGATGTATATGCAGTAAATATCGTTCAAAACTGATAACAATATATCCATTTGTGTGTGATGCTTCTTAAGAAGGGCAACGGTGCTTTGGATAAATTTCATAAAACTAGCAAACACTACTAGGTAGAACCTTGTCACGGTATGCGAATAATGCAACCTTTAACACGATTCACACCATGTAGTTGTGGGCTGTATGACCGTATCCCCTTCCATTTTCTAATATTCTCTTGAAATTTCAGTGCGGTACAGTGAGTACACCATGCAATGGTGGGATGTATTCTCCTAATTTGTAGGGAAGAGAAACACGAGAAATATGTATCTCCTCTCTTTTCTCCTCAACTTTACTCAAGAATTAGGATTTACGGAAATAAAGAGTGGGTTTTCCATCTCCTGCAACTCTCAGCAGTCTTTGTTATTGTTAGGGTATGACTAGTTTAATGGAACCAAAACAAGTAGACACACACCTCTCGCTGTTTCATAATGATCAATGTTTCGTTAGTTTTGTTTTGCATGATTCCCAATAATGTTTTTGCTTCAACAAGTATAAATTTGTTGTTTGAGTTTTCATGGAATCAGTAGATAAGGGCATAATGTGCTGATGATATTCTCCATTTCTTTTAATCATTGTAGGAGGTGGGTACAAGATTATCAGATGATGAGCTTACGATAATCTTCGTGTTGGGTGCGTTACTAAAATTGTATCGCAAGTTGTAATGGAGTTAGAATAATTAATTGGTTCTGAGAAGTGACAAGTATCTAAATTGATCCTTATACTATTGTGATTCAGGTGATCCTGGTAGTGGAAAGGGGACGCAGTACAAGCCCACAAGTATGATCAGTTCTGTCATCTTAGCGTTGGGGATCTCCTTCGAGTAGAGCAGGAATCAGGGTCCAACCATGGGTACGTATGCGTCAATTTCTTATTTCTATTTGGTTTACCTGACATATACATGTCGCCAATCAGTGTCGTTAGCCTCATCTTTCACAAAACAATTTGCAAGAAACTGCCTTAAAGACCACATCTTGTTTACTACTCATAACTCAAAAGATGTAGCGAGAAAGCCTTTTAATGGTGCAATTTGCGATTTCTGTTTCTTCATAAATCAACACTCGTGGTTCGCTACAATTGTTCCTGCTGTAGTACTATGTAGTTCGATTTACTGATTTTTATAGCCGCAGTATTTCCATATCGATTGTCAATGTTAAGTGATGGCATCTACATCCACACTTACTGTTACAGTACCATGACTAGAACTGTATTAAGCAGGCAAAGCTCGCCCCATCAAATATTGTGGTTGACCTTATACTACCGTACAGGCGGTGAAGCAAAGTGGCAGGAAAAAGTTTTTAATCGATGGGTTCCCTGCAGTGAAGAAAATCGAGTTGCATTTTATTCTGATGTAAGTCCACTCTGGTCTGATTACGCAATCTCCTCGTGTGAATTGGATTTCATTGTGCCTATTACTACATGCATATGTGGACGTATATCAAATATGATTGTTTAAATTTATAGAACATCTGTTATCTATTATTTATAGACATTTCAATTTACTTGACAGTGTCCACTAAAGCTAAAATTTGTACTTTATCTACGTCTTCTTCGTAGAGAACAGTTTAGGAGGTTTCATGCTGCTTTTCTCGCCTTAGTTCAATTGTTTTAACTTTTTTCCGTCTTTATAACCTTCCTTTTCCTTTGTTGTTGTTGTTTCCTTCCAATGAAGGGTAGATAAGATGGAAGGTTTTGGGGAAACAAGTCTTCCTGTAATTGAATATTTCGCAGTGTTGAAATGCTTCAAGAGGTCTTGAGAGCCTGTCAAGTTCTCTAAGAAGGTTCCTACATACGCTATTAGTATAAGTATGTGTTCAAAAACTTATGTCACTTCTGTCACAGATCAATAGTGCGATGTTTGTGGAGGAGGTTGTTAAGGAAGTTACACAACTTTTTTGAACTCTTTGATTGGTGAATATTGCTTAATACTTGCATTATGAACCTGACTTCTTGTCATGTCTACTTTCAAATTTAAATCATGTATACGAGATCTAATATGCGTCAGTAAAATATCTATATGATCAAATTTGATATGAGGGATTATAGGGTTTGTCTAAGGTTCTCTTTGGTATGTATAGAATTAAGTAACTCTTAACTTGATGTTGAATTTGGCCTTTCAAGTAGACTGTGATTGCGGAATTCGATTTTGTTGAGCTTTGAGTTTTCAACAGTCCTTAAATACAGCTTTTTCTGCTTTTCTCTGTGTTTTTATATATCTAATATTTGGATCTCTTGGTTAATGGCAGGTGTTACCTGGAAAGCTTCTTTATGTTACTCCCCTCTGCAGAAGAGCAGGAGAAATCTTTGCTGTTCCGGAAAAAAGCTGTGGAACTTGGGTTGGATTCAACCTGATGTTGGAGGGTGAAGCTCAAACATCAAATTGGAAATGGAGACCTGCTGTACAATGTTTTTGGATTATCCGTTCTTGATTTCCTTTTAGATTCTCAAACTGTTTGTTTAACTTTCTCCATCTTGTGCAATGTTGTAGAATGTTCTTAAGTTCCCTCATGTTTTTAGTTCTCCACAACTCAACATCATTCTAAATATCTCGAAGTCATGACCCTCTGTAACCGACTTGCCATAGAGGCTGAACCTAGTCGATTTATGTTTGATATTGTGACAGATGGTTCTTGAATGAATCAAATTTTAATACTACACAAGAATTAGGCTCATAAGATAAAGCTTAAACTTTGTATCTAAGAATGCAACATTCCCAAAAAAACCTTAAAACTTTTACAAATTTCTTACTCAAAGGTCCATCATTAAGCTGGCAGTAGAACAACTATAACGAGATATTCCTGCTCATGACCCTGTACCATACATCATATCCTGTTCATAACTCTTAAGCACTGAACTATTGAAGATAACTCATCCTATTTATATACACTGGAAACCAAAATCCATTTACAGCAAAATAAAAATACACCTAATTTCAAAAACATAAATAAATATACCAAGAATGTAAGACCAGCTAGAGAATAGACAATTCAACAGGTTCAAAGTACAACTTTAACTTCCTATACACAATTCTTATAGAGATTCTTCAACTTGGGGATATTGAGAATGAGAAGCTGCAAGAAGAGCAGCTCCAATACCAGAGCCATCGTTTGCATGCTTAATAACAACGGTGCGCGCAACTTCTTCTCCGAGTAACTCATTGAGGGTACTCTCCAAGCAGGATCTGAATTCAGCATAGTGCTCAAATAATCCTCCATCCACGGCTATAACAGTCCTCTGCTTCTCTCCCTCCTTGACCGTGTCTTTTCCCATCTTTTTCAAAATCCCCAAGATCCCTGCGGCAGAAAGACGGGCACCACGTGTGGCAACAATGTTGCAAAGCTTCACAACAACTCTTCTTGTTTCAAGGGAAGTATCAGATATCCCAAATATGTCCTTCAATTTGCTGCCAACCACTCCCAAATCTGGGGATGTGTCATGATGCATGGCAGATATTTCAGGAGTCCTCAAAATGAATCGAGTCCTAAGTTTTGGCGGAACAATATCACCAAAAAATCCAGCCTCTTCGGCCATTTTGCAGAGGACTCTACGCACAATGTCTCCCAAATACATTCCAGAAATAATCTTCTCAAAAATCTGCTCACCGACGTTAAGACTCTCCTGGTCCAAGGCCTGATCATATTCTGTCACGGGAAGGTGTGATGACCAGAAGTTACCCCACTCCATGTTGATTACCATTTCTCCTGATTTAGGAATGTTGTGTGCGCGCTCTACATATGCTGCGTTTGTTCCAGTTCCCAAAATAACTGCAGCTGCAACATCATTATTCAAGTATTTGCCTCCAGCTAATGTACCAATTGTATCATTCACCAGAGCGGCAACACGCATGTCTATGCCCTGTCTGTCTAAGGCTTTAGTTAGTTCTACCACCACATCTTTACCAATCGCATCATCGATGGAGAAACCCTTTGTCCACCTGATAAGAGTTCCAGAAGCTATTGATAACTGCTTTACAGGGAATGAAAAAGTAAAACCCAATTCCCTCCGACTACCAGGAGGGAGGAAGAAACCTTCTCCTTCTGTAGCTACAAATCTTGCTAGTTCTTTAGCGATGAAATCAAATAGTCCGCTTGAAGTGGCAGACGTCATCAATTCAGGAGGAATTGAGATTTCGGTAAATTCTTGTTTGCCTACACGCCCATCTCTTCCACCCAATTGTACACGCAACACACGGAAGTTTGTACCTCCGAGATCCAAAGCATAAAATAGTCCATGTTCATCACCAGTAGGGAGATTATCAACGTAGCTGTTAAGCATCTTAAGCTTACTACCACCTTCAGAAGCAAGACCAGTATGCATCTCAGCAGTCATAGCATCTGCAACTTGTCTAAGTTTTCCAATTGGCGTCGCACAATTCTCTTCAAATTCTTTTAATATAGACATAGCTTTACTCCGTCTCTCTGAACTTTTAATCCTATGTGCTTCAATTAATGCTGCTGCAACACATACTGCTGCTGCACGAATAAATTTTTGAGCATCACAAACACGCTTCATCCTCTGATCTTTTTCCCTGAAGAATTTAAGAAAAGTGTCTCTGACTTTATTAGCAGGCTCGATTCCTCCTCCTGGCATCTTTTTTGTTTTCTCTACAAACAAAAACTTATATTCACAAGACAACACAAGAAAAGAGGACGTACTGATCTTGAAAGAAAGAAGAACGTAATTGTATGTAATATGAAAGGTGTGGTTGAGTATTTATAGACGTTCAAAGACTAGCTAGCCTCTCGGATTCCCAGTTGGGCTCTAAAATGGAAAAGCTTTATATGGGATTTTGTTTTGGTATACCCCGAATCAAATTGGTACTCACTCCTTAATAGATGTTGAAATACGGTTGTTGTTGGATTAGGTAAGTTGGTTAAAAGCTAAAACCTACTAGCTAGCTAGTTGCGGCCGCTTCACCTGTTGTTAAATCAGGAGGAAGCAACATGAGAATTCTAATGTGCAAACAACGCTATTGACGCTTCAATTGCAGGGGTCTCTTGCAGCGACTTTAGAACAAACACCAGTATTGGTGCAGCCAATTTCTTCTTCCAGATCCTGCAAACTCGAATTAGATAAACACCCCCACTTTCGTAAATCCAGCCACAGCACCTTCCTAGTCTTCCCTGTTCCGATGTTTATCAACTCCTAAAGCAAGTCCTAGCCATTGCCAACAACCCTTGTACACAGCCATCGAACCATGGCTCGCAACCACACAAGACCTAGGCAAAACTGCAGTTTTTTCGACAACCATGGCAGCAGTGACGGTACCCGGAACAGAACCTGATCACATACAAGAGGAGAAGAACTTGTCACTCAGGCGCTTCTACGAACAGTTGTGTGCGTCTCTCAAACTGATGATGGACGGTATTCAACTCTCTCAAACTGAAGAACTACATCCTTATTAGTTCTCCTTCCCTGCAAAGACGAATTCATACATAATTCACATTTATAATCATTTCATAACTATAAATCAGCTTTGAATTTCCGCAAAATCAATGGCAGACAACATGTTCTTTCAACTCCATT
Organism: Papaver armeniacum; assembly: GCA_023531295.1. Classification (NCBI taxonomy): domain Eukaryota; kingdom Viridiplantae; phylum Streptophyta; class Magnoliopsida; order Ranunculales; family Papaveraceae; genus Papaver; species Papaver armeniacum. The sequence continues at coordinate 221,035 of JAJJWW010003269.1, read as the reverse complement.
TTCTCGGCTTGTAATTGGAATTTTAACATAAACCCAAGTACTCTTCTTTTTCGTTTCAGCTTCAAAATTCCTGTCCTAATCTCCTCCATTCACTTGTTTACTCAATGACAGCAACCTCACTTGATTTCAGCTGAATTTCTCGGGTCTGAAACTCAAAACTTACCAAAAATCCTGTTACAAGCTCCGTGTACCTGTTGACTTTAAGAACTTGTGCTAACCCATCGTAAATAACCCTTCGGAACTTGGCAGAGAACTTGGTTGTGTAAAGAGAAGACCCGAACTGTTGTCTATGTAGCTAGGGCTGCACATGGGTTGGATTGGGTCGGTTTTGGCCTCACCCACCACCCAACCCACTGATGGCGGGTAACAGAAGTTGTCACCCGCAACCAACCCAACATTATAATGGGTCCGTTTTCACCCGGCCTACATTACGGTGGGTTGGATCGGGTGGGTGGTGGGTTACCCACCATAAAATACAATGAACATTACATTACAGTTACAGACTTACAGTCTTACATTTAAACTTACTTGTATACAAATAACTAAGACTCTTACAGATTGGATGTACTAGCTTTTATCAAAAATCTGACCCCAAGTCAAGTGTAGACAATTAACATCATAAGAAGTTACTTAAAAGTGTTTACAAAATAAAAATCCAGAGAAGTAAGAAATTGGTGCACAGTTGCAAACTGCATGCAAAGTGATAAAGCTAACAATAACAAGAAATGAGTTTGTAGATGGGGCAAAACGAGTTGCTGGTTTTTACGAAATTGAGGAGACGACCGTGCAGAGGAAACTCCTTGAACCGAGCGAACTGTCAAACCTCACACAGATGCACTGCAAAGAGGGAGTGCTTTGAATTTGAGAGATCAACTGTGAGGACTCCTACTAAACCAAGACAATGGCCGTTCCAGTCAATTCGGCCACAAGAGAGGATGGGTCGATATGTAGGAGGGAAGCTGAGAAATGTGTGAGATCAATGGTGATCGAAGATTGTAGGTGTGTTGTGTATTCTGCGTGAAGAAATAAGATAAGCTCTGATTGATTGAATTTGCTATGTAGAGAGTAATTAATCAGACGTTGAGTTGTTAATCTCTTGTTGTATGTTCGACGAAAGATTGTCTTGTTTTTCAATCATGATTCAGAGACTTATTTATATTGCTAGAATTGTAGACACCTTGATCCCATGAAGTGTGACAGTTGCTGGAGTCAAAGAGTGGGGAAGTGGAAATCGTGTTAAAACCAGTTGCTCATCATGCGGAGACTTGGTTGATTTTGCATCCACTACTTTGCTAACTCCTCCAACTGATTACACGACTTGCTCACATTATCATCGTGTGTATGAACACACGTGCCGTAGACCGCCAGACCAAAATCCTAGTTAATATCCCCCATGTAACACGATTGATGTCTCGTGATTGTGGAGTCTGCAAGGCAGACGTGTATTTAGTTAGTCAGTTGCTGACTTCATGGAACGATGAGTCCTTGTATTGATGAGTCAAACGTGATTTGCAAATGTTCTAAGACTCATGAACGTGTCTGTTGAGACAGAGGTGTAATTCTCGAGTAAATGTTGATAGTTAAGGTGAGCAAATATTGCTCATTCGATGGATTGTTGAATATTGATAGTTGAACCAATATTCCTTAGTCTGAGCAAATATTGCTCATCTGAACAAATATTGCTCGTTTGATGAATTATTGGTAGCATGACCAAAATAAAATATTAAATTAAAATACTGGCAACTGAACCGAGTATAATTAATAAAAACGTTGATCAAGGGATCAACGTAAAATTATTAGCGTTTGAATCTGGAGTTATAAACCTTGGATTCGAAACCCTAATTCGATCAATTGATGATTAATTGAAAATCAACCATGAATTGAAGGAGGGACCGGCTACATGGGATGATGGATCGACCATGTAGCGCCCAGATGCTCGAGTGAGTGAATTCCAAAGTCTCTTGAAGACCAGTTGCTGAGAGGATGATTAAATGCTGGTTTAATCATTTATTAAAATAATGCTCGTCTGAGCCTTAGGTGATAAAATCTAATTATGAAGAGGTGAGGGACCGACCAAGGGATCATGAAACCGGCCCTGGTTGGTCACGGGACCGTATGACGATCATTTTATGAAGTTCCAAATTGTTTGGAAGGATTTGAACCTAACATGAACAAATTAGGTCAAATGATGAAAGTATGTGGGACCGGCCTCTTGCAAGCCAAAAATCTAACCTTGGTCGGTCAAGGTAATATGCTCGTGTCGCCAAAATGCTCGTGAGTCCTGAGAATTTTGATATTTTCTGGCATGCGTTTGAGCAATCATTTGAGAAAATATGAAGAAATCAAGGTTTTGCTCAGACTGAGGAAACTTCATATGATGAAGGAATAATAATAATAAAATGAAGGAATCATGAAGTGTGGGACCGGCTATGGCCAAGGCATGGCTGGCCGGCCAATAAACCCGATCCCATGGCACTTTTCCTAATTTTATATTATTTTCATGATTTTAAGGAAATATCATGAAATCAAGGAGTTTGTTGAAACTAAGGAGTTTTCCTTGAAATGAAGAAGTTTCCATGAGATGAAGGAAACAAATAATATTAATAATAATAAAATAAAGGCGTGTAGGACCGGCTTGGGCATGGTCGGCCGGCTAGGTCTAGGGCTAGGGCCCGGTCCCGGTCCCGCGAGTCTTCCCTAATTTTATCTCTTTTCCTTAATGTGAAGGAAATATCATGAAATCAAGGAATTTCATGGGACCAAGGAAATAATAATAAAATAATAAGGAATGCAAGGTATGGGACCGGCCACAACTAGGGCAAGACCGGACGGCTAGTGAGCTCGGTCCCGCGACACCTTTCCTAATTTTTATTATTTCCTTGATGAAGGAAACACCATGAAGAAATTTTGTTCAAATGAGGGATTTTTCATGAGATCAAGGAAAAATAGTAAAATATGATAAAATATGAATTGGGCGTGGATCGGCCACGGCACGACCGGCCGGCCGGTGGGCCTTAGTCCCTAGCGCCTTAGCTAATATTTTATTATTATCATTTTTCTTCCTATTTTGCATAGGTTCATCGTTCCTTCGTGTTTTGGAATGCTCGTTCATGCATTGAGGTGCTCGTTAGTGCATTATTGTTGAGTACACTTGGACCATTTTGGTTGGGGCTTACTCGGCTCAGATGCCTGTACGTTGAATATTTATCACTAACTCATGGAATTCTGTTGGGAAGAACCACGAATTAAAGTAATGAAATATTATGAAGAACGTAGAATATTTCCGAATATTCAGTTAATAAATTTAAGGATTAGAGATAATTAATTGATGGCTCTATACTAGCAGGCATGTTGTCTAGGAGCATTAATTATCTGAGAGTCGAATAATATGAGCTTGTTGAAGCTTCATATTTCTGTTATATAGTCGGGGAAAACATTGTTACATCCTGAAGACGTTATTGCTCTATACTTGCGAGGCAAGTTGTCTAGGAGCCGTCCAATCGTTCGATTCTATATAGAAGTAATTACTGAAATTGCTCAAGTATTCATGAGATATGTCGTTGCCTCAGTTGAGAGACTACACATATACATATACTCTGAGAGACAGTATTCTCGATTAGAGGTTCTTGTGTCATGAACTTTCATGCTTCGATAAGAGACATGAGCCTCAATACTCATCTGATTTCTGAATCAGGAGCATGTACAATTATGTTTTTTTTTACGATTTTAGCCTTTGTCGAAAATCCACCATATACAGAGTTCAACTGTTCAAAGCTCAAAAGATAAAAGAGTGTATTAGTATTGCCTACTATACTAAAGCCTAAGATCATATAAAAAGAACCGAGTCCGAGAGGGAGAGAAGAGGCTTCACAAGGGAACTGAAGAGAAGTTAGCGATGATTAGGGTTAGGGAATTATATTGCATTACTTCAACGGTTGTGGTTCATCCATGATAGGTAATCTAAGGGTTAGAATTAACTTAGAAATATTTAGGCGGGTGGGTTGACTCCGGCCTAAACCAAGACAATGGCCGCTCCAGTCAATTCGGCCACAAGAGAGGATGGGTCGATATGTAGGAGAGGGAAGCTGAGAAATGTGTGAGATCAATGTTGATCGAAGATTGTAGGTGTGTTGTGTAATCTGCGTGAAGAAATAAGATAAGCTCTGATTGATTGAATTTGCTCTGTAGAGAGTAATTAATCAGACGTTGAGTTGTTAATCTCTTGTTGTATGTTCGACGAAAGATTGTCTTGTTTTTCAATCATGATTCAGAGACTTATTTATATTGCTAGAATTGTAGACACCTTGATCCCATGAAGTGTGACAGTTGCTGGAGTCAAAGAGTGGGGAAGTGGAAATCGTGTTAAAACCAGTTGCTCATCATGCGGAGACTTGGTTGATTTTGCATCCACTACTTTGCTAACTCCTCCAAATGATTACACGACTTGCTCAAATTATCATCGTGTGTATGAACACACGTGCCGTAGACCGCTGCACCAAAATCCTAGTTAATATCCCCCATGTGACACGATTGATGTCTCGTGATTGTGGAGTCCTCGCAAGGCAGCGTGTATTTAGTTAGTCGATTCTTTGACTTCATGGAACGATGAGTCCTTGTATTGATGAGTCAAACGTGATTTGCAAATGTTCTAAGACTCATGAACGTGTCTCAACATTGAGACAGAGGTGTAATTCTCGAGTAAATGTTGATAGTTAAGGTGAGCAAATATTGCTCATTCGATGGATTATTGAATATTGATAGTTGAACCAATATTCCTTAGTCTGAGCAAATATTGCTCATCTGAACAAATATTGCTCGTTTGATGAATTATTGGTAGCATGACCAAAATAAAATATTAAATTAAAATACTGGCAACTGAACCGAGTATAATTAATAAAAACGTTGATCAAGGGATCAACGTAAAATTATTAGCGTTTGAATCTGGAGTTATAAACCTTGGATTCGAAACCCTAATTCGATCAATTGATGATTAATTGAAAATCAACCATGAATTGAAGGAGGGACCGCTACATGGGATGATGGATCGACCATGTAAGCGCCAAAACTGCTCGAGTGAGCGAATTCCAAAGTCTCTCAAGACCAACATGAACAAATTAGGTCAAATGATGAAAGTATGTGGGACCGGCCTCTTGCAAGCCAAAAAGCTAACCTTGGTCGGTCAAGGTAATATGCTCGTGTCGCCAAAATGCTCGTGAGTCCTGAGAATTTTGATATTTTCTGGCATGCGTTTGAGCAATCATTTGAGAAAATATGAATAAATCAAGGTTTTGTTCAGACTGAGGAAACTTCATATGATGAAGGAATAATAATAATAAAATGAAGGAATCATGAAGTGTGGGACCGGCTATGGCCAAGGCATGGCTGGCCGGCCAATAAACCCGATCCCATGGCACTTTTCCTAATTTTATATTATTTTCATGATTTTAAGGAAATATCATGAAATCAAGGAGTTTGTTGAAACTAAGGAGTTTTCCTTGAAATGAAGAAGTTTCCATGAGATGAAGGAAACAAATAATATTAATAATAATAAAATAAAGGCGTGTAGGACCGGCTTGGGCATGGTCGACCGGCTAGGTCTAGGGCTAGGGCCCGGTCCCGGTCCCGCGAGTCTTCCCTAATTTTATCTCTTTTCCTTAATGTGAAGGAAATATCATGAAATCAAGGAATTTCATGGGACCAAGGAAATAATAATAATAAAATAATAAGGAATGCAAGGTGTGGGACCGGACACAACTAGGGCATGACCGGCCGGCTAGTGAGCTCGGTCCCGCGACACCTTTCCTAATTTTTATTATTTCCTTGATGTGAAGGAAACACCATGAAGAAATTTTGTTCAAATGAGGGAATTTTCATGAGATCAAGGAAAAATAGTAAAATATGATAAAATATAGAATTGGGCGTGGGACTGGCCACGGCACGACCGGCCGGCCGGTGGGCCCAGTCCCCTAGCGCCTTAGCTAATATTTTATTATTATCATTTTTCTTCCTATTTTGCATAGGTTCATCGTTCCTTCGTGTTTTGGAATGCTCGTTCATGCATTGAGGTGCTCATTAGTGCATTATTGTTGAGTACACTTGGACCATTTTGGTTGGGGCTTACTCGGCTCAGATGCCTGTACGTTGAATATTTATCACTAACCCATGGAATTCTGCTGGGAAGAACCACGAATTGAAGTAATGAAATATTATGAAGAACGTAGAATATTTTCGAATATTCAGTTAATAAATTTAAGGATTAGAGATAATTAATTGATGGCTCTATACTAGCAGGCATGTTGTCTAGGAGCATTAATTATCTGAGAGTCGAATAATATGAGCTTGTTGAAGCTTCATATTTCTTTTATATAGTCAGGGAAAACATTGTTACATCCTGAAGACGTTATTGCTCTATACTAGCGGTGCAAGCCGGTCTAGGAGCCGTCCAATCGTTCGATTCTATATAGAAGTAATTACTGAAATTGCTCAGTATTCATGAGATATGCCGTTGCCTCAGTTGAGAGACTACACATCTACATATACTCTGAGAGACAGTATTCTCAGTTAGAGGTTCTTGTGGCATGAACTTTCATGCTTCGATAAGAGACATGAGCCTCAATACTCATATGATTTCTGAATCAGGAGCATGTACAATTATGTTTTTTTACGATTTTAGCCTTTGTCGAAAATCCACCATATACAGAGTTCAACTGTTCAAAGCTCAAAAGATAAAAGAGTGTATTTCTATTGCCTACTAAACTAAAGCCTAAGATCATATAAAAGAAACTGAGTCTGAGAGGGAGAGAAGAGGCTTCCGCTGAAGGGAACTGAAGAGAAGTTAGCGATGATTAGGGTTAGGGAATTATATTGCATTACTTCAACGGTTGTGGTTCATCCATGATAGGTAATCTAAGGGTTAGAATTAACTTAGAAATATTTAGGCGGGTAGGTGGGTTGGGTCGGGTGAGGGAAGTCACATCACTCACAAATCAACCCACCATACGATGGGTTTTGATGTTGTGACCCATAGTCGACCCGCTCCTAGGTGGGTTGGGTCGGGTGCGGGTAATTTCAGGCGGGTGTGGGTTGGGTTGGTGAGTTGAGTCGGTTTTGTGCAGCCCTATATGTAGCTCGACCTTGTTTCTGAAGTTTGGGGTTATAAAGAAAATGGAGACTCCCTAAGGCCATGTTAAAATATTCTATTTTACGTGCGGGGTGTCCATAAAAAAAAAACGTACGGGGTGGCATGACAAATTAGCTGCGCCTGCTGTGATAAAAGAGTTGAGGGATGGAATCCCTAGCAAGCTATATTGTTAACAGTGCTAGCGATAAAGACTATATCACTGGATATAATGTTAATATGGCTCGTTCTAAAGATTAGCGGTAACGGCTAGTTCTTTCTCGCTTATAAATAGGTAATTTTCAAACTAAATTTTTACACAAAATTTTTCTCCATTTCTCTCTTTCTCAATCTATATTATTTCAAAATTTCTCAAATGGCAGAATTTCAAACCCAACTTGATTTGGCAACACATCTTGATTTTACTGGAGTAGTGCTTGAAGGTGCTGGTAAGAAGATATGTGACAGTTATAAAGAATTAGGTAAAAAGCAAAGAAGTCTTCAAGTTTTGGATATTAGCAAACTCAAACTTACAGCTAAGAAAAAGCAAAGAAGAGTTCAAGGCAAGGAAAAGGTAAAGCAAATTTGAAGCCAACGAAGAAGATAAACAAAGGAAACACCGTTCATGAGCGCATTAATTGGAATTTGTGTGAAATGAAGAACATTGTCCCAGATTTTTATTTTTAAAGTCTATATTTTAAATTATTATTATCTAGTTTTATATCTTGTAAAATGACTATTAGTGATTAATTCGAAGTTTAATGATTTTGAAAATTCGACTCGTATTTTAACTAATTAAACTTATATTCCATTCTTAATTCAGTCTTACATTTTTAATTAGAGTTGCAACTAATAAATTAAGACAAATAAGAATTATATGATGACATTACTAGCAATTGAGATAATATGCATTCAAGATCTAAAGATTGACGGCATTAGCAAGAAAGATGATTAAAAATAGCAAATAATGCTTCAATTTTAGCTACTAGCATGATATAATCATAGATCTATATGGAATTGTGTTTATATTGTTTTTCAGATTCATTTATCACATGAACTTAGCTGATAAAGATAATAATCGATCTAAATTGATTAGATGTATATTAAGTTAAAAGATGAAAGGATAATAATCTACTTATGCCTAGCTGGAGGTAACGTCATGATCCCCTCAAACTTTACTTGGTTAGTCGGTTAATTTCTCAACCTGTGATCTTCAGAGTATCTTTATCTTCAGGTCGCGATCCTGAAAGCCTTGGTCTTGTCTTCACCTCTCGCTCCAGAACTCGCGTCTTCCACGTGTCGTGATATTATATGTCGTGTCTCATCCTCTGTTAAGTCTTTACCTTCAGGTCGTGCTCGATGTGAGGACTTATGACTCAATCTCGACGTGAGCTCCTTCTTATCTATGAGCTCCAAGAAGCTCCAGCTATCAGCTGATGGTAGATGCTATATTTTGTCATCTACAGCCACATCCTAATGTTGTATTCATCTGCTTATGAATTAAGTATATGAAACTGGTGTTACACTACCTATGTGATTCTTGTTTTGTACAAAAACATAAATAACAACTCTGAATTTTAACTTGCCCATATATTTCATAAGTAACCAACTCATTATGGTATTTATGATCTTGATTAAATGTATTACCACAATAATAAACCTTATATCGCTTATCCACCAACACTCTTTGTATAGTGGAAGAAAGCAAAATTCAAAATAGTATACAATATCCCATTGCCATAACATACTGCTTGCTGACCAATAAAGTTGCAAAATTTCAACAAGATAACATCAGAAAACTCAAGTCACGCAAAGAGGGTGGAAATATACATACAACTAAAAGGGACATTGAATTTTTCATGGAAACTTATAGCTATGACATATTCAGAACCGTGAAAGAAATTTTTTACCAAGAACATCTAAAAAAGAATAGCTAAAAGAAAGAAAGAATACCTTGGCTTCTAAGAATTGAAGTCGCCAACATAGAAACTGTTCATTTTTTGTCGACCTTATTCGCTTTGAAGAAATTCATTTAAAATGTTCCAAAAATGTGATTTTAAGAGGATGATAAACGAGTAGTAATAATCTTAGTACAGATTCAAACAAAACCCCTTAGATTTTTAAAAGCTCTAAAAGCATAAGCTTTGGTCCCACCTAATTTTAATGCATGATTTTTCTTTTATATCCCTACTATAATCTGAAAAAGTGGGGGTACAACAACCTCACCCAATATTTCGCTTAGCAATCTGTATGGACTAACTCTAATATACTTTCAAGAGAATCAACTAGACAGTCAGACTCAACCTTAAGAAAAGTATATCAAAGAGTTATATCTCAATTTCTCAATTTATCAATACAAAGAGTTATATCTAATTTGCGAGCCCGATTGAATATAAGAGAGATAAACTTGAATGGTGCCAAAGACCAATGTTCAAGGATCAATCAATTTCAATCAACAACTAAAAGTTGGATTTACCAATTGATTGATTCAACGCACAACCTGTGATATTTCAATTATATAACAAAATATAATGCGGAAAAGAAATAACACAGACACCAGAAGTTTTGTTAACGAGTAAACCGCAAATGCGAGAAAAACCCCGGGACCTAGTCCAGTTGAACACACATTGTATTAAGCCGCTACGAGACACTAGCCTACTACAAACTAACTTCGGTCCGGACTGTAGTTGAACCCCAATCAATCTCACACCGATCCAAGGTACACTTGCGCTCCTTACGTCTCTCGATCCCAGCAGGATACTACGCACTTGATTCCCTTAGCTGATCTCACCCACAACTAAGAGTTGCTACGACCCAAAGTCAAAGACTTTAATAAACATATCTGTCTCACACAGAAAAGTCTATAGGAATAGATAAATCTGTCTCCCACAAAAAGACTTTAGCTATTTTTGCTTTCCCCACGACCAGACATCACACCGTGAAAAAATTATTTCTCTGGATTTTCTTTTACTCCGTCAATATCACGGACAGTCACATCTCCGTGGAAAAATAAAGTTACGGGATTTTATTTCTTCGACCAACTTTCACGGCCACTATGGTAATCGTGAGATTTATTTTCTTCTAGATTTTGTATTTCTGGTCATTCAGCTCACGGACAGTCTGGTTGCCGTGAGTTTTCAAAGTCCCTGACTTTCTTAACTCGACCACTACTCCTCCTTCTTGGTTTAAACTCCATCTTCTACCATAGCAACAACACCATTAATAATCAGCAACACCTCCAACTCAAGCACCATCATCACTGCCTTCTTCTCGATCACTATCAACAACTCTAGCTCCTTGCAACCATTATCATCAGCACCATATCGTAAATACAACTGCTAAGCCCGAGCCATTCTCTTCTTCCTTAACAATGTCAATAGCTCACTGATAACCACAATCACTGCCCATTACGAGCACTACCAATCTAGCACCACATAAATATGCAAACTATCTTCACAGTCCACTACTATAACCCCTTTATCTTCTTTATCAATCACCATCAGCGTCTCTCTATCACTGTCGAACTGCACCTTCTCATCCATCGTCATCTCTGCCATTGCTAAAGCTCCATCTGCGTCTCATTCAACTACAATCATCTCGAATGATCATCAACAACATCACACCGTCTGCAGCTCACTAGTCCAATAACGATGATCAACATCCTTCTCTGTCTTCTCTTTTCTCGCTGGCAGGATTAAGTACATCTCCACGGTAATTACAACATCCAAGTGATCCATCCGAACTTCCATCAATGGAAACAACATCCACTACCAGCATCATCTCCATCTTCCATTCTAATCTGCCAGCAGATTAACTCCAAGACTCAACCACAGGACCGATACTTTCACTACTGCCATTAATGGTTATCGGCCATGGCAGCAACAACCTCTCTTCTCGTCTTCCTATTCTTCTCGAGCTCAGACACAAACCATTTTCCATCATCAACTCGTCAACACTGTCATCGTCCAAAGATAATGGCAGAATTAATATTTTGTGGCTACCCCGAGTAGAAACTCGGGTGCCTATAATAGTTCTGTAGGTTCTCTAGTTTTTGACAACTTCTGTTTGCTTCAAATGCTTCCAGATTCTTCATACGACGTCGGATTGACTCCATTCTTTCACCATTGGCTTCGTATTTTCGTCCTCTTCGAGATTATATCAAAGACTCCAAGACATGGACGAGCTCTACTTGGTCTTTGGCCCTTCCCCACTTGTAGCTAACTTCTTTTATTGCACAATTACGTGCAACTTCATTTCTTTTGGACAATTCACCTATCAAAACATAAATAAGAGAAAACAAGAGTAATATGCAATCATTCGCAAGAATATATAGCTATTACTAGCATGGATTATACACTAAATATATGCAAAATATGCACTTAACACACCAACCCATTGGTATTTTTCCATCACCACCGTCTCCCTACCTTAATGGAGGTAATGGACATTCTTCTTTCAATTGGAGGCCGATATAATGGTTCATGTTCACAAACCCCATTACGACTATCCTTGGTGATTCTTCTTCGGTAAAAATACGTCCATAAGAGATGGATGAATAACACAATGGAATGAGTTGGCGAGTAGATAGCCGCATATTGGCATTCTCATCCAATATTCACTTGTCAATCTAGTGTTTCCCCTTAAACGTCGTTCAAATGCTTGGAACTTCTCATTTAGCACCGCCTCCGTTTCATCTCTTTCGAATCTCATCATTGGCTTGTAGAAATCGAGGAAACCACATAATTCAGGCAAACATTTTCCCATTACATAAGTAATTTGGTCTACATTCCAATCTTATGCATCCTCAAAAGGTCCAAGTTGATCTACAAACACATGGTAACAACAATTTCCGTCGCCCTCAACATCGTCGGTGGACTTGACGTACTCATGAATAAAATGTGGTGAAAAGTGCATGTAATTTTTGTATATTGTGTATGCAGTTCGGATATAATTACCGTCCTCATCTATAGGGGGTGATGTCATCGGACTTACGTCCATATAAACCGTCTCTTTCTCACCACCAACAACTATTTGTGGGGTGATTTACGATGGTTCGACCACCGGTGCTTTTCCTTTGACATCTCGACTTCTCGCTAATTTCTTAATACCAACTATACCACCAACTTTTCTTTAGACTCTGCTACCTTCTTTTGTTGTTGAACCTTGTTGGGATGGAACAAACTGGTCTTTAATTTTGACTCTACTATTAACTTTTCTTTTTGAACCTTCTTGGGATGCATCAACCACATTCTTGTTGGGGCCTTTTACCTTCATTTCACTAGCTCGGATTGGTCTGTCTTTTCCCATTTCCTTTCGTTTACGTTTGTTTGTAGCCATATTTTTTGACTCGTTGTACAACTCGTTCAACTTCTCAAAACCCGAAAGATCTCTTCGTAATGAAGGATTCAATTATGGACCCTCTTGAACCTTTATCTTAGCTTATGCTCTTTTCTTTTTCTTTGTTATTTTATTCGAAGGCCTACCCTTGCCCTTCCCCTTGGTAGGTTCAAAAATATCTTCTCTAGTGAATGGATGGTTGAATTTTCGTAATTCATACAACTAAAGTTGTCTTTGCGCCGGTAGTAAAGAATCATACTTCTCAAAAAATTCCTTGTGTGCGTCGGTGTCGCAAAACACGTCCCCAAGACCTTGATTGGGTAATGGATCACTGAATGATAGTTGTTTACAAAATGGATCTATATCTTCGATCAGAATCATCTTTGTGGAATAATTGGCTACCACATGCTTACATGGGATGCCCAAAGCGACTTGATATGACAATTACATCTCATTCCCAGTGGAAAATTAATTTCCTCCCAAGCCTCCACTTCCGTTATAATTTTTAGGATTGCCCATCGAGAAACGTATAAACTTATTCCCCGGAGCCAAGGGTTATCCCTGTAATCGACAAGCTTTCTAGATCAGCTCTTTTCAAAATCCCCTTTAATTCTATCGAGATCACGCTTGAAATACTCGGCCATAGCTTCAAAAACAACAACGAATCCACCATCACAACCATTTAACTTACTTTTGAACCGATAGTGAGACGACTCCACCGTGCTTGTGGCTTGATTCTCATAATGTCTATAACGGTTTACCCATGCACTAACAAACTTTTCTTTGTGGGGATCCAATAACTCATCAATACTACTTATATAAAGGAGAATTTCATTGATGATGTGTCAACACTAAATTCATTCTCAAGAATTCTAAATTATTACAGCGCCACATCAGCATACAGTAAGCGCCACATATGCATCAGACGTTATATTATTAACAGATGCTTCTATTCACCAAAATGTTCATTGACGATTATCCAAAAGACACGAATGTTTGGAAAAAAGATGCTCCCATTAGTTAAGAGAATATATGATGTGATACGTCTTTTGGTGAATATATGGTAAAGATATCTTTTGGCCAAGTTTCCCTTGAATTCAGTATTCCCAAAGGTCACGATGCTTCGAGGCAAACTATATATATTAACCTTAATCTCTCATGCATCTGTTATTTAACAACACAATAGAGAATAAATATATATCGTTGGGTTAAGTTTTCCTAGCCTTGACCTCAATATTGGGTAAAGAATTCTCGGTAGTTATCTCTAATTCCTTGATACAGAGGTTAGAGGATGTTAAGATATAAAGCTTTGAGATATTTTTTAGGGAAATATCTGCCAACATCACAGCAAGAATCATCGATGTCTTACTGCCAGATGGTTGGAAATACAATTCGTATCCAAAATGCAAATTAATCGCGCCTCTCGAAGATGGATGACGAGTTTTCATGCATTTCATGCGCAAGTGTAAGAAAAAATTTCAACATCCGTTAATAGGTAATTTTAGATATCAATTGATTGATTGGAATAAAACACTTCTCAAACCCTATCATGATTCGTTGGTACTACCGAATATACAAGAAGCAGAAAAAGTGCCAACTGATCAAACTGTGTTCGCCGTAAAATATGTTTGCAGCAATAAGAAAAAGAAAAAGTGCAACTGTACTTCTGAACCTAATTGGAATTCAGTTTGTTTACAAAATCAAATTATAATTGTATGATTTCATGTGAGACGACAGAAGTCTGGAGATTAACAAAATTTATCCGAAAGAGGTAACACTCAATCAGGTATATGAATTTTTATTCAAAATGAATCTTACTGTTGTTTTCCAGGATGAACAGAACCAAGTGGAGAACACAGTACCATGTCAGAATGATGGCAACATGGGAGAAACAACTGTAGAAGCACCAACAAAGATAAACGTTAGTCAAGCTGAACGCAACTAATGATAACATTCGTACCAGATGGAACTAAGAATATAATTCAAACATGAAGCACAATCACAGAAAACAAATTCCAGAAATGATGTCTCATTTTGGGTGATTAGGCTTTGGGTTTAAGGCAGCCAATTATCATGCGATTCATGCCGCAGTAACAGTCAACCATCACCATTGAACAAGAACCCATACCTTGAGAATTCTCCCGGCGAAAAGACCTATGGTTGATGAAGTTATCATACAAGGTGATCTTTTTGATAAGAAGGTGATGCAACTAATGTTCCAACTGCAGTTAGAGACGTCAAAATATAACGTGGAGCATACACTTAATAGTATTGGCCATTAGAGATGGCGTCATTTTTCAGGTTTGTTCTTAGAGATGTAAATGAAACTGCTCATGTATTATGTTAATTTTCTATGAGATAAAATGTAAATCAATGGTGGAGAAAATCTAATTTTGACATACAGTACCATCGCCCGGGTAGTTGAAAGACTTGTCGATCACCCACCAAATGAAGAAAAAAATTTCTTTTTTAAACTGATGACTTGGAGGAAGGGGTGTCAAGAGTTGATATAAATACAACAAAGTGAACCGAATCTCTGGAAACAAAACGGATTTGGAATACTGATGTAAAAAAATGGATAAGAAGGCAGAAGAGAAACACCAGTGGAAGAATATGTTTTCCCAACAGAGGTGGTTGACATCAACCCACTCACTACTTATTACTAATGTCTAATTTGGGAGTGCTAGCTACACTATGACTGGGTTCGTGGTGTACAGTGTACTACGGTTCCGTTAAGTTCAAATGATGGTAAAGTACTTTCGACTGAGTTGTACTATGATTATATGTAATAATGATGTTGATATACCTATGTACTATGTTATCGTGCGGAAAGTTTTGAAAAATTACCACAAAATTATTAGTCGGAGATATTTTCTTTATAATCTGAATACGGAAGCATTTTACACTTTGGAATTACGATTATAAGTAGTTGATAAAATGCATTGTGCACGGCTAAGCCAAAGAGTGACATACATTTCCCATCTTATTTTCATAGATACCTTTCTTATAATTCAAAAACGGAAAGCTGTTTCATGACACTAGCCCGGGCATTGTTGCACGGGCTTAAAAGGACTTGTTCTTTATATATGTTATAACATCCGGGTAGGTTGACCATTTTTCTAATACAAAACGCTCCCTTAGGAAAAAAAACTTCTTCTGTGAGCGACCATATTAGTTGTTCCCAATCACCTTGAAAATCCGCCCATTTCACCTAGGTTATTTTGTCATTCATCTCAAGCTTATCTTTCTCTTCTTGTTTTCTCCAACGGTAGTTTTTTAATCCTCTCCATCTCGGTCTTCTTTGCTGGCCAAATAACCCTCTTGCAATTAGTTTGCACATTGTCCCATAGATGAAACGTGCAAAGATGATGATGCGCGTCAGGAAAAACACGTGGTATGGCCCACATCAATGCTTGCTCCTTATCCGTAATCAACACCTTTGGAGTATAACCTTCTTGATACAATAACTTCATCTTTTGCAATGCCCACATATAACTTTCTTTTGTCTCGTCTTTCAAGAAACAAAATGCAACGGTAAATGTTGACTTGGTAGATGTTTGCCGAACAAAGTTCTATATCGGCATGTTGTACTTGTTAGTTTCATACGTTCAATCCATAAGGAGAATTTGATGAAAGCATCTTGTCAATTGTACATATTCCTGATTCGCGATGAAAATATATTCCACTTCATTTTCTTCAAGCGTGTCATAGCCGATAGAGTACTTTGCCTCCTCAAACAAAAATAATAATTGTTGCATAAGCACTCTCTCTTGCCATGTCTCATTTCTAAATTTTTCTCTTTCATTATAGATAGTTTCCAATGAGGATGAGTTTTGGGGGTTTAACACCTTCACGCCACTAAGAATATCAATAGGTATTGTGCGTCTTTTACTCAACATGTGTACTAACTCCTTTTCTAAGGTGTTGAGCCTTGTCGAATAAGGATGGTTGATCAAACTCTCCGAAATAGGATGATTATGAGAACCTGAGACGACTTTCACCATAAACCACACTTTCTTATCATTGTTATATTTAAATTGAAGCTTAAAAGGGCATCCGCATTTCTTCGTATTATAACGTCCCTTTTTCCTTGTGGTTTTTGGTTTACACTCACTACCCTTTTTCCAATGGCTCTCATACTTTCCACTACACTCGCAAACCATTTGAAAGGTGGTGGCTGTAACTTGTTTATTCTGGACTATGATGCACATCTTTTTCAGCCCTTGTGATCGAGCCCACTTCTTTGCATCTTCCTTATCTTTCCACTCATAGTTGTTTGCATAGTGGGCACTTGTTTCCTCGGAAACTTGCACAGGTGGGGGTTGATCTTCCATATATAACCACCTCTTGGTTTCTTACCGCAATGTACCATACAATCTATAATAAAATGAAATATGTCACATCATTTGTCAAAAAAAAAAAATATTAAAACACACAGAAACGGCTAGGTCGAAAATGGGAATATCCAGCCGTCATTGAGTATACAGCTTGGTAGAAAAGCAAATTTCCAGCCGTCATAGACTATACGGCTGGGTCGACCAGTGATATTCCAGCCGTCATAATGTACACGGCTGGGTCGACTAGTGATATTCCAAACCGTAAAAAGTTTACGTCTAGGAATTTCGGGCCGTCAATTGGCATGTAACTGGAAGAGTCAGCTTACGGCCTAGAAAATGAGCCGTAAAAGTAGATTTGGCTAGGTAACCCAACCGACACAGACAACATTAAATAGTTTTAGAGCACTGCTCGATCGAACTCGCATGCGTTGCTATCTAAAACATGTTTTTCAATGTTAGTGATCAAAACTATAAATCTTGATTTCTAGTCTACTTATAGATGTCTTGGACTAGGACATAGATTGTGTAGTTGAGCCTTAGACTTCACGGCGTTCATCATTTGAAGACGATGAACTACTAAGGATCTTGTGGAACTTCATCAACAAAAGGTATGTGGAGACTGAAACTCATCTATCACTTGGAAAGTCTATTTCTACTCTATCTCCTATATTGAGACATAAATCGTGTTACGATACAGTTTCTATTATACACATTTGAGATTTCGAGCTGAGTTTAACTCGCTTACATAATTCTCGGAATAATGTGTTGGCAAGCTTTCGCTTCGACCAAGTTCATCTTATATTCTTGACGCAAGTCAAAAGATGATCATGTGAAAATTGCCGAGTAACATCTTACATGGTTTGTGTGATACAATCATTTGGTGTAGACTTAGAATGTTTCGTTATGATTATTTCAATAACTTGAAAATTGCTTTGATGTTAATAGTGTGTGAAAATGGCTATTGTCATCCTCTAAGAAAGTTTCAATGATTGAAATAAGAGTTTAGAAGACTTAACCATAATTGGATATGACATGTTGTGTACTCTTGCACATATGTAATCCATGTCCGGGAACCATAGTATGCGTACTTGTACGCGTACCTGTTGGCTTGAGAAATCCGGGAACCTAAGTATGCGTACCCGTTCGCGTACTGGCGTAAGATTCATGTCCGAATATTTCTACTGGGACTGGAAGTACGCGTACCGTTTGCGTACTGGCGAAACCCAATCTTGGTTCGGTTATTTCAAGTATGCGTACACATTTGCATACTTGAAGGTTAAAGTTCTAAAATCGGTTGTGTACATGAACTTAAACATTTATATAATAAGGAATGCAATCTTTGCAAACCGTGGCTATAATGTTCATGAATTGATTCGAGTGAATCAAACCGATTTTGCTTCAATTGTGTTCTTGTATACTTCTATGAGAATATAACAATTGAATAACTCTTTAACTAGTATCATTTGAGTCATTTGAACTTGTTATGGTTAAGATGAACAAGGTTGATATGACAGTGATCATATGGCTAACTTCGGTTAACTATTGTTGAACCAAACATGGTGTACACGTTTATGTACGGTTACATAAACCTAAATGAAGGTACATTTCTACTCATATGAGAGTGATCTTATGACTAGGACATAGATTGTGTGGTTGAGCCTTAGACTTCACGGCGTTCATCATTTGAAGACGATGAACTACTAAGGATCTTGTGGAACTTCATCAACAAAAGGTATGTGGAGACTGAAACTCATCTATCACTTGGAAAGTCTATTTTTACTCTATCTCCTATATTGAGACATAAATCGTGTTACGATACAGTTTCTATTATACACATTTGAGATTTCGAGCTGAGTTTAACTCGCTTACATAATTCTCGGAATAATGTGTTGGCAAGCTTTCGCTTCGACCAAGTTCATCTTATATTCTTGACGCAAGTCAAAAGATGATCATGTGAAAATTACCGAGTAACATCTTACATGGTTTGTGTGATACAATCATTTGGTGTAGACTTAGAATGTTTCGTTATGATTATTTCAATAACTTGAAAATTGCTTTGATGTTAATAGTGTGTGAAAATGGCTATTGTCATCCTCTAAGAAAGTTTCAATGATTGAAATAAGAGTTTATAAGACTTAACCATAATTGGATATGACATGTTGTGTACTCTTGCACATATGTAATCCATGTCCGGCAACCATAGTATGCGTACTTGTACGCGTACCTGTTGGCTTGAGAAACCCGGGAACCTAAGTATGCGTACCCATTCGCGTACTGGCGTAAGATTCATGTCCGAATATTTCTACTGGGACTGGAATTACGCGTACCGTTTGCGTACTGGCGAAACCCAATCTTGGTTCGGGTATTTCAAGTATGCGTACACATTTGCATACTTGAAGGTTAAAGTTCTAAAATCGGTTGTGTACATGAACTTAAACATTTATATAATAAGGAATGCAATCTTTGCAAACCGTGGCTACTGGGTTGCACAGACGCGGACGCGTAGACGCGGACACGACACGACGCTGACGCGGACACTACAAAATTTTCAAAAAACTAGGACGCGGACACGTATATACATATTTTATTTATATATTATTTATATATATAATCATGTATTTATACAGCAAAGTCAAGTATTTCGACCCTAAAAATTAGAAAATGATGTTACATATGTATAAATTTTAAAAGAAAAGAAGATATCTTTTGTTTATACACGCCGAATGTCAAATAATCAGTCACTATTAAACTCATATCACAATCAAAATGCATTCTTAGATCAACACATGTCCAACTAAGGGTATACGTGATGTCATTTCCAATTACAAAATCATAATAAAGACCTAAATTATTGATCTAAATGTTTGTCTTTCTTAATTTGGTTAATAATAGTAAACTTAAAGAAAAAAATTTATATGAAAATGAAAAAAATATGCGTCGGACACGCGTCATCGGTGCGTCCAAACCAGACACGCGCATGATGTGCAAATTGGTATGTCGGACACGCGTCGTGTTAGCGTCCCACGCGCGTCTCGTGTCCGCCGCGAGTCGGACGCGGACACGACTCAAGAAATGGAGCGTCCGTGCAACCCAGCGTGGCTTTAATGTTCATGAATTGATTCGAGTGAATCAAACCGATTTTGATTCAATTATGTTCTTGTATACTTCTATGAGAATATAGCAATTGAACAACTCTTTAACTAGTATCATTTGAGTCATTTGAACTAGTTATGGTTAAGATGAACAAGGTTGATATGAGAGTGATCATATGGCTAACTTCGGTTAACTATTGTTGAACCAAACATGGAGTACACGTTTAGGTACGGTTATATAAACCTAAATGAAGGTACATTTCTACTCATATGAGAGTGATCATATGACTAGGACATAGATTGTGTAGTTGAACCTAAGACTTCACGGCGTTCATCATTTGAAGACGATGAACTACTAAGGATCTTGTGGAACTTCATCAAAAAAAGGTATGTGGAGACTGAAACTCATCTATCACTTGGAAAGTCTATTTCTACTCTATCTCCTATATTGAGACATAAATCGTGTTATGATACAGTTTCTATTATACACATTTGAGATTTCGAGCTGAGTTTAACTCGCTTACATAATCTCGGAATAATGTGTTGGCAAGCTTTCGCTTCGACCAAGTTCATCTTATATTCTTGACGCAAGTCAAAAGATGATCATGTGAAAATTGCCGAGTAACATCTTACATGGTTTGTGTGATACAATCATTTGGTGTAGACTTAGAATGTTTCGTTATGATTATTTCAATAACTTGAAAATTGCTTTGATGTTAATAGTGTGTGAAAATGGCTATTGTCATCCTCTAAGAAAGTTTCAATGATTGAAATAAGAGTTTAGAAGACTTAACTATAATTGGATATGACATGTTGTGTACTCTTGCACATATGTAATCCATGTCCGGCAACCATAGTATGCGTACTTGTACGCGTACCTGTTGGCTTGAGAAATCCGGGAACCTAAGTGTGCGTATCCGTTCGCGTACTGGCGTAAGATTCATGTCCGAATATTTCTACTGGGACTGGAAATGCAGCATTACGTTTGCGTCTGGCGAAACCCAATCTTGGTCCGGGTATTTCAAGTATGCGGACACATTTGCATACTTGAAGGTTAAAGTTCTAAAATCGGTTGTGTACATGAACTTAAACATTTATATAATAAGGAATGCAATCTTTGCAAACCGTGGCTATAATGTTCATGAATTGATTCGAGTGAAACAAACCGATTTTGCTTCAATTGTGTTCTTGTATACTTCTATGAGAATATAGCAATTGAACAACTCTATAACTAGTATCATTTGAGTCATTTGAACTAGTTATGGTTAAGATGAACAAGGTTGATATGGAGTGATCATATGGCTAACTTCGGTTAACTATTGTTGAACCAAACATGGTGTACACGTTTAGGTACGGTTACATAAACCTAAATGAAGGTACATTTCTACTCATATGAGAGTGATCATATGACTAGGACATAGATTGTGTAGTTGAGCCTTAGACTTCACGGCGTTCATCATTTGAAGACGATGAACTACTAAGGATCTTGTGGAACTTCATCAACAAAAGGTATGTGGATACTGAAACTCATCTATCACTTGGAAAGTCTATTTCTACTCTATCTCCTATATTGAGACATAAATCGTGTTACGATACAGTTTCTATTATACACATTTGAGACTTCGAGCTGAGTTTAACTCGCTTACATAATTCTCGGAATAATGTGTTGGCAAGCTTTCGCTTCACCAAGTTCATCTTATATTCTTGACGCAAGTCAAAAGATGATCATGTGAAAATTGCCGAGTAACATCTTACATGGTTTGTGTGATACAATCATTTGGTGTGGACTTAGAATGTTTCGTTATGATTATTTCAATAACTTGAAAATTGCTTTGATGTTAATAGTGTGTGAAAATGGCTATTGTCATCCTCTAAGAAAGTTTCAATGATTGAAATAAGAGTTTAGAAGACTTAACCATAATTGGATATGACATGTTGTGTACTCTTGCACATATGTAATCCATGTCCGGGAACCATAGTATGCGTACTTGTACGCGTACCTGTTTGCTTGAGAAATCCGGGAACCTAAGTATGCGTACCCGTTCGCGTACTGGCGTAAGGTTCATGTCCGAATATTTCTACTCGGACTGGAAGTACGCGTACCATTTGCGTACTGGAGAAACCCAATCTTTGTCCGGGTATTTCAAGTATGCGTACACATTTGCATACTTGAAGGTTAAAGTTCTAAAATCGGTTGTGTACATGAACTTAAACATTTATATAATAAGGAATGCAATCTTTGCAAACCTTGGCTATAATGTTCATGAATTGATTCGAGTGAATCTAACCGATTTGACTTCAATTGTGTTCTTGTATACTTCTATGAGAATATAGCAATTGAACAACTCTTTAACTAGTATCATTTGAGTCATTTGAACTAGTTATGGTTAAGATGAACAAGGTTGATATGAGAGTGATCATATGGCTAACTTCGGTTAACTATTGTTGAACCAAACATGGTGTACACGTTTAGGTACGGTTACATAAACCTAAATGAAGGTACATTTCATTTGTGGGTAACAAGCTAAGTTCGATCTAACGGTTGAAAGATATTAGCTTGGTTGAATTAGGTATTTCATCTAACGGTGAATATTGAATGCTTTGTTACCAAGGTAACTTAGATTGCAAACCCTGATTTAAAAACTATATAAAGGAGAACTCTAGCAACTGGGAAACCTAATCCCCAAACTTTTGTGTGTTACTAGTTGCATAAGTTAGAGTGGATTATCCTTTAACCTTAGGTTTCTCACGAGACCCTGTAGGTTAACGACTTAAAGACTTCATTGGGATTGTGAAGCCAGACCAAACTATTTTCTCTGTAGTCGCGTGATCTGATCTTGATGTTTCTATCGTGATTGAGTGCAATCGTAAGATTGGCTTGAGATTTATATCTCCGATAGGCAAGATAGAACAAACACCCTCGTCTCATCGTTTGTGATACCATAATATCTTGTTTCGCTAATCGATTAAGATTATTGTGAGGTGGTTGATAATACTAGGTTGTTCTTCAGAAATATAAGGCCGGTTTATCAATTGGTTCCTGTTCACCTTGATTTATTAAAAGACGTAACAAAACTCATAGGTATTTCTGTTGGAGATATATTTATCTATTCCAATAGACTTTTCAGTATGGGGCAGATTCGTTTATCAAGTCTTCGACTTTGGGTCATAGAAACTCTTGGTTGCGGGTGAGATCGGCTAAGGGAATTAAGTGCGTAGTATCCTGCTAGGATCAGAGACGTAAGGAACGCAACTGTACCTTGAATCAGTGTGAGATTGATTACGGTTCAACTACAGTCCAGTCCGAAGTTCATTGGTAGTAGGCTAGATTCTGTAGCGGCTTAATACAGTGTGGTGTTCAAAGCTGGACTAGGTCCCGGGTTTTTCTCGTATTTGTGGTTTTCCTCGTTAACAAAATTCCCGTGTGTCTGTGTTATTTCTTTTCCGAATTATATTTTGTTATATAATTGAAATATCACAGGTTGTGCGTTGTATCGATCAATTAGGAAATCCAAGCTTTGGTTGTTGATTGAAATTGTTTGATCCTTGAACATTGGTCTTTGATACCGTTCAAGTTACTTCTCTTATATTCAATCGGGCTCGCAAATTTCTATTTGCTGATTACAGATTGAATTAAGAGTTAGAGATATAAACTCTTGTATATACTTTTCTCTAGATTGCGTCTGACTGTCTAGTTGATTCTCTAGAAAGTATATTGGAGTAAGTCCTCTCATATTGCCAAACGAATTGTTGGGTGTGGTTGTTGTACCCCCGTATTTTCAAATAGCATTTAATATTTTCGGTCAGGAAACCTAACCGACGCCGACACTATTAAATGCTTCCTATGCACGTAGAAAAAACCTGGCCGTAATTTTTCAGTTACTGCCAGGAATATTCGTCGTTCCATCCGCAATAGTTTGGTAACGGCTGGAAGTTCATCAATAATGAACCGTAAAACAGAATAACGACCAGGAGTTCATAGGTTCCAAGCCGTTATTGGACCTGGCGGCTGGAAACCTAGGGTTTTCGGAAGGAAAAAATAGAAACTTCTTCCAACTCTGAGCTTAAAAACTGAAATTGGAGTTGGAATAGAGGTATACCTGGTAATCTTGAGCATTTGTTTCTTCGATTTCTTCTTCTTCTTGGGTTGGTCCTTCGAAATCATAGTAAGGTTTCATAAGGGTTATTTTGAGTTTGAGAAAAACTTTCATGATTTTCTGAAAAATCATCAAGAACTGATCGTTGTTGATGGGTATTAATATGTTATCGTATTTTGAAGATGAGGGTTCACCTACATCAAAAGTCTTGCTTAAATCACCCATTTCCAAGTTTTTCCCCAATTCTTCTTCTTCTTCTCCTCCTCCTCCTCCTCCTCCCTTTGATTTCTTTTTTCTTAAACTTTCATCTTCATCACTTAACTTAAAGAAATGAATTAGTCTTAATTGATTAGCTAATCATGATTAGTGATGTTAATCAAGTTTATTATCTCAAATCAAATGCGGGTCATATTAGTCATTATATAAATATTTGGATAGGGGGTGTTCACTATTACTATTTGGTGACCCTATATAGTCCCAAAAAACCAAGCTTTTTTAAGCCCCAGTAATAGGATTCTTGAAAAAATGGGAGAAGGATTCCAACAACAATTTTGGTATTGCATTTTTTTCTTTTATCTGCCGAACTAAACATGAGCTCCACTATTGAAGTTCCTTTGAACTTCCAAGATATCTAAAAAGATCATTTTGAATGAAAAGTATACCAATCAAAATGGCTGTCTTTGATTTGATTTTGATGCTTCTAAAATATGTAAATGTAAAAATCGTGCAAGACGTGGCTGCCTTGTGTTTCGTAATAATATAATATAAGTAGCAAATCAAAGGCAAATCTCCACTCTCCGGTGTTTGTTCTTCTCGCTATAAATAGAAGCTGCGCATATTTTGGAATATACTCATTTGAAGCGAGAAATCAAAAAAAAGAACAAAAATCATGGCTAGAACTTTCACGAGACTTCTGTCTACTGCCTTTCTCTTGGTTCTCATTATGATGGCTGTTTTACCACGTAAGTTTGTTGTTAGCTTCACCTTCAAGTATTCTTGCTACTAGCTAGGTTTTTTTTTTTTTTTTTTTTTTTTCAACGCTGAGGTGATTTATTTTTTCTCTTTTGTCACATGTTGTTGCATATGTTTATTTGCAGCCGTCAGGGGTATCAGGGGTCGCATTTTATTGGATGAGGCGGTGAACGTTAATTTAGACTACACTTTAGAATAAAGGGATATTTTGACTTAGGTGCCCATAAAATGGTACGCTTTTGCGTTTGGTGCCTAACTTTGTCTAACTTTGAGTTAGGTGTCCAGTGAATCCCAGTCAACGTTTGACTTAACAGATGACCCGTTGACCGTCAAGAAATTAATTTTAATTAATAAAAAAATTTCTCTGGAACCGAGTTTTGCAGGATATGTAGTTTCTCCATACCGGTCCCAGGAATGTTGATTCCCAGGACAAAATGGTTCCTGCTGATGGTTCATGTTCTAATTAAATTGAAAAAATATCAAATCGATTAAGGCCTAAAAAATTCTGGAACAAGAGGAACTAATTAAGCTGTTATGTTCATTTCATCAAATTAAGATATTATATTTCAGGTTGATTAATGATAACCACACAACTTACGAAATCTAAAATTGAAATAAGACAGATGACGAAAATAAGATCACATCACAGTTACATGATGATGGTTTTCCAAGGAAGCCACTATCATCTACTACTGCTCTTTTGATGCCTAAAACCTAAAAAACAAAATTAGCTTCTCAAGACTGAAACGGGTCTAACGAATTCATGTATTCATAGGATACTTAACTGCTACATCACCAACATCCTTCTTAATTAGCTAGCAAAATCCATCAAAGTTCAACTGGATCCTGCTGATCATCATCATCAGCCACAACCAATAGAGTGGTTGGTGTAGATCTTCTTATACCACAACGAAATATATACACCTTAATTTTTAGCTTCAATTTCTCTCACTTTCTGTGAATCTCTCCGCGGATGAAGAAGGAAAAACAAACCAAGAAGGAGAAAGAAAAGAAGAAAAAGAAAGAAACAAGGATATTTTAACTGTGAATTCAACGGTCAACACGGTCAAACACAGTCAAAACATTGACTGGGACTCACTGGGCACCTAACTCAAAGTTGGACAAAGTTAGGCACCAAACGCAAAGGCGTACCATTTTAGGGGCACCTAAGTCAAAATATCCCTAGAATAAAAGTGCGAACCTTATTCTTGCAGCCGGGAACGTTCTACTTGGCCACCAATATAAGTGGTCATTAAACATACCTTATTCTTACCAGCTATATACTGTGATTTTCGTTAAAAAGAGTTCTATTTTTATTTTCTCATGGTTCAGTCGGCAGCGTCTGAATTGACTTTGTGTTTTGGGGGATTTTGAATAAAAGTGTGAATTTTGGTGACACAATTTTCCTTATCTTGAATGCGCAAGTCTAGATTACTATTTCTTTTTGTTTGTTTAGCTCAACAAATAATTTTATTGAATGCACAATTTTGGTTCAGTATTAATGCTAGCAGCAAAATAACATTCAATTCAAGATACACAACAAGATAAGCCTAGCCATAATAGGTTCATTAATTCTAAACCTTTCTTTTTCCGGAAAATGGGTCATTTGTCCAAAAAAATTTAAAACACGGTTCAAATGGACGAGTAAAAAATTTTATGGGTGAAATGGACAAAAAAAAAAGCAAGGATGAAACTGGATTCATCCTGGCTTAAAATTAAAAAATAGCAAGGATGAAACTGGATGCATCATGTGTAAAATAAAAATGAGAAAAAATATTTGAAAATGGACAGGATGAAACTGGTTGCATCCTGCCTATTTTTAAATTTTTGTCCATTTAAACAGTATCTAAATCTAACTGTCCTTTTCACCCAGGGAATTTTAATTTTGGTCTTTTTAACCAGTTTTGTGTTCTTTTTCAAAGACCAGTTATTGGCTTTTGGTTTCCAGACTATCAACAAGAGGTGTCTGAATCTGATCATAACCCTACACCAAAGTATTATTACCAGAAAGATTTATCAGAAAAATAAATCTGAATAACTGAGCCATGATGCAACATTGAACACCACTACCCTATTTACATACTCTGGAAACCAAAAGCCAATATAGCAAAGTAAAATAAAAATAGAATGTCAGACCAGCTAGAGAATAGATAATTCAACGGGGCAAAGTACAGCTTAAACCATGCCAAGTGAACAATTTCCACATTGAACTTGCAAAAAGTACACACTCAGACGATAAAAACCAAAATATGGCTACATAATGTGTTATATATTTTTTGTGGTGGTTTGCATAATGGGTATGTATTCAATTTTCGAAAATTGTACCTAAAATGATAAACACCTCCGAATTTTTCGTAAAAACTCTAAATTTGATATTGTTGTTTGGACTTATTGCGTAGATCTCTTTAAAATCTTTCCAACGAGATAAAATTTGTAAAATTCCAAGACACAGATTTTTAGATATGTTATATTCTAGTTTGCTTGCCAATTATACTCTTGAAAAAATAAGATACATAAGGTGTTATAATAATTGGACCGAAAGGGAGTGGGTATTTTGGTACTATCAAGTGCAAACTACCAAACCATTTCCAATCTTTTTATCAAATTGCACATTTGTATGAGGTTTCATTTTACAAAAATAAAATGACCATAAAAGGGACTCCCTTCCTTGGGCTCTCTGGTCGATCGGCCAAATAAAATGCAATGATCGACAAATGGTTTTGGATAATGATTCTTTCGGTGGGAAATGTGTCTTGAATTACTGCGTCCAATGAACCAAAGTTTAATAATTTGACACAATAGAGTCATAAGCTAAAGCTTAAACTTTCATACCCAGGAACCCAAAATTCGAAGATTACTAATAGGGGTACCAGATTACTTGTGGGTGTACCAAAATCTATATAGGACAAAATATTTTTGGTAAGGGATTGGTACACACCCCAAGCAAATTGATACCCCTGTTAGCAGCCTTGCAAAATTCATGTTTCCTTTTAACTTCTACAAAATTCCTATTCAAAGGTCCATTATTTTTTATTATAATATCCGCAGTTAGCAAACGCTAGTTGTTTTACCACACCAACTTTGAAAATGAGAGAAGGATAAGGATTCAGACATAAGTATCAATTTTGATATTGCATTTCTCACTTTTATCTGCGAAAATAAACATGAGCTCCACTCTTTGAAAACATAAATTAAAGTTCCTTTGAACTTGTAAGATATCTAAAAATACCATTTTTAAAGAAAAATATAAGATTTAATTAGGCCGACCGAGCGAAGCGAGGGAGGACTCTCTATATGGTGACTTTGTGTCAATGTGAAGCGTGACATTTTTTTCCAATTAGACACAAAAGATTGGATTTGGTTCAACGATGAAAGGACGACACTGCCCTTCCTTAACTTTTTTCCTCCTTAAACAGACGTAAATAATCACAATGTCGAGGACATTTTTGTAAAATGGAAAAAACAAAAACACGGAATGGAGTCATAGGTCCTGAGATCGAATCCCGACCAACTCCAAAATTTTCATTTTTCCGCCCTTTCTTTTTCTTCTTCTTCCTCTCGATTTCTCCGTAATTCCTTCACCACCATATCTACAGCAAATGTTACCTATCTCTAATCTATTATTCTTTTTACCAAACACAAATCGACAGGAAAAGCAGCTGCTGCTGCAGTGAATTCGAGTGATAAAAAGAAGAATTAATACTAGATTCTGGAAGAGATCGATACTGCTATTAGATCGAGAAGAAATTAGGTTTCTGAATTGAAGGGTTTCTGTTTCAATTTGAGATAAAAATGGTGGTGGTCGTTAATGGCAGAAATTGAAGATATAGAGATGGGATCCAGGAACGGAAGATTAAGAAGAATATGAAAGTCGAGATGTAGTTGCGAGTTAGAACAAGGAAACTAGGTCGAATTGCTGAGGATTTGGTAGAACCTCAGCAGCCAAGAAATGGTGGTCCTCACTTTTGATGACTAATAAATCTGAGATGGGGAAGAAGATGGTGTTGTTGTTTGGTAATTGACGGAATAGAAGAATTTGGACTTGATATTGAATCTGAGAAGAACTTGTTTATGCTGGAGGAGTTTATGTTGATGTTCAGGCAAAGAAAGATGGGTTCAGTCTAGTATGGAATTGAGGGCTTGATTGCAGAGAGGGGTTTTGAGTTTGAAATCAAGGTATGAAGTTGAACTGATGGTTGTTGTCGGATGAGAAGAGTTCAAAACACCAGGAAATTGAGATGTTGCTGATAAGATAATGGGTATTGCAGATGAAGGCAGGAATGCATTAACAGAGATGAGTTGGTGATGAATTGATGACTGAGACCAATTTGCAGGGAATAGAGAATTGTGCAGTCTGCTATGAAGGAGAAGTGGTTACTGTGTGTTGGATGGATTGGTTGAGTAGGTGGTGTTTTTGCTTAGCAACTTAAATGGCCAGAGGAAACAATAGAAGATAGAGTTGTTGTTGTTCGAATATGTTTTTTTGGGAGGAACTGGTGATTTTTCTAGAGTACTGGTGGAATTTACGGACTGCTACTGAGAAGAAGATGGCTCGAGTGAAGATGGTACTGAGATTGTAGTTAGTCTATGAGATTGGAGCTTAGTGAATGAGATTTGGTTTAAAGTTACGGGGAATGTTGGTGTTGAATTTTCAGTTCTGGTGCTGAGAGGATAGAGCTGCAGTTGGACAAGGTAATGGTTATTTGCAGTGTGTATGTGTTGGTTTGCTGAGAATGGCTCAAGCCGTTTTATGTTGGTGGTTTGTGGAGCTGAGAAAATGAAATGGTGGTGATGAACTGTGTGTATGAGCTAAGTCGCAGAGAGAATTGTCATGAATTGCAGTTGTTGATAATGGACTGAAGGGGTAGAGAGATGTACGAAGGATCGAATGTGTGGTTTCTGTAGATGTATGTTAGGATTGAATACAGGGAGGCTGGAAGAAATGTGTGTTGCTGAGTTTATATGATTGCAGGGGAAAATTTGTGTTGAGTTGATTTGCAGACAAGGATTAGTTGTGCAATGGAACTGGTTAGTGGTAATGGAGTTGCTGCTTTGTGGTATTGAGCTAAATTGCCAGAGAAATGGAAGAAATGGTGGTTTTGCACTTGCAAGAAAGGGTACAGTGCTACATAGTGTTTAGATGGTGGTTATGCTGGTGCGAGTTTTGCAGAACCGACTATTGAAGCGAGTTAACCCATTGATCCAGTCTGACTCACTTGACCCGGTTTGATCCAGATAAGGACTTTGACTTATACTAGGCTTGGCTAATGGGCTGTCGGAGACTTAACATGACATCACAAAACTAAATTATCTATATCAACTAAAACGAGTATTGAACACATCACACGATAGAATGAAATGTTAAACCAGTGTACCAATCCATAGTTTAGGCTGATTTAACTAATGAATCCAATTTCTTTCTGTCCACATAGACGAGTAGTCTTTTTCAAAATAAAAAGAATAAGATTAAGTGTAGTAGCTCTTTGTACATAAATGTTTTGATAACGAAAAATTCATATGTGCAGAAAATGACATGTGTTCGTTTTTCAGTCGGCCATCCCACCGTGGTAGCGGTCATCTAGTTTTATGCTTCTCATATATGTAATCGTGCAAGACGTGGTTGCCTTGTGTTTATAGTAGTATTAATATTAATAATAAGTGGCAAATCAAAAGCAAATCTCAGCAAATCAAAGGCAAATCTCCCGTGTTTGTTCTTTATAAATACAGTAAAACTTCAATAAATTAATAGTCCTGAGATTATTAAACTCTATTAATTTAATAAAGTATTAATTCAATGTTCTAAGAAAAGGTGGTGTGTATGTATCATGGTCAATGTAGTTGCAGGAAATCCCACACTACACCCCTTACTCAGTTTGGCTTAATTAATTCATTGAAAGATATGTGATCAAGAATATTTATTGATTGATTCCATGAAATGTCTACACAGGAAAATAGAATTACACTTGGAAATTAAAACGCTCTTAAATTTTCTCTCTCCTAATGACTTGCTTAACAATTCAAAAAGATCTCTCCTCTACAACAGACATACTCATCCCTTTATATAGGGTAATACATAGTGAATGATGACTAAAGTTTGTCCTTTATTTTCAGGGGATGTCTCACGAAGTGTCGCAGTGTACAAATGTTCATTCTCGCGACACTTCTTAACTCTCGCCCAATGTCGTACTTTCTGTCGTCATCCGGTCGTCATTCTTCTTAACTCTCTGCGACTCTCTCGCGAGGTCGTTGTTCACTACCTTCGCGGAGCGTTGTGGTTGCGATATTCTGATCCTACATCTTGCCTCTTTTTCCTTGAATATTGCTTGAAGAGCGATCTTTAAGGAAAAATCCCTTGTTACAATAATCTTTGGTCTTTGTTGATGAAGAAACAAGCGAAAGAATACTTTTCTTGAAAAGTACGTACTTGCCTCTATTCTTTGGTGAAGTTTCGAAGCTCTGAGGAATGTATATCATTTTATACCTCATGGAGAATAATGAACCTCGCCATCTCTTCTCGCGAGTTAAGAGAATAATTGAATCTCTTCGCGAAGAAGAGAATGTTATGCCGCAATCGCTTATCTATACTTTACTACGGATGTCTACTCTTCCATTCCATTCCCGACACGTCTCTTTCAACCGTTTATTCTTGACCATTCACGTCCCCTCTCGCATTAAATGCTCGTTTTACCCGAGAGATTTCTCTCTATATATACTTTTCATATCCTTCTCTTTTCCTCTTTCGTTTTTCCTCTGCAACTTTTCTTTAATCTTCTCCTTCCGCAAGTTGCGCCTCTGTTACTGTAAATCTTCAATCTTTTCGCTTAATCTTCGATTCTTTATCCATTCCCATACTGATAATGGCTGCTCTTAGTCGTATGTACAAACCTCGTTTTATCGAGACTCAGAAGAAGTTGCAAGATAAAGGTTTTACCCTGTCTACCATCCCAGATCAAGGACCTTCATCTATTCTTACTGCAAAGCTATTTTCCGATCATCAGTGTGATGATCATAAAATTATATTCTCGCTAGGTCAACTCCTCGCGGGACTTCCTATCCCTTTATACGATCCCGAGATGCCACTCTTCTATGAAATTCTTTCCCATCCGAGCTTCTCGCGAGCTGTCTACCAATTAAGCGGCGATTGTATTCGCCTAATGCTTGAGTTTGCCAGTCGCGGCGCTGGTAAAGGATCTTTATACCCTAACAATGTCAGAGACCCCAACTATGTAGATTTATAAATAGTCCCTGAGAAATACACTACAGAGAACTTTTTTGAAAATTATGTAGTAGTAGGCATGAGAAATAAGAAATCTCGCTGGGGTGCTCGGCTGAAAAGAAGAGACGATGTTCCTGAGGATAAACTACTCATGCATGATATTGATTGGCACTCTGGTAACAATACTACTCCTCGCCAATCCAAAGATGAGAAATGGTGGGTTGTACCCTTGCTTTTGAGCGGACCTTACATATCGGGTTCGCATGTGCTCCTAACGAATCTCGCGAACTATCACCCACAGGAATTTAAATGGCCCGGAAAGCAAAAAGAGGTACGTCTTCCATTTTCTCTTTGTAATCTCTCTTTCCTCTTATGTTTACTAAATTTGCAAAATTTCAGTTGATAAACGAAGAGAAGCTACAAATTAAACCCATCAGAAAGTACTCTGGCACTGCTTCGATCGCTGACAGATGAAGTAAGAAATACTCTCTTCTTTACTTAACAATATTGTTGCCTCTATTTCTTATCTTCATGTGTATGCGAAGGTTGACGCCGAGGAAATGGGAGCAATGAAAGCTAAAGGCAAGGGTAAAGCTAATGTTCGCAAGAATAAATCTTCTGCCCCGTCATCTAAGAAACGAAAAATTCAATCTTCCTCTCATCTTAGCTCAAGTTCTGAATCGTCCGATGATGATAATGATAATGACGATGATACAAATTCAGCTTTCCAAGATGAGGCTCAACCGGCCAATTCTCCTATGGACCAATTGTTCAGCATCTTCTCTGATTCTCTTCAAGGTGTAGGGGATGACCATCTGACTTCTATATGCAAGGCTCTCGCCACCGTATGTAATGCCACATTATTAGAGGGCGATGAGTCGTTAAAGGGGGTTTCCAGATCTGTGTCCCCTAGCTTTTTAAATGCACTTAACTCGTTGGTATGTATGAACTCATTTTTGCCTTCCGATTTCAATTTTAATTTTTAGCTTATATCTTAAGAGTCTTTTTTATCTTCTTTCGCAGGCTGGAAAAACTTCCTTTGCAGTTGCCTCAGATCTCGAGAGAAGACGCAACAGTCTTGAAAAGAAAAATTCACAATTGAACAAGAAGACCCGAGAGCTGGAAATCGAGGCCGCGTCATCTCGCGAGAGGATTCAAAAGTTAGAAGCCGACCTGGACTCCCAAAAGGAGAGAGTATCTACTCTTCAAAGCGCAAATCAACAACTTTATGGTATAATAATTTTCAATTCTCAAATCCTTTTCATTTTATCTTTCATTTTTCTTTGTCTGACTTACTATTTTCGCAGACATATATAATCTCTCCGAAGAATCCATTCTTCTCCATTCATTTCCCGAGCCTATGAATGATGATGTTCTTCTTACTCACCTCAATCAATCTCTAAGTAGTTCCTCAAATAAAACTAACCTCCTTTCATTAAAGGATCTTCAATCCAAATATCATCTCTTAGAGATCGAACACAGATCTAGTTTAAATTTAACTAATCGCTTTAAACGAATGTATCTTGATTCCGAGGAGAAAGCCAAAACTTTAAGGATGAAAATTAGTGATCTCATAGATGAGAATGATCGCATTACTAACAGAGGTGCACAGGCGTTAGCAACATTTCATAAATCTCTCATTGATGTGCAAATTGAACGAGATGAACTCCTTCATCAGAATACCATTCTTAAGCAGCGAGAAGAGCAAGTTCGTTCACTTCTTGTTATCAATAGTGATGATGAATTCGCCTGGGCTGCGAAAGTTTTAGATAATGCCAGGAATAACCTAGGTGTTGATGTTAGTCTTCATGCCGAGCATACTTCCTTGATTAAAGATATGATATCTGATAGAGAAGGTTACTTATTATACCTTACTGTTTCTTACTTCTGTGGTATTGCTTGTAAATTATTAACTTGTTGTTCCTTATTTGTAGAATCCGAGAAGAGACTTCAAGCTAAAATTAAAGAGCTTGAATCTGAAAAAGAACAACTCGCCAGGAATTTTCCAGCGAGAATTGGAGAACTTGAACTTGAAAAAGAACATCTCGCAAAAGAGTCTCTCCCTTCGCGAGATTAAGTATTCTAAGTTGAAGAAACAATTTCAAACGACAGTGGCGAATTTTAATAATGATGCCGTCCGTTTTCGCAATCAAGCTATGGAGTATGTTTGTAATGACCACAAAATCCCTCTTCATTCATATCCCTGGCTTTCTGAAGAAGTTCCTGAGAATTTGCACTGTCTCCGACGTTTACGATAGTGAGGCTAGCGAAGAAGAAAATTAAGCGACGAGAATAATAGAATCAAGGATCGGATCAAGGAGAAGAATCACCAAAGATATAATTTTTTTTGTTTCTTTCGCTGCCTGTAATATCTGTACATTTCTGTATCTCTTTATTGTAGTATACTTCTTGGACTGTTGCCCATAAATTCAATCTTCATTCCCCTTTTTTGGCAGTTCTTCTTTGTAATATAATTGGCTAGCATTATTGATGTATAACTCTTTCATGAGAAGATGAATAACAATATTTCAACTTTTCCATTCCCATACTTGCCTCTGTTATTAATCTTCGGATGAAAGATTTTATTTGTCATCATTCATTTTGTTGAATAATAACTTCATTGTTATTGAAATGTATCGTTGCGACAAGGTCGCCTTATCATTTTGGTGGTCTTCACTTTATCTCTTCTCGTTGCGACAAGGTCGCAGGCCGCCTTTACACTTTCATGCAATGGCCCATTGACCTTGCCTTATCATTTTTGTGTGGTCTTCCAAGTTAGACCTCCCTAATTAGAGGTCTTCCCCTGCCACCTTTCATTGCGACAAAATCGCAGGACGTCTTTACACTTGCATGTAAAGACCCATTGATCTTGCCTTATCATTTTTCAAGTATTTTTGCCTCTCTGCGGGATGTTTTAGTTGCGACAATATGACAGGCCTAGATATCCTTGCGAACATAAAGCCCATGACATTGTCGTCTTGCGGCGAAATCGCTTGGGCGTCCGTACACTTTCGTGTAAAGACCCATTGATCTCGCCTTACCCTCGCGTTAGTATTATTGCCTCTGCAGGATCATTGCACAAATATGACAAGCCTAAATTTTCTTGCGAAAATAAAGCCTCATGACATTTGTGTCTGTTTTGACACTTCCCTAATGGATAGTGCCGCCCTTATCTTCTCCCTGGTTGCCCCTTCAAGGAGGCGAAACATCGGCCATACAAGACTAGCTCCTCCCATCCTGGTCTTAACAACAACCGATTGTTTTCGCAGATCTCTTATCCCTTATACCTATAGGGTTTATGGTTACGAGACTGCACCCTAAGTGGAGTTTTCTTCGGGCGAGTGCAACATATGCCAAGACTTGCCAAGAATGGCCGGGGTAGGTTCATCCATCCCGGGCACTCGGCTCAACCGTGTACCTCGGCGCCTTGAGCATACACTGACTCCTTGGAAGAGACCCTCGGTCGCCCAACCAGGGTATAACCTTATATATATATATAGTTGGGAATCCAAGGTATCTCTTCCGGATAGGCTTTCATGGGCCCCAAATTTTCATGGCTCAGGCTTCGGGAGCGGTGTAACCTTCCCCCTGAACCATGGCGAGAGATACCCCCTTATATGACGCACTTTAGGTCTTACATTTGCCTCTTACGAAATGTTATTCGCGAACTAGGGTGTACGCCATAAAGGTTCGTCCCATTCTTTTACTCATTCATCTTTGTTAAATCATTCAATCATTCATGTTTCATTATTTGTTGATATTTGTTTGCGAAGCATTCGCATAATTCCGTTTTATTTGTTGTATTTTCATTTTTCTTTCTCAACCGAATTCTCATATACTCTTGACTGCGAGATTCTCGCACATCATTACTTCAACTGCTACTTTTTCTCCTGCTTTTGTTGATTATTCACTTCTTATGCCTTTTGTTCCTCATATCCTTCGCCTCTTTATTATCATAATATTCGCCTGTCTCTAGGCATTCACCTCGCGAGGTATGTTCAGTCCTCACTTCTATAGCATCTACCATCAGTTTTTCCTTTCTCTGCTCATCTCTCACATGTTGCTTCCAACCCTTTCTTTTGGCATTTCTTTCTTCGCAGCTTTCTACATCGACCTCGTGACATTGTTGCGACTCCTTCCAATCTCCCTGTATAATACCAATGCCGTTTGGATGGGGAAATTTTATACATTGGTGGTATGTTGATGCGACCCCCAAGATTTCATGAAGCCATGGCCTCCCAATCAACGCATTATACGGAGACTCCACGTCAACCACACAGAATAAAACATCAGTTGATAATCCTTGTAGAGGTATTCTCATGTGAACCTCTCCCTTTGGCTTGTTTGCAGTGCCATTAAAGCCATATATTTTGTATGTTGAGGGGATCAAATCCTCATCCTTTCCTCCCATCGTCTTGTAAGTATGGTAAAAAAGAATATTCACCGAACTTCCGGTATCGATTAGGATTCGGTTGATCGCCCAACAATTTTCTGCTTCATCATCTTCTCCATCAACTGGTTTTGGGTTAATCTCTAGTTTCACAACCAACGGGCTATCATGTGTTTCTCTTCCTTTTGGCACTTCATCTGCAGAGAAAGAGATAGTCTTGACTGCCACTTTTCTAATCTGCGTCGTTCTCGCTTGAGACTCATTACTTCTTTATCATTAGCATCTCTCGCAAAGACTCTAATGAGCACGTTGTCATGAAAATCTTCGATTGTGCGATATGAGTGGACGATAGAATTGCAATTCAAATTTTTAGCTTTTGTTCCGACTTCTATCACAAATGTTTCCTTTCCTTTCACGACACTGTTGCAGTGCATCTCTGGTGGTGGTGGTAATGTCTGACCTTTTTCTTCTCCCTTTAGAAAGTGATTCAGCTTCCCCTGATCAATCATCCTGAGAATAATTATCTTTAGGTTTCTACAATCGTTTGTTTGATGCCCATGGAAGCGGTGATAAGAGCAAAACTCATGACTTCTATCGCCTGGTGGTGGTTCCATCCCCACGTTCAAGGTCTTTGGTACATCTTCCATCACAAGTATAGCTTCCCAGATCTTTTCCACACTAGCATTCAGTGGAGGCATCTTAATCTCTTCCCATATTGTTCTGCGACTTCTCTGCCCTCCATGATTATTTTGCCTTCGTCCACCGTAGGTTTCTTGCACATGATCTAGCCTCTGAATCTTATTATTGCTGCCACGGTTGTAGTAGTTCCTTTCTCGTTCAAACTCTTCTTGGTCGCGGCTTCCCATGGCTACTATCTTCCGCATTTGTCCATCATCTGACCTTCCTTTCTTCTTTGTCCTTGCGAGGTGCTCGCCCACTGTATTTATGAATTGAGGCAACAAGCTTGCGTTCGCAGCATTCGAGCTTGTGTTCGCGACTGGATAAGATTCCATTTCATTCTGTCTTTCTTCCAAGGCAATATATTCTTCCTGTAATTCTCGCAGTTCTGCCATCGTGATTGTATTTTTGATTCTAAAAATTTGAATGTATAGCAAATTGGTCGCGAAGAGAGCATTCACAAATGAGAGAATGAGATATCTTTCCTCAACCCATCCTGCCATTTCGCTACACATGGTCCTCCATCTTATTGTCAAGCTGCCTTAAGCTCTCGCCAACTCTTTGTTTCAACCCGAATACATCTTCAATACACAGTCGTGAAGAGTTGTTACTTATGTATGCTCCCGGGAATGTGGCTTGTAAATGGTTAAATGATGTGATTGTGTTTCTTGGCGGACCTTCAAACCATTTTAGTGCTTCTCTATTAGGCTTGATGCGAAATATTTGCACAAGTATAGCATCATGATTCTCCCACTTCCAACATACATCTCATATAAGCCTTGATATGTTGTATCGCATGAGTTGTTCCATCAAAAATGTTGGTTAATGCGGGTAGATTGCACTTAGGAGGTACTCCTCCCATCTGTACTTCTAGCGTGAAGGGATTCTTCGCGGCTTACTCGCGATGGCTTCGTCCAATTGTTTCCTTCCTCCTTCCCTTCTATTATTCATAATCCTCTCATTTCAGCCATTCTCTTAAGATTTGTTCATTTGCCTCGAAATTTGATTCTCTGGTCTTTTAGTTCTGCCTCTCTCCTTCTACGCTCGTGCCTGCTTTGACCTTCTTGCTCGTTATTTTCTTCTCTCCTTTCCCTGCGACGTTCTTCTTCGTTTCTTTCTTCAATTCGCACGCCATTATATCTGTTGTTCTCTCTTCTTGGCTGTCTCTCAGCTCTCCTCTGCACCCTCTCATACTCTTCATTAATATTTCTATTGGTACGATTTTGTTCCCTCCTTCTTTTCCGGTTGTCGTGGTTATTCTGCCGGATTGCCTCTTCCATCTCTTGATTTTCCATTTCTGCTCTTACCCTTTCTCTCTCGCGAGCTAACCGTGCTTGTTCAATGTAGTGCCTCTCAATGTCATCCTCAATCTCTCTGTTTCATCTCAATGCTTCTCTCCCGTGCAAGATTACTCTCCCTTCAGCAGCTGGGTCATTCGGCCCTTGGAGTTGCATGTTTCCTTGATTTTCCCTATTCCGCTCATCTTGAAGATTTTCGGGTGAGGAATATAACGATCTTCCATTTCCCCTCTTCTCTCGCCATGCTCTATGCTTGGATTTTGTGTTTCTTGTTGGTTTTCTTCCTCGGTACTTTCTGTTGGTAAAACTCTCCTTCTTTCTTCCCTAATCGATCTTGAACTTGATCTCGCACTACTTCTTGATCTTCTATTTTGCAATCTCATATTTTCCATCCTCAACTCATGATTCTGTCTTGTCAAGTTTGCTCGTTCCTCTGCCTCTAGTCGCCTCTGTTCATGTATTGTTTGTCTCAATCTTTCTAACGCTGCGATTTCTTCATTCCCTGGATTCATTTCTCCATTCATTCCTTGCTCTCCTCCTCCTTGTCCATTGTTCACCAGCTGCTGCTCCTCTTCCCTCTCGTCTTCAGAATCAGATCTCCAAGTATGTACACTTACTCTATCATAATCCACAGCTGCGTTTGCTACTGGGGAGATCGGTGGCTGATTTTGATTTTCTTCATTATTTCTCATATTCATCCTTGATGATTCTCCTGTTTCATTCCTCCTTTCTTCAGCAAGTCTCCCACTTCTTCTTACAATCGTTGGTTGCCCTTGTACGTTTCTTCTTCTAGCCATTTTTCTTTTTCAATGAACTCTTGAGTATCACTCCAAATCTTTTCTCTGTTAATCCAAATTCTTTCCAATTTAACGTCAATCTCTGCTCTCTCCCTGTTTCTAGCGCATATGTAGTTGCAGGAAATCCCACACTACACCCCTTACTCAGTTTGGCTTAATTAATTCATTGAAAGATATGTGATCAAGAATATTTATTGATTGATTCCATGAAATGTCTACACAGGAAAATAGAATTACACTTGGAAATTAAAACGCTCTTAAATTTTCTCTCTCCTAATGACTTGCTTAACAATTCAAAAAGATCTCTCCTCTACAACAGACATACTCATCCCTTTATATAGGGTAATACATAGTGAATGACAGCTAAGCTGTCCTTTATTTTCGGGGATGTCTCACGAAGTGTCGCAGGTGTACAAATGTTCATTCTCGCGACACTTCTTAACTCTCGCCCAATGTCGTACTTTCCTGTCGTCATCCAGTGCGTCATTCTTCTTAACTCTCTGCGACTCTCTCGCGAGGTCGTTGTTCACTACCATCGCGGAGCGTTGTGGTTGCGATATTCTGATCCTACAGTCAAAGAGCGGCTGAGATCGTTCCCGATATTGAAAGAGCGGCTGAGATCGTTCATGATATTGAACGGTAGAGATTACGCTTTGGCCCAACCAAATTTAACCTTAACCTAACCGATTACTAAAAAATTAAACGCAAGTTTGACCGTCCGATTACATCTGTCAGGGCCGACACACTAAACCCGGTTAACCTTTTTGTCATTAGTTCCATTGAAGTCAAAACTGTTTCATAATAATCAGAATCCTATAACAATTAACCTTTTTCACGATTGGTAAATACCATTGAAGTCGAGATAAAAATACAAAAAGGTTTTCATTGAAATATTCTAGAAACTTGAATTAGTTTTCTCCACTCCCGCTAATATGAGGTACAGACATTAGGTTTTACAAAATAATTCAGTTTGGTCTAGCCATGTATGCTATTGGTATGTTTTTCTAATCTCTCTTGATTTTAGGCCACCACACAATCCATCTGGAACTACTGGTAGAAAGCTACCAAGAACTCTTCTTCAACCGGTATGTCAAATATCAAAACCAAGTTATTATCATGTAAGTGAATACAAGTGATACTTTAAATTTTATATCAGCCTTTGTATTAGAATGGTTTTCATCAAAAGAATTCTTGGCAGATAATTGAGGATCAATCAGCGAGGACTTGATCAACGATGATCAACAAAACAAGGGTGAACAACAAATCCAATTTGTAGTTCAAAGAAGCAAAGTACTATTTTATCTTACAAATAATTTTTATTTATTTTTAATGTACAATCATAATTTATGAAACCCGTAACCATAAATTTACAGGAAAGGCTTCGATTAGCTCAACAAGAGAGGCGCCGAAAAGAATCATGCGGAGAGCCAAACACCGAGCCATGTAGAGTAAGAATACTTTACTAATCTAGAACATGAGTTTATGAAACCTTTTCGACGAATAATTACTAATGCAATCGTATTTGAGTAAACAGGAAAGACTACGATTAAGCCAACAAAAGAGACGCAAAAGAGAATCAAATAGACAGCCAAAAAGAGAGCCATATAGAGTAAGATTCGTTAAAGAACTGAAACTAACAAATACAATTCAGAATGTTTCTTTCATATATGCTCAAACTAACTAATATATGACAGGCGCGATCCATTGCACAAAAAGCACGTTATCAAAAGCAAAGAGAAAAAGAAAAAATAACCATGAATCAAGAACAACATGATGTGACTCATAATGGACTGCCTGTTGAAATTGAAACACAAAAAAGAACGCAAGATGAGGCATCGAAACAAAAAAGAACACAAAAGGCAACAGAAACAGAGGCAAGTTAATATCTACAATGATAATTAATTAGTAATGCTTATATTTAACGCTGATTTTTTTTTTTAAAGAAGTTTTATGGGTCATTGTAGAAAACTCGGTGTAAACAACAAAGAACATCAGCACAATCGGAAACATTAACGAGACAAACAACAAATACAAATGTTAATACTATCTATCCTTAAGAGGTAATATTAAGAATATTTCAATAAAGTTTAAACCATAAACATATTTTAAATTTGAATTTAATATACAATATATTTATATATATGTTGTCATTGCAGAACAATGCTTTATCAACGGAAAGCAATCATCATGTGAATGCTACAGTAGATATGCACATCAAACCAGCAAACTCCGAAAATTCCATTGCAACTGATATTGAAATGTAATATTGTAAAATTGAACCTCTACGTTTAGTTATATTTTCATTAGTGGTTTACTGATATTTATTCTTATGTTTAAATAGGTCTATTCCCGCAGCTTACTCATCAGATGAGTACACTGATTATTACGACTCATCAGATGAAAACAGTGACGATGATACGCAAATGGTAACTGCATCAACGACAAACAAACGTACAAATAAACGTAGAATTAATTCTGATGGAAGAAATTACCTGGCAAAAATGGATATTGAATGTCCAGATTGCAAAGCATTACATTGGATCGATGAGAAGTCAAGTGATTCTTCCTTCAAGACACATAGATTTGTCACATGTTGTCACAAAGGAAAAGTTCGTCTGCCGCCGTTGCGTGAACCCCCGACACCTATAAAGGAATTATATGAAGGTATTGATGCTGATTCGAAACACTTCCGGAAATATATAAGAAATTATAACGCTGCAAATGCCTATACCAGTCTGGGATGCAAATACGATACAAGAGCTCCGAAAGGTAAAGGTCCCTGGTGCTTTTCGATACATGGTGAATTACTACATACAAGTGGATCTATGATGCCAAGGAAAGGAGTTGATCCCGTGTACTCTCAACTTTACATATATGATCCATCCCATGCATTATCTATAAGGGAAACCAGGAATCCAAAGTTAAATAAAGACATTCTTAAGAAAATTCAGGATACTTTGTTGCATCATAGTATTTTCTACCCAATGTATCTTCATGCATATGAGATATTAAAAAAAATGAATCACCTCAGAAAATTGTCCAAGTTTCTCTGCATTACAAAGAGACAACTGACGAAAGACGTTATAATCTACCGACTGCAAAAGAGGTGTCTGTAATCATAACGGAAAAGGAAAGTTCAACAACGGGCCCACATGATATACTGTTACACCTAAGAGCAGAGGATGGCTACACAAGAATAGATAAGTGTCACCCTGCATATCTACCTTTGCATTATGTGCTATTATTTCCTTATGGTGAGCTAGGATGGAACATAGATCTCAATCAGTGGGATATTACTACAAAAACGTATACAGATGTATCTTTGAGTCAAATGCAGTACTTCAGTTATCGTATTTTTCAGCGGAAATCAGAGTAATTCAACAATCTTAAGAGCAGGAAAACTTTTCCAGGAATTTTTAGTGGATTCGTGGGCTTCTACTGAGCAAAGTCGTTTAGATTTTTTGAGATTTAACCAAGGGAAACTACATGCAGACCAGTACGCTGAAATAAAAGAAATGAAAAATGCAGGATTAAAGCCTAACGAATGAGGTAAACCATGCGTTCTACCGTCTTCATTCATTGGGGGACCAAGACACATGTTTGAAATCTATCAAGATTCAATGGCAATAACACGTTTTAACCATCATCCAGATATTTTTCTAACAATGACTGCAAATCCGAACTGGCCAGAAATCAAAGATCAGCTTTCAGAACACGAATATGCATATGATCGTCCTGATTTAGTTGCACGTGTTTTTGAATTAAAAAGAAAGGAACTGATGGATGAAATAATTAAAAAGAAAGTTTTCGGAGAATTTGTAGGCCACGTACCCACAATCGAATTCCAGAAACGAGGTCTGCCGCACATGCATGCATTAATATTCTTACAAAAATCAGAAAAAATACGTAT
Source organism: Papaver armeniacum (assembly GCA_023531295.1). NCBI lineage: Eukaryota > Viridiplantae > Streptophyta > Magnoliopsida > Ranunculales > Papaveraceae > Papaver > Papaver armeniacum. The sequence goes on along the minus strand of JAJJWW010003269.1, from coordinate 177,794 downwards.
AGTGGAGCAAGTCGATAAATTTGTTTATTGAGAATTTCCCGATGAGGAAACAGATCCGATTCTTTTCGACACGGTAAGAAAATGTATGGTACATGGACCATGTGGTGATAGAAATCCAGAATCTCCCCGCATGAGAAAAGGAAAATGTATTAGGGGATATCCCAAACATTACAACGATGCTACATGTTTAGATGGTGTAGGGTATCCAGTTTATCGCAGAAGGGATGATGGAAGAGAAGTTATTGTGCGCAATAGACGCAAAGCATACAATATTGATGTTGTTCCCTATAATCCACACCTAACAAGAATGTTTAACTGTCATATAAATTTATAAGTATGTGCAGGTGTAAGAGCTGTCAAATACATACACAAATATATCTATAAAGGACATGATAGAACAACAGTGATCGTAGGTGCAAGGGATGAGGTTCAAGAGTATATTGATGCCAGGTATGTTGGGCCGCCAGGCAGCATGGCGTTTATTTCGTTATTCCATGCACCAAGAAGTACCAAGTGTGCAAAGTTTGGCAATACATTTGCCCGGACAACAAAGAGTTTTTTATGAGTCGGAGCAGTCGATGGAAGTAGTGTCAGAAAAAGCGGATAACTTCAAAACAACTTTGATGGGTCATTTTGAGTATTATGCCAAAAATCCAAATGCTCCTAAATATACATATCAAGATTTCCCACAACATTTTTTTTGGCTTAAAAAGGAAAAAAATGGAAAATCAGGCAATAAGGCTTTGCAATTGCGAGAATCCATTTTGTTAGCCCTAACGCAGGAGAATTGTACTACCTTCGATTATTGCTGACTGTTGTAGCAGGTGCAGATTCATTTTGGAGTTTGAGAACAGTTGACAATGAAGAACATCCTACATTTAAAAAAGTATGCATAGCACTTGGAGTACTAGAAAATGATGAAGAATATTTAAAGTGTCTCACAGAAGCCGCAGTGATCCAAATAGGTAGTCAAATGAGAAAGCTTTTCAAGATTATTTTACCGGAATGTAACCCAGCTGAACCAGAAGTTCTATGGACGAAATTCGGAATGAACATATGTGATGATCTTCCTCATACAATGAAAAGATTGTTCAACATTCAAAATCCGACAGATGAACAAACTTTGGATTATGGATTGTACCTGGTGGATAAATTACTACATGAATCCGGGAAGAATCTGGAAGATTTTAAACCAATGCCTACACCAAAAGAAAACTGGGGCAAGATTGTCGGAAACAGATTAATATTTGAACATAAACAACTTCAATTTGCAATTCAAGAACCTACCGTTCAGCGCAATATCGAAATACTAAATATTAAACAAAAGGTTGCGTACAATGCAATAACAAAGTATGTGAATGATAGAGATGGTAAGCTGTTTTTCCTGAATGGCAGCGCGGGAACAGGAAAGACGTTCCTATATAATACAATAGCAGCAAGTTGTCGATTGAATGGATATATAGTAGTAAATGTTGCCTCATCAGGCATTGCTTCACGTAGTATTGGCAGGTGGGCGAACTGCACATTCAACGTTTAAAATTCCACCGGAGATTAATGAAATCAGCGTGTGTTCAATTTCAAAACAAAAGGAAGTATCTAAATTTTTAAAGCAAACAAATTTGATTATATGGGATGAAGTGCCGATACATAAATTTTGTATAGAAGCAGTTGATAGGACACTCAAAGATATATTTGAGAACAATTTAGCCTTTGGAGGCATTACAGTTGTTATGGGAGGAGACTTCCGACAAACTTTACCAATTGTACCAAATGGAGGCCGTGCAGAAGTTGTTGGAGCATGTATACAAAAATCATCACTATGGGACAATATGACGGTATTGACGCTTGACCAGAACATGCGTCTTGATCAATGTCAGCCGGAAAAATATAGATTTCGCTAACTTCTTGCTCGAGGTAATAATTTTTAAAATTCAATTCTATCAAGTAAATATTCATACAAACTGTACAACAAAAAATATATTTATATTCCGCTAAACAAATTTGTCAGGTTGGGACAAAGCAAGAAGAAAAAGTGGTACTGCCATCATCGGTGCAAAGATGCAGAAACATAACAGAGCTGATATCCAAACTGTATCCATGTTTGGGAACATCTCAACAGGTATCGCCCGAACAACTAACTGAGAGAATCATTCTCTCAGCGCGCAATGATGATGTTCACAAGATTAACATGGAGGCACTGAATATTTTGAAGGGAAAGACGTTCACATATTTAGCTGCTGATAAATTAAATTCGGATGAAAGCGGAAGAATTCCAGATTATTCTAATGAAAATATTCTAAATCTAAACCCACCAGGGATGCCTCCATTCAAGTTGGATCTAAAAGTTGGTTGTCCAATTATTTTGATGAGAAATCTTGCCCCTTCAGAGGGACTTTGCAACGGTACTAGGCTATTGGTTAGCAAATGTCGTAAACATGTGATCCAGGGAACAATTTTAACCGGAGACAAAGCGGGTGAAAAGGTGTTGCCACCAAGAATTTCATTTAAACCATCGGTATTAGAATTAAATGTAAACATGACAAGGCGTCAGTTCCCAGTCCGAGTGGCTTATGCGATGACAATCAATAAATCTCAAGGCCAGTCCGTGAAGTATGTGGGAATTGATTTACAGACTCCTGTGTTCAGCCATGGCCAACTATATGTTGCTTTGTCGAGGTGCACAGCTGCAAATAGAATAACAGTATTACTAGAAAATGGAACGGATAATCTCGAAACAACTAACATCGTCTATCCAGAAGTTCTATTATAAATTATTCATGTTTATTTGATTTAGTATAACATATTGATTTTCAGGTTTACTTTTTATTCAAGATATATATTATTTTTTATAAGTTAAGTTCGATATATATTACTTTAACTGTAGGATCAGAATATCGCGACATCAATACTTCGCGAGAGTAATAAACGACAGTATTGCGAAGGCGTCGCAGGGAAGTAAAATAAATGACGCATTAGATGACGACAGCCAGAACATGAGAAAAGTGTGAAGACTTGGCGAGATTTAGGAGTGTCGCGAAGACAAATACTTATACACTCGCGACACTTCGCGAAGGATTCCCGAAAATAAAGGACAGCTTAGCTGTCATCCATTATGTAATACCCTATATAAAGGGTCGAGTAAGTCTGTTGTAAGGGGAGGTCTTTTTGAATTGTGAAGCAAGTCATTAGGAGAGAGAAAATTAAGAGTGATTGTAATTTCTTTAGATCTGATCTATCTCCCTCTGTAAACATTTCAAGAAAACAATCAATAAAATCTATAACAATTCCTATTCAAATGGATTAGTTGAGCAAATTCTAGTGAGGGGTGTAGTGTGGGATTTCCTGCAACTACATATGCGCTAGAAACAGGGACGACAGCAGATTGAAGATAGAAGATTGCAGTTAAAATCACTTGAGCCAAGAAAAATGAGAAAGGAAAATGTTAAATCTGATGAGATAGAGGAGTTAAGAAACAAGGAATATGATGAAGATATGGAGTACAGTTCAATTACAAAAGCAATGATTAATGAATTTCACGAAAATATCAGAGGAAGGATACATAAACGAGATTTTGAAGGAAAGAAGATTATAGATGAGGAGCAGATATCGTCTTTGAAAGAGTGGGAAAAGCAGAAAATAACATTCACAGCAGCAGAGGTACCTAACGAAGGATTGAATCATACATCTCCATTAGTGATCACAATAAATGTATGCAAAAATGAAGAACCGGCGAAAGCAGCTGAAGAATGGGCAATAAATAGGACTTTGGTGGATACAGGGAGTTTGGTGAGCATTATGTTTTACCATACTTATAAAAAATTAGGATACAAAGATGAAGAAATGATTTCCCCAGCATATTATATCCATGGTTTTGGTAAATCTATAACAAGACCTAAAGGAGAAATAAAATTGCGAATTCTGCTCGGAGAAATTGAAACGCAGGTGACCATGAGTGTAGTGGATATGGAATCGACATACAATGTGTTGTTATGGAGACCATGGGTACACGCAATTAAGGCTGTAGCGTCAACATTTCATCAGTGTATCAAATTTCCTATGCCAACTGGAATTGGTGAAATCAGAGGAGATAGTGATAAAGGAAGAATATATCATCAAGAAGAAGTAAAACATTATGAGGAGCGAGTGAAGAAGCGAAAAGATCGCGAGAAGATGGTAAAAGCAGCTAAAAAAGAAGAGGAGTTTAGAATTTATATGATAAAGGCAAAGGAAGGAAAAGGAATACCTAGCGAAATCTCGGGAGAAGAGAATGAGCTTGCGAAGGAAATAAAAGGACCAACCCCCATGGGAGAATCGAAAGCAAGTTATATCGCAGCAGAACAAACAAAAGAAGTGAATGTTGGAACTGAAAAAGAACCCAAGATGCTAAAAATTAGGACTAAAATGGAGGCAGATGAAGAAAGAAGAACCTTTGATTTGTTGCGAGATTACAAAGATATCTTCGCATGGGATATGGATGAAATGCCAGGAATAGATCCGTCTGTGGCTTGTCATAAGTTGGAAATTGACAAAAATATAAGACCATTCAAGCAAAGGATTAGAAAGATCGCAACAGCATATCATCCCCAAATAGAAGAAGAATTGCAGAAGATGCTAGATGCAGGAATTATTAGGCAAGCAAAATATCCAGAATGGATAGCAAATATGGTTATAGTTCCAAAGAAGAAAAAAGGGATAAGAATTTGTATAGACTTTACTGATCTAAATAAAGCTTGCCTAAAGATAGCTTTCCATTACCAGATATTCCACAATTGGTTGAATCTGTGGCAGGAAATGAAAGAATATCATCTTTGGATGGATACAAAGGCTACAATCAGATTCCTCTCGCTGAAGAAGATCAAGAACATACTGCCTTTTTCGCCCCAAGAGGATTATATTGTTACACAAAAATGCCATTTGGCTTGCGAAATGCTGGAGCAACGTATCAAAGAATGGTAGAAAAGGTGTTCGCGAGATGGATACACAAGACATTAGAAGTATATGTAGATGATATGCTAATAAAAAGCAAGAATGCAGAAGATCATGTGCAAGATCTGAAAGAGATTTTTGAACAAATGAGACATTTCAACATTAAAGTAAATCCAGAAAAATGCACCTTTGGTGTTGCGTCTGGAAAATTTTTAGGTTACATTGTATCAAAAGAAGGGATACAGGTTGACCCAGAGAAAGTACAAGCAATTCGCGATATGCCAACACCAGCAACAGTAAAAGATGTGCAGAAGCTGAATGGATTGTTAGCCTCGCTGGGAAGGTTCATTTCGCGATCGTCTGATAAATGCAAGCATTTTTTCAACATACTCAAAAAAGGATCGAAATTTAAATGGACAGATGAATGTGAGAATGCTTTACAAGGGATAAAGGAACATTTAATGGATATATCAATTATGCAAAAAGCAGAACCAGGAGAAAAATTATTAATTTATCTGTAGGATTCAAATATCGCACAACATATTTTCTTAGCGTGCGAGATTCAATTATTTTCTTAACTCGCGAGAGTGTCTCGAGAGAAGGTAGCAAGACTCGAGAGAGTGTCTCGAGAGAAGGTAGCAAGACTCGCGAGAGTGTCTCGAGAGAAGGTAGCAAGACTCGCGAGAGTGTCTCGAGAGAAGGTAGCAAGGCTCGAGAGAATGTCTCGAGAGAAGGTAGCAAGACTCGAGAGAATGTCTCGAGAGAAGGTAGCAAGAGCCTGCGAAATCATTAAAGGGCTCGCGAGAATATGAGTTGTATGTGAGCTGTCATCCATTATGTAAACACCTATATAAAGAGGAGAGCAGGAGAGAGAAAAGGGGGGGATACTTTTAGGAGGAGAGAGAGAGATATTTTGGAAGAGAGATATTTTTTTAGAGAGAGATTTATTTTCTTTATCATCTTCTTCCCCAAATAATTAGATCTAGAGCTCTAGAAAATATCCATTAATGGAGATTTCCAATGTAATATTAATGTAACCTCAACGATCATAGTGAAGAATCGTGGATGTAGATCACATTGATCGAACCACGTAAAAAATCCTTGTGTCTATTTAAATTTCTAGCACTTATATTTTGAGATTTAGATAATTAATAAGATTTAGATCTACGAAATTGAGTAAGGGGTGTAGTGTGGGATATCCCGCAACTACATATGCGCTAGAAACAGGGACCTACTGCTTGTTGGTATGAAGGAGAATCAAAGAAATTAGCTACTGTTAGTGATGTATTTAATTGGATCTATAAACTTCAAGGGTAAAAGTTGAAGATTCTGCTAAAGATTATTGATTTCTTACAACAAGCATTAGCAGCACGTAAAAAAAAAAAAAAAAAAAAAAAAATGGCAAGGTTAGAGCATAAGAACATCATACAGAAAAGAAGATATATCGTCCACAACATTTGGCGAAGAAGATACTTCATAAAGAAGAATTCTCATCGTCACCAGATCACAGCAAATTATTTATTAACAGCATCATGAAAATTCAACAGAACGAAAGAAACTATCATCAATCGCCAGCAATGATCTACCTCGTCAACTCCTAATACCCATCTTCTCAATTCGCAGAATTCAAGGCTTACTTCGTCATTAATAAAATTTGATTAATTAGATGACAGAATGCAAGGATACTTTGTCGAACAAAAGAAGTTGACGAAGCCAATATAATCACAGCTAGCTTCGCCGGAGCACATTCAAAAACAATGCACTTATAACCAGAGAAGACATAATCAGTATACTTCGGATTAACAAACATCAATAAAATATATGGAAGAAGTTATCTCGCAAAGAGTTCATAGCAGCACGTTCCCTTCAGAGAGATTTGAAATATTTGGAAGATGTTATTTCCCGAAGAGCTCGTGGCATGAGTTTTCTTTGCGAAGTTCAACCACTTCGGAAACGACCAAGGAAGGATGAGAATTACTCGCAAAGCCAGCGAAGGATGAGAAGCAATTAATCACTGGTCAAAAATTTAGAAAAGGCAAGCAAAGCAATCAATGAAGCTTTGCGAGAAAGAGGATCAACCATACAGTCATCAGCAGGCATCGTCATCAATGAGTAAAAGATTCTTAGTGAACCAAACAATAAGCAGCTAAAATTCATTTTAAGTTCAATGCAAGATCAAAAACCGACAAGTAATATCTCTCATGCAGTTCATGCACATGAAACTTGCAATTCAACTTCGCTACCTCAGAGAAGTATTATTGACTGCCTGCGAAGGAGAAGGGATAAGAACAATGAAGAATCAGATAGCGAATAGAACTAAGGGCTTATCGTACTTGAAGTGTCACAGGTAAGGAACCAGCAGAGAAGAAAGCAAACAAAAAAGATCATTTCGAGTAACCAGTATGGTGGGGAAATATAACAGATAGGTACAAAGAAAAAGAAGACAAAAATATCAAACAATAGAAGGCGATGAGCTCTCGCAAAAGGTATAGATGAAATAATATGGCAAGCAAAGAAATATCAACGTGCAGAAAATGTGCATGTTAACAGGGTGCGATGTGTAAACTAACTTTGCCCAAAGCAGAAAAAGATATCAGTTCAACAGTCTCATAGGAAAAGAAGTTAACAGGCAAAGAAATTAGAGGTCAGAGCTAAGACATGAAAATGTAGACGTTAAAATAAATTAGAGGGCTTGAACAGTTTGAACAAAGCTCAAAAACAACTTGTTTACCTCGCACAGAAAGGAAGTAACACCAATTCGGTTCATGAGCAAAGATTCATCAAGCACGAAGGGAACAATGGACAGAGCAAAGAAATTAACCATGCTGGCTGCCTTAACCACTAGCTCTAAAAGAAGCACAAGGAACGACCAAACGTCTTCTATGGAGAAAAATTCCTTGATCATCACAATAGCCACAGCACCAACAAAGCTAAAGATTCTGCAAAAATCATCACCAGCTAAAATCCAGCCTGATCGGGTATCTTCATTATATCTAAGGTGACGAGCAGTTAAGCCAACCTGCGAAGAAGTGTATGCGGGATTCTCAACTTCACAGAATGCAGAGATATTTCCTTCAAATATGTTTACTTTGCAAACACTACGGCGGGGAGAACTCAACTTACCAACATGGAGAAATTTGTAACATCATTTACAAGAAACATCAGAAGATAAAGAGAAATTGAAAGGAAGAGTTGCTGAAAAGATTAAATCTTAAAGCCTAAATTGCAGCAAAGCTACCAAAGGAGCAAATTTCATGAGTCACAAGCAAATCAGCCCAAAAATCAAGGAACCATGGTGGATTTTCAATTAGATTTGTAAAAAACCATCATGCTTGCATCTTGTAAAAGATAAAGCCATTTATAAGTGTTGGATATTCCCTCACTTAATTCACCAAATGGATCATGTAGCAACAATCCTTCTTGTGAATTTCATATCGCCCTTGTATTTCCCGGATTGTGGCATGACGGTAGTGTTACTCTTATAGAGTAACATGAACCTCAAGCACTATAATGAATCATTATCGATGTGGCATGAGGTGAGTGTTACTCATATAGAGTAACACGAACCTCCAGCTATAATGAAACCATGTACGAAATACCGTACTGATGCTCGGTGTGTTATATTAGCCCGAGCCCCTCTCGGTGTGTTATATTAGCCCGATTGGAGCCTCTCGGTGTGTTATATTAGCCCGATGAGCATCGGACTTGACCTATCGGTCTCCTGGATATGATTCGATTGCGGTCATCCAACTCCATAAGCATGATTGGGTGACCACGAGTCAATTCCATCACCCTAAGCATGGTATGGAATACCCACGGCCTTAGCTTGCCAGATATGATCGATGTGATCATCCAACTCCACAAGCATGATTGGATGACCACAGATCAATTCCATCACCCTAAGCATGGTATGGAATACCCACGGCCTTAGCTTGCCGGATATGATCTGATCTCGGAGTCATCACGATCTTCTCGTGCGAATGGAGGGTCCCTGATTGGATTAACCAAGGCCCGGTCATACCAGATGACCACCGTGGGCCCATCTACCTCCTCTTGCGGTCGGCCAAGGCATACCATGCCCGGCCAACCCAAAACGCACGCCCAAACTCGTGCGGTTACACTCCCAAATCCTAAAGTGATCTCGACCGCTCAACTTCACCTGGATGATTTGGATGGCTTAGATCACGTTTTCATGGGATAATCGGTATAGGTGTGAACACCAACCTACCACCTACACGGTGGTATGATCGACCAAGGCCGACCAAGATGGGTCGTCTTGGGGCGCACGCCCAAACTTGGGATGACACGCGGTTACCAATTCCTGCGGTAAGAGATTTCGCGCAAACCAATCTCGACCACTCAACTTCAAGGACGAATTGGGTGGCTTAGATCACGTTTCATGAGACGGTAAGACATAGGCATGAACGTCGCCCTGCCGTCTTCACGCCAAACCAACCGGCCAAGACCGACCAAGCTAGGTCGTCTTGGAAAAATGCGCCGGAAAGGAGTATGGCGCGCGGCTTCTTGCGGTATCAAACTTAGTCTCAAAATCAATCTCGACCACTCCCCTTGACGGTCAAATTGAGTGGCCCAGATCGCGCTCTCATGAGGGAACGGAATACGAGCGCTCTACACCATCATGCGCGTCCCACACGCATGTATGGTCGGTCCTCTCAAAAATCCTTCCCATGCTTGGTTTCGACCAAGCTGAAGAGTGATGCTTGCGCACCTCTTTAAAAACCCTAATTTCATCAATCTGGATTAGCAGATGAGTGTCTCAATCATCATCTCATCCGTCCGGCTTCACCAGACTTGGTTATACAACCTCGGTCGGAGTTATTTGGTTAGTGAGCAGTCATTACACATCACTTTACCACACTGTGTCACTCGATTTGCATAAAATACACACGATACTGCACAAGTATCGACTTTCCGAATAACGCGATTATTCAATTCACGATTACATGCTATCTTTCGTGGATCCACGATCCACATTCCCAGAGACATCAATCATGTCACAAACTCGGGGATACTTAGGGTATTGGTCTCAGCGGTTTCACGGCGTGCGGCGTGCAACGCGCCATCACAAGAACGTGTTAGGGAGTCATGGACGGTTAGAGATGAACATGAAAAGTGGGCAAGACTGGTCGTGCAAATTTCATGAGTCACAAGCAAATCAGCCAAACAAGGAACCATATAAATCCATCCCACGGCCTCATGGTATGGAATACCCACGGCCTTAGCTTGCCGGATATGATCTCGATCGCAGTCATCCAACTCCACAAGCATGAGGAAATAATCTTCGCGGTATAGATGGAGGGTGTAGATGTAGACTCAAAGGGCCGGAGCATGTCGACACAATCACCATGTGACCGCCTACACACTTGGCCAATTCAAAGCATAGGGATGCATGAAAAAGACTTCATCATAGGGGTAAAGTAAAGAATTATGGAGCTTTGGTTCAACAAGAGTGAGTAAAACCCTAATTTCATCTCGCAAAGGCATAAAAAGCACTCCTGACCACCGAGGATCAAGCATCAAGCGACGATTCTTTATCATCACACGATTTACAAAGGAGAAAGAATAAGACATGGACGGTGGTAGAAGAATCATGACGTGATAGAATCAATGATTATGAAGATAGAGTTCAGTCTCGATTTAAACCAAGTGTTGATACCGATTATTCAACCATCTTGTCACATCATAGCAAGCCAACACCTTCACAATCTCAACACCTAGTTCATCATCTTCATGCTTGCACAGTGAACCACCAAACTTCAAAGACGCACAGTAATAAGGAAAAAAAAAGAATAAAACAAATCGTTCACGAAAGGAATTGTGGATCAGAAAAAGCATCAGCGAACGATTCTTTATCATCACACACGCTTTACAAAGGAAAAGAAATAAAGAAGCGAAATGAGCTACCAATCAAATTTCCGAATAAGAAAAAAACGAAAGGCAGAAAGTTTATGCAAATAGCGAGAACAAAATGATAAGATATGAGAATTAAACCACACCAGCAGCTCTTGTTTCCAGCGAAGTGACCGTAGCAAATAAGACCAAGCCAAAATGAAGACCAAGCCTACCTTTTCATTCAAGACAAATGAATGAAAGGAAGATTGTGGGATCAAGCATAAAGTCCTCCTGCGAGTGTATAAACTAGGAAATAATTGTATAGCAAAAGTAATGAGAAGACATCATGTTAAGTAAAGAATATCAAGTCAGAGGCTAAGGAATACACTTCAAAGACATATATACAAGTAATCAGAGTTCAAGGTATACAAAGAGCAAAAGAACAAACTATGAACAGCAGCAGCTCAATGAACCATGATTCCGGAATTTCGATAGAGCATCACATACCAAATATTAGCATTAATGAAGGAAAGCTTAAAAAATCCAATAATCAAACTACAAGCAGTAAGGGAGTCTCAGTACACTCAGTTAAGAAAGGATTCAAAACACACCAGTTGGAGGGATGAAGACGAAGAAAATAACATACTGTGAGGGATATGCAAAAAGCGATTACAAGAGAATAACTTACAAAAAGCTTACGTTACTTTCACAAAACAGCAGCTAGCAGAGATGGTTGTCTGCGGAGTCAACAAGCTTGAGGTCGCACGGTCGAATCCCAATTATCGCAGACTTTTTGTATGTTTCTACTCTAAATGCTAGACCAAAAGATCACATTAAATGAACAATGTGATCACATTATTTCGCAAATAGAAGCTAGTACAGATGGACAGTAGCACAGATAAGAAGTTCAGCATCGCGGGTTCGAATCCCTCGCTAAGCATATTTTTCCTATCTACTCATTTTTCAACCTCAAGGGGCGAAGAAATGGAGCAATATATCAGAACTATACCTTTCTTTTGCAAACAACAAGTAGCCCAAATGGTCAAAGAAGGAGTATGCAAACTAGAAGACTTGGGTTCGAATCTCCCTCCTCGCAGAAATTTTTCTTTTTTTGTATTTCTGAAGGAGTATAGCTTCATAAGCAAATCATATACTTCGCAAGAGACAACAACAGCAGCAAACCGCAAATGATATGAGAATGGAAGAATAAATGAAAGAATGAAAACATGTGAAAATTTCGAACAAAAAATGACAAAAGATCATCAAAGATCAGCGAAATTACAAAAGAGCTTATATGCAGAAGAATCAACAAAATAATCAGATAGAGGCAAACCTACTATGACGAAATCGAATTTCGCAAGAGGCAAAAGTACCTAACGTGCGTCGTAGTAGGGGTACCTATTGCATATGAAGAAGAATCAATAAAATAACCGAATGGGACGAACCTTTATGGCGTACACCCTAGTTCGCGAATAACATTTCGTAAGAGGCAAATGTAAGACCTAAAGTGCGTCATATAAGGGGGTATCTCTCGACATGGCTCGGGGGAAGGTTACACCGCTCCCGAAGCCTGAGTCATGGAAATTTGGGGCCCATGAAAGCCTATCCTAAGAGGTACCTTGGATTCCCAACTATATATATAAGGTTATACCACTGGTTGGGCGACCGAGGGTCTCTTCCAAGGAGTCGATGTATGCTCAAGGCGCCGAGGTACACGGTTGAGCCAGAGTGCCAGGATGGATGAACCTACCACTGGCCATTCTTGGCAAGTCTTGGCATATGTTGCACTCGCCCGAAGAAAACTCCACTTAGGGTGCGGTCTCGTAACCATAAACCCTATAGGTATAAGGGATAAGAGGCTGCGAAAACAACCGGTTGTTGTTAAGACCGGATGGGAGGAGCTAGTCTTGTATGGCCGATGTTTCGCCTCCTTGAAGGGGCAACCGGGGAAGATAAGGGCGACGCTTTCCATTAGGGGAAGTGTCAAAGCAGAACGACGCAAATGTCATGAGGCTTTATTTTCGCAAGAAAATTTAGGCTTGTCATATTTGTGCAATGATCTGCAGAGGCAATAATACTAACGCGAGGGTAAGGCGAGATCAATGGGTCTTTACACGAAAGTGTACGGACGTCTGCGATTTCGTCGTAAGACGGCAATGTCATGGGGCTTTATGTTCGCAAGGATATCTAGGCCTGTCATATTGTCGCAACTAAAACATCCTGCAGAGGCAAAAATACTTGAAAAATGATAAGGCAAGATCAATGGATCTTTACATGCAAGTGTAAAGACGTCCTGCGATTTTGTCGCAATGAAAGGTGGCAGGGGAAGACCTCTAATTAGGGAGGTCTAACTTGGAAGACCACACAAAAATGATAAGGCAAGATCAATGGGTCATTACGTGAAAATGTAAAGACTTCCTGCGATCTTGTCGCAATGATAAAATTCAACGAAAAGTAATGAAGAGATTATACTATTGCATGAGCACAACGCAGGAGATAGAGGAAAGATAGGAATGAAGAAATAACTCACTCATTCAACACTTTTTCAACGATTCTACCTTCGTAGATAAAGAACAGAGGCAACAATGGATTACCGAAAAAACATCTTATGTTCTTTATTTTCTCGGCAAGAATCATTTCCAAAGAAGATGTTTACCAATGAACAACAAGAATCCTCACCAAAAATGGAATAATGAATTCGCATGAACAGAGGCAATACTTCTTATACTTCAAGGATTAATATTTCTTATCCACTTCGCAAAGTTTCAGAACTTCGCGAAAGAATAGAGCATAGCATGAGGCAAAGGACATGGAGCGAGAGTTTCGCACGATGGATTCGCAATACTTCTTATATTTAGAGGATTAAGTACTTCTTATACTTCTCAAAGGATACTTCATACTTCTTATATATATTTCGAGGATTAAGTACTTCATATACTTCTTCAAGGATACTTCATACTTCGCATAATTCAAGAAACGATACTTCATATATACTTCGCAAAGCTTCGGAACTTCGCAAAAGAATAGAGGCAAGTACGTACTTTTCAAGTCCAGTATTCTTCCGCTCGTTCCTTCATCAACAAAGACCAAAGATTACTACAACAACGATTTTTCCTTAAAGATCGCTCTTCAAGCAATATTCAAGGAAAAAGAGGCAAGATGTAGGATTCAAATATCGCACAACATATTTTCTTAGCGTGCGAGATTCAATTATTTTCTTAACTCGCGAGAGTGTCTCGAGAGAAGGTAGCAAGACTCGAGAGAGTGTCTCGAGAGAAGGTAGCAAGACTCGCGAGAGTGTCTCGAGAGAAGGTAGCAAGACTCGAGAGAATGTCTCGAGAGAAGGTAGCAAGACTCGAGAGAATGTCTCGAGAAGGTAGAAGACTAGAGAATGTCTCGAAGAGCCTGCGAAATCATTAAAGGGCTCGCGAGAATATGAGTTGTATGTGAGCTGTCATCCATTATGTAAACACCTATATAAAGAGGAGAGCAGGAGAGAGAAAAGGGGGGGATACTTTTAGGAGGAGAGAGAGAGATATTTTGGAAGAGAGATATTTTTTTAGAGAGAGATTTATTTTCTTTATCATCTTCTTCCCCAAATAATTAGATCTAGAGCTCTAGAAAATATCCATTAATGGAGATTTCCAATGTAATATTAATGTAACCTCAACGATCATAGTGAAGAATCGTGGATGTAGATCACATTGATCGAACCACGTAAAAAATCCTTGTGTCTATTTAAATTTCTAGCACTTATATTTTGAGATTTAGATAATTAATAAGATTTAGATCTACGAAATTGAGTAAGGGGTGTAGTGTGGGATATCCCGCAACTACATTATCTTGCGACAACCTCGCATGCATTAAGTGCAGTATTGCTGCGAATGGACGTCGGGGTAGAGAAACCAATCTATTACATCAGCAAAACCTTCAATGCTGCAGAAAGGAATTACTCAAAAATTGAAAAAATGATCTTAGCATTAGTTTACGCATCATTCAAACTTCGCATATATTTTGAAGCACATATAATTAAAGTAGTGACAAAAATACCAATCGAATCGGTAATGAAAAATTCGAAAAGATCGGGAAGAGTTGAGAGATGGAATGCTCAAATTAGCCATTGCAAACTCAAATATGAAATTTTGTCTTCGACAAAATCACAAGTTGTCGCAGACTTTTTAGCAGAATTTCCTTTGGAAGAAGATGAAGCAGTAGAAGAAATGATGGATGTAGAAGAAGAACATGGAGATCCAAAAGACCTGTTAACTGAGCCAAATAGATGGGAAATATTAGTAGACGGATCATCAAACGGAGAAGGCAATGGAGTGGGAATTGTTATGATTTCGCCAGAAGGCAACAAAATGGCTTTTTCTTTCAGATTGGAGTTTGCATCAACCAATAACGAAACAGAATATGAGGCTATAATTCATGCATTGCGATTTGCGATAGAAATGAAATTGGAAAATGTGAGAATTACCAGCGACTCGCAGTTAGCTATTTTCCAAATAAAAGGGGAATATACTACAAATGAATCATCTTTGCAAAAGTACAAGAAACTTGTTGGCGAGCTGTCGCAGCAGATACCAAGAATAAAATGGAGGCATATATCAAGGAGAAATAATAGACTCGCAGATGCTTTTGCCTTTATATCAAGTATGATGACAGATCCGACTGCGAGAAATATAAAGATACAAACACTTCTAACACCGTAAATTGACAAAGAGGAAGAACAAGTAGCCGATGTGATGATAATAGAAGATGGAGCACAAACACTTTGCGAAGAAGATTGGAGAGCAGAGCTACATGCATATCTGATGAAAGGGGAAACACCAAGAAATAGATTAGAGGCACACAAGTTAAAAAGCCGTGCAACAAATTATGATTTAAGAGATGGAATATTATACCGGCGATCTTTCAACGGACCTTCCTTCAGATGCTTAACAAGAAAAGAAGGGGAAATCATATTGAAAATGTTGCCTAGTGGAGACGTTGGTAATCATAGTGGCGGAAGATATTTAGCACATAAAGCAAAAATGCAGGGTTATTACTAGCCGTATATGCATGAGAACGCGAAACAAATATCAAGGCGTTGCGAGGATTGCCAAATACATGGAAAGAAAATACATGTACCAGGAGCTCTGTTAAGTTCTTCAACAAGTGTTTGGCCATTTGGAAAGTGGGGTTTAGATATTGTGGGACCATTTTTACCAGGAACGGGACAGAGAAGATATTTAATTGTCGCTACAGATTACTTCACAAAATGGGCAGAAGTGAAAGCGGTACAACACATTCGCGATAAAGATGTCTTTACTTTCATATTCGAGAATATTATATGCAAATTTGGGGTTCCCGCACAGTTGGTATCTGACAATGGGAAACAATTTGAAGGGAAAAATATAGAATTGCTGCTTAATGCATTTCAGATACGTTGTGGAAAGTCAACTCCTCTATACCCGCAGGCTAATGGCCAAGCAGAAGCGACAAATAAAACAATTGCAGACATACTGAAGAAGAAACTTGAAGGATACAATAAAGGATGGTGCGAACAAGTGCATAATGCAGTATGGGCTTATAATACAACCAGAAGAGAAGCTACAGGAATGTCTCCCTTTTGTTTAACATATGGGGTTGAAGTTGTACTCCCAACAGAAGTTATGATTCCAACAACAAAGAAAGAAGCTTGGGACAAAAACCTTAGTGCGGGTAATATTCTAACCAAGCTAGATGAATTAGAGGAAAAAAGAGAGAGAGCATTACAACATATGGAGAATTATCAGCGAAGATTGGCTAGAGAATATAACAAACGTGTCAAGATACGTGAATTTCAACCAGGAGATCTAGTGCTGCGAGAGACACCAATATATCAGCGTGAAAGTGGCGGAAAGTTGGCAAGAAAGTGGGATGGACCCTATATCATTAAGGAAATAGTTGGCACAGGGGCATATAGATTAATGGATCCTGAAGGGAAAGATGTAGGACAAAGATTGGATAGACCATGGAATAGGTTATATCTCAAGAAGTATTATCCATAAAGATGGAAGGAATGAAATGAGTTTGAATGAAATGTTTCTGCGACAGAATGATTGCGAAGGTGAATAAAATAGAGAAAGATTATGCGAATATCTCGCAAACATTACATTGCCAAAAATGAATGATAGAACAAATTGATAAAATGATAGAGTGAGTGAATGGGACGAACCTTTATGGCGTACACCCTAGTTCGCGAATGATATTTCGTAAGAGGCAAATGTAAGACCTAAAGTACGTCATATAAGGGGGTATCTCTTGACATGGCTCAGGGGAAATGTTTACACCGCTCCTGGAACCCGAGTCATGGAAATTTGGGGCCCATGAAAGCCTATCCGGGAGAGATACCTTGGATTTCCAACTATATACATATAAGGTTATACCCTGGTTGGATGCCCGAGGGTCTCTTCTAAGGAGTCAGTGTATGCTCAAGGCGCCGAGGTACACGGTTGAGCCAAGAGTGCCTGGGGCATTTGAAGTGTCTCGGCCATTCTTGGCAAGTCTTGGTATATGCTGCACTCGACCCGAAGAAAACTCCACTTAGGGTGCAGTCTCGTAACCATAAACCATATAGGTATACGGGATAAGAGGTTGCGCAAACAACTGGTTGTTGTTAAGACCGGATGGGAGGAGCTAGTCTTGTATGGACGATGTACGCCTCCTTGAAGGGTCAACCAGAGAGAAGATAAGGGCGGAACCCTCCATTAGGGAGCTGATAAGTGTTAAAGACGCAAATGTCACAAGGCTTTATTTTCGCAAGGAAATTTAGGCTTGTCATATTTGTGCGATGATCCTGAAGAGGCAATAATACTAACGCAAAGATAAGACGAGATCAATGGGTTTTTACATGAAAATGTAAAGGCGTCCTGCGATCACGTCGCAAAGACGACAATGTCATGGGGTTTTAAATTCGCAAGAATATTTAAGCCTGTCATATTGTCGCAAATATAATATCCTGCAGAGGCAAAAATACTTAAGAAATGCTAAGACAAGGTCAATGGGTCATTACATGAAAATGTAAATACGTCTTGCGATCTTGTCGCAATGAGGGTGGCAAAATAATACCTTTAACTAGGAAGGCAAAATAAGACCACACATTCAATGATAAGACAAAATCAATAGATTTCTTCATTTATGAAGAAGTCCAACGATCTTGTCGCAATGATACATTTCAGCATATATAAAGGTAAGTGGACATGCTTGCGAGATTTGAATTGTGAGATAAGATAGAAAAAGAAAGTGATAGGAGTTAATCATCAAGGGATTTTGCCTGTCAAATCAAAAGGAATACTTCAACAGAAATTCAAAAGCATCCTATGCAAAAAGTCACCCAGTTAAAGAAGTTTAAAAATGCAAAATTACAGAAATAGTTTAATTCTCCACATCAACTCTCTCGACAATAGGAGATGTTACAGGTTCTTCAATAATTTTATCGGCCTCCTTTTCGCCAGTTGGACGATTTTCATCAGAAGTTCCTTCATTTGGATCCTTATTGAAAATTTCATCATTATCAACTTCTTCACAGCTTTCATAGTCGTAATCACTATCAGGGGACTTGGGAACTTCATCATCACTTACTTCCATAGGCGCGACAGATACATGATCAAGAGATTTAGAAAGTAAAACATCATTCACAAGAACTTCAGCTTTAAGATGAAGTTGACGAAGGAGCGCTTTCTGATGATTTTTACTCTCTATATCTTTGTAATCGCACATATAATTGAATCTTCTTTCTGATCTGTCGCGAGAATGCATAAGGGAAGTGACAAGCATATTATTCTCCTTGCGAATTTTCGAGTGGTCGGATTTCAAAGCAGAAAGGGAGGAGTGAAAATTTTTCTCAGACTCTGCGAAACAAAGAAAACAAAAATAAAATGTTATAACAAACAAAAACTATGAAGCATCGATAAAAGAAGAATAAATGAGGCAGTCAACTTTTATGACTACCTTCTTTTTGCGAGATAAGATGCTAGGTTAAAGCCGAACAACTATTCTCCAGTTGATCCATGGAGATGTCAAAATTATCTCCAACTAATCCTTTCAGACGAGCTCGCAAATTTTTTTCATTATAAATAAGCATGGCATTTTCTTTTGCAAGGGAAGAATTGGATTTTTCCAATTGGGAACATTGATCCTTGAATTGGTTTGCTTTTACACTTAAGATTATTCTACCCTGAATGAGTTTATCCTTCTCGGAAGTAACTTCCTCAAGATTATTTCTCAGCGAGCAAAGAGATTGGTCTTGCTCTTTGCACAATTTTTGACAAGTATAATACTGATGCGAGTAACTTGACACCTTGTTTAATAGAGTTCGCTTCTCTTGAGAAAGAGTTCCATTCTCATCTGATAAAGTTTCCAACTTTAGATTAGCTTTAGTCAAAGAGTATGATAGGCGAGATAAGTCATTACTTAACAAGTCGTGTTTCTGAGCTAAATCAGCGTTTTCTTTAGAAAGATTATCTATTTGGTCAACAGCATATGTATGAAGATTATCTAATTGGTTATATTGTTTTATCCAAGCATCTCTATCAACTCGAACTTCTTCAACAGTAGATTCCAACTGATATATCTCCATCTTTCGTTTCTGGTTTAAAGCTTGAAGGGTGAACAAGGACTTGAGTCTTCAAAAAAAAAAAAATGCGTAGAGGCAAAAAGGTACCTTTTAAGTCTTCATTCTTCTTGCGAAGATTATCGCGATCCAGTGAAATGTTGAGAAGGTTATTCTTTAAGATCTTAACTTCTTGTTCCAAAGATGATCACGACGCTGTGTCAGAACCAAAATATTTATTCAAGGATTCAAAAACGCTGGACTTGATAGGATCAGTGGAGGTTTTCTTGACATCACTCATGACGTCGGATAAAGCTTTGAAAGCTACATCTATCCCTTCTAAGTTTTCTTTGGTAAGAGGGATAGATTCAGAAGAGGAGGAGGGAAGAGTTGAATCATTCCTGGTCATAAGAATGCCAGTTGAAGAAACCTGATTAACAGGTGGAGGCGAGACAGAAGTATTAAGAGTAAAAGTTGAGAGGGGTACATTTTGAAGAATTTCATTGACAGAAAACTCAGGAATTGATTTATCCTGCGAGAATATCGCAGGAGAAGATGGATTGTCTTGAGGGGAAGGAATTGGTTTATCTTGCGGAGCACTCGCCGGAAGAGATGAATCGCTTTGCGAAGGCACAACAGGAGGAGTAATGAGTTTGAACCCAGGAAAGGAAACAGGAGGTGCAACAGACTTAGAATGGTGATGCCTCTTGGGAGATCTATCTTTGTCATCCTGCGAACCACAAGCTAAATAAGAAACAGAGGCAACAATATTGTTATTAAAGAAGGTAAATGTTTCTTAATACCTTGCTACTCGAAGGCTGCCTTTTAGAGGCAAAGGATTTCGGTTGCGGACCCGAAGAACCCGAAAAAATCTTAGGGTTTTTAACGGAGAGTTTGGTGCTGGGCTTGTTCTTGCTGAAGTAAAAATAGCAATAAGGAACGTTAAAAGAAGAATAACATCCAAATAAAAGATTACGATAAGAGAGATCAATTACGAGATAATCAAAATTAGTAAAATCAACATACCTTGATGCCATAGAAATAGTAGCAGAAGAATTACAGCAGGAAGACGATGAAGGAAAGCGGCAGAGAAAAGTTGCAGACAATAAAGAAGATGAAGTAGTAAAAGAAAGAAAGAGTTTTCAAAGGGAATTCCCCTTTAAATAGACTGGAGAAGAGCAACCGGATAACATTAAATGTGCCGGTAAAAAGTGAAATTTTAGATACGTGTAAACAGTCATTCCTGAATTCACGGAATCTTGTCGGTAAAAAAAATGGATAGAAAACAAACGGTCGCGATGTTTCAACTGATAATTCTCACGAAGTTCTCTTCTTCGCAGAGAAGACATGAGAAGAGGCAAGATGTAGGATCAGAATATCGCGACATCAATACTTCGCGAGGATAACAAATGACAGTATTGCGAAGGCGTCGCAGGGAAGTAAAATAAATGACGCATTAGATGACGACAGCCAGAACATGAGAAAAGTGTGAAGACTTGGCGAGATTTAGGAGTGTCGCGAAGACAAATACTTATACACTCGCGACACTTCGCGAAGGATTCCCGAAAATAAAGGACAACTTAGCTGTCATCCATTATGTAATACCCTATATAAAGGGTCGAGTAAGTCTGTTGTAAGGGGAGGTCTTTTTTGAATTGTGAAGCAAGTCATTAGGAGAGAGAAAATTAAGAGTGATTGTAATTTCTTTAGATCTGATCTATCTCCCTCTGTAAACATTTCAAGAAAACAATCAATAAAATCTATAACAATTCCTA
This sequence comes from Papaver armeniacum, assembly GCA_023531295.1. Taxonomy (NCBI): domain Eukaryota; kingdom Viridiplantae; phylum Streptophyta; class Magnoliopsida; order Ranunculales; family Papaveraceae; genus Papaver; species Papaver armeniacum. The sequence continues at coordinate 156,665 of JAJJWW010003269.1, read as the reverse complement.
TTCAAATGGATTAGTTGAGCAAATTCTAGTGAGGGGTGTAGTGTGGGATTTCCTGCAACTACATTAACATTATTGCTATGGGGGTCTCACCATTCTATGAAATAGTAATTATTTAAGATTACTAACCTTGGAGGTCATCTACAAACACAGGGTCAAGAATAGAAGCGGCCAAGAGGGACTACGCTGTTCAGCTTCTTTACATGATGCGTGGTGGAACACAATCTCAACTTCTGGGCTTCTTTGGTTAGAAGTTCTGCAACATTGAAATATCTTAGATTAGTAAACAAACTCATCATTTGGGTATACCATTAGAATATTGAATTTTGAATATCGTATCAACTGAACAATTGTAGTTATACCCAATCTTAAGAAACCGTAAGTGATCATCAATAAATCAAGAAAATAACTTTACTCTCAGGCACCTAATTGTGATTAGGTAACCACACCCGCATGAAAGAAAGAAAATGCTCTTTCCAGAACAAATTTAAGATCTACAGAAGCATAAATACCAAATCACCTTATGCTGATGACTGTCAGATACTTGGTGCAATCAATATTACGGTGAGTTAACCTATTGTTTAGCATTGCACCAAGCTAAACATCTAACATGCTTATAGAAGTTAATTAGAATTATTAGTTACAGTGAGATATAGTCCATGATGGTTTCACATGTAAAGCATAAATTATTGGGACAAAAAATAGATCGTGGTGGTACTACATGGCATGTCCAAGGTGCATGATAAAAAATTAAAAAAAAAGGTCTATGTGAATAATAAGAAATGGTTCAATGTTTGAAAGAAAAAAGGGGTCTACAGAGAATAGAACAAAGGTAATTACCATATGATATATTATAATGCTTTATAAGTTGAAGCTTGGACTGATGGTAAGGGACTCGAGTGGCACAAGCTCTTTTGTGGTTGTGGGTGAGACAACAGAAAAAACAGTTGAAAATATGGCTATAGCAGAAATGATGAAGCCTCCTGGCATAAACATGAGGGTATAATATACTCCTTACAAAAATGAACTTTTTCATCAAGTTTATGTAACCTTTACAAGAATAAATTATGAATGCAGGAAAACTCAACTGAGAATGTGACACAGATAACTGACCCAATATGGAGAACATGCATATCAAATTCATACTGCCAAAGCATCATTCAATTACAAAAGTCTCACTGTAAGAGAAGTATATGACTATGACAAATAAGACTGAATAACCTACTAATTAAATGATTTTTGTAAGAGGAGGGAACTACCATCAAACCCACGCAGCAAATTCAATCACCTACTAAGACTGAATAAACCAATAGAATCTGATGCTGAAGCCTGAAGCCACTGAAATCAATTACCAAATGCCTTTGTTAATCAAGATGAATGAAAATGAATTCATGATGAGCTATCTTACCAACTACAATGAGCACATCAAAATTCCAACAAATAATGAGGTGTTTAATGAATGATCAACACATGGATTATACATAGCATATAACTTGGAGAATTTATAAAACATATTAAAGAAAGTAAGAGCTGAATTCTTTTGATAAAATATTCTTATTTTCCATCTCAGTGAGCAAAGCAGACAAAGACTCTGCATTGAAAACAATCTCCTTAAAAACGAAGTATGAAAAAATTAACCATGAGAATAGAAGCAATTCCCTTGAAACAGAGAATCAGAGGGGATGACTTTCCGAATACACCCATTGCATGTACTCAGACTTGAAATCCTATATGTAGTTCAGCTAACATTCCATATTCACATCCGAGAAAAAGAGAAAGACCTCAACAGTAAAGAATTATCTCCAATTCCACTTATTTCATCTTCAAAATAACAAATTTAATAAAACACATTACTCACTTTTGATTTCCACTCTTGCTAAACAAAAGATGTTATACACACAACAAAAAATAAAATAAAATAAAAAAATCCATCAAACTCAAAAGCTAGGAACAAATCATCCAAATTGTCATATGTTCAAATTATTTTCTATCGACTCGGTTGTGAATTACATATTGTAAAGTGAACTAGGTCAAATTTCTTTATAATTAACAAAAATTAAACAAAAAAAAAATTGAATTAACAGCAAAAATCAACATACCTGACAAATAAGTAGTTGATCGAATTTCTTTATTCAACAGGGTAAAGCTTAATTCTCAAATCAAGATCTAAAATCTAAGATGCAGCATGATGGGGATGATTCATTTTTCTGACGAATTTGAGAAGAAATGAGATTCATTTTGTGCGTGTAAAAATATGGAGGAAGATGAGAAACATGGTGTAACGAAAAGAGATCGAAAGATTCATTTGATTTGTACGAGGAAGCGAGCTCTTCTCTCTGTCTATGGAGATGTTTTCGATAACATCCATCTAAGAATTTGGGAGAAAATTGTTTCTGGGAGGAAGATAGTATTAGTGCAAATAACGTAAATACCCTCACATTTATGGAGATTCACACAATTACCTACAGACAAAGGTTGGCTTTTATTTATTTTTTTAATAAAAATTAAAAATTACGATCCACTTTCTAGGAAACAACATCGTGCCACCCCCGATTAGGTTGAGCCGGGGTCGTAGGCCCCGGTGATATCTAGTCAATGTTATAAAAAGACATGCAATTTGACTCTGTGATCAAAGAGTCATTAAACGGACATGATTTATCCTGAAGGTCCATTCGGCGGTCCAGGTAATGCGGATTGAGATTTTGACTTCGACGGTCACGAAATTTCTAAGGTTATTTGAGCAATATAAAAGGTGATTTTCTCCTTCCAGTCTTTTTTTTTTTTTTTTTTTGATCGAATTATCTCTGCAATCCCTTTTCCTCTCCCGAAACCCTAAATTTTTTGCTTCTTTGTTCTGAGTTTTGATCGTTGTTTTTGATGTTTTCAGTATTAGAATCAGTCTGGGTTTCAAATATCAGTCAGATTCTCACTTTGATCCATTCTCTCTTCTGAAGTTCTGAACTCTGTAAGTGGCACCGCCATCCAGACCCATCACCGCAACTTTCCTCTTCTTTTTCAATCTACATATATTCACAACTCTTTCATTGAAGGAGAGAAAACAGGAAGGTGATTCCCCTAACTTTCAATCAAATCTCTCAAATACCTTGGTCTCGCCTACTAGGGTTTAAGTGTTTTTGTCCATGATATATTTATATACAATATTCATATATTTTGACTGTATGATTAATTAGACTATTTCTGAATTGTTAGATTTTGCTACTTACGTACATGCAAATGCCACTGTAAACTTAAAACACGAATCTGTTCTGGAATTAACATACACAAACTCAAATTAGGGTTTTTAGGTCAATTTCTTTTCTTTTTTGTATTTTTTTCCCCTCAACGTTAAACTGTGATTATATCAGGGGATTAAGTAAGCATGGAAAAATCATTTACAAGTTCATTAGAAGGAGTTGGAGGAAGTCATAAGACTGGAGGAGAAAAAAGTACTAGATCAAATGGTAGACTACATGATGGGTAATTGCTGATTGCGAACATTGGAGATCAAGAAAAATCACTTTCTAATAATGGTAAAATTGCTAAGATTGTTATGAAGAAATGTGTTTCAGTAGTACTCAGTTTCATTAATAGCGCAACGAGTATGTCAGAAATCAATCCATTTTTATTTATTTTTTCGGTTTCAATTAGTAGTCGGGGATTTTTATTTTTGCCCTAAATTTATGAATGTGCATGATCGGGGCAAGTGATAGGTGCCATAAAGAGAGGAGGAAGATAATTGATTTCCAACATGTTTCTATTAACGAATACAAGCAGAATGGGTAATCAATAATGTCCTTCATTAAGGGTCATACTTCTCTCCCTCTCTGTCTACAGTTATTGTCCAACGATCAGTATTCTTTTTTCTTTTTTTGATGGTATCATGTGGTGTTGCAGAATTCTTTTTTCTGACTACAATTTTGGTAGGTTCTTTATAATTCATACATAGTTGATGTATGTCTTACATGGTACAAATAATAATACTCCGGCAGATGGGAATTTTTTTTTTTGGCAGGATTAGACACTCAAACAACATTAATTGCTACAGTATAATGAGTTGATGCTTTTTTACCCATTTTTCATGTTGTACAACAATTTGATACGGTGGTAGACTTATTTTTGGGGTTATCTAATAACATTCTTATTGATTTTGTCATTTGTGACAAGAGGGTAACGGGGACGTTGATGTTTAGGAAGCGATGATATTGGGGTTATCCATCAGGTACTTCAAAGTCTTATATTTTGTTTTCTTATTGCATAAAATTTGGAAATCTATGAGTATTTGGCATTGGTATTTGGCACTGGTTTTCTTGCTGAGAAGTTTCTAGCCATTTATTTCAAGCCAATATGAATTTCTTATGTGCAAGTTCCTACGCATTCCAAGTTAAAGTTTATAAGTAGGAAACCAATATAGTTCAAAACTGTTAATTTGTTAATCCATGAATAACTTACATTTTGTGTCTGAAGTGTCACATAGCTTCCATATCATCCTGAAACGTCAATGAAAATTAATACCCTTTTATTAATTATTACACAAATCATGAAGCATTCCTTTAATCATGTCTCACATCAATATCATCCAATCTCATTTGTTGTCATTAATTTAAAATTATTGATTTATACCACTAGTGTATTATGAGAATAATCTAATGGTGGGATTGCCACCTAACATCATATGTTGCTTTTGTAAATACTTCTTGGGTCGAGATATATATGCTCAAAATAAAGTTTCAAAATTGGTACATGCTTTTAAGCTTTTCATATATTGTGGAACAAAAAGAAACGACAAACTTGAAGATATTGAGATTTATCCAGGTAGTCTCTGTTTAACGCAGAAGGTCCTTAGTTCAACCTTATATGCCCCCAAAGTCAAAAACGTCTATGGATAGTATAACAAAGAAGAAGATAAGGATAAGAGGATGATGGTCGGATTATTGACAATGAAAATAATTGAGACATCTTCTAGTCGGCTTTGCTTCTTTAAAAACCATCTATCGGTACTATTGCCAGTGTTTCAGCTTCCTACTGCATTACAGGATGTTAGCGCTTTCCTTTATCCGGTTTTGCAATGAAAATAGGTAGGCCTTGATATCCATTTCCAGATTCTTAGGGTATCTGTTTCATGATTTGGTTTACAGTTGTGAAGACTTTTTCACTTTGATGTCACCGTGGGCTTAGAAGCTCTGACCAAAAGGGTTGTATGTGTAATATATGTATGATTTATTCTTTCTATACGCAGGTTGTGCAACTGGGGTGATAACGTTCGTTTGGCACACTCAAACCATGGTAACACCCAACTCAAGTCGTTGAACGCTCGCATCTTTGTATGGTAGATTGTTTTTTACTTATTTATTTATTTTTTACTTATTTTTTTTTAAGTTGAATGCACCCATTAGTTATATTATCCCAAGAAAATAAAAAATCAGATATCTTTAAAAAATAAAAATTAACTCATATGAAGGGTTTAGTGGTTTTGATATTGATGGAGTGAGAAATTGCTTCTTGAAACTTATCATGTGTTCTATTTTTCAGTTGGCTCTAGAAGAAAGCGAGAACTATACTTTACCGATTGCAGAATAGAAAAGAACCATGCGCCATGTAAATATTATTGAAATGGCTTTATGTTAAGAGGATGACATCAGCTTTAAGGGTTATCAGAATTTATGATTTGGTCAAGATGGTTGACAAACATCAATAAGTTTTCGAGTTTATCACCAAGTGATGGCCTTTAATGTTCAACGAAACTTCTGAGAATTAGAAGAAAACCAAACCAAGCGTTTTTAGTTTCCAAGTTTGTACTCCAGTTTTATTTGCTTTCTGATGTGTCTATTTAAATTTATGAGTTTTTGTGTTCTGTCTTATTTTACTTACCCGTGAAATATGCAAATGACTTGGAGATTGACTTTTACTTGATGCACTTGGGTGGGAATTTGATTTTTTCAGGTGTACATCTTTACAGAATGTGGAATAAAAAAGCAATAAAAAATTCTTTATAGTTGACTTAACTTTATATGTGTGCAAGATATGGCCCATGTGGCAAAACATAGTTGACCTGCAAAGGGTTAGTGCTGAAATTTGAGAAAAGACATTGCATTTGTATGGAGTTTTGGCGATCCTCTATGACAATCCTATGTGATTCTTTGCCTTGGCGATCATTTAAAACCTCGAGAAACTATTCAATATGTCCAGTAAAATCTAAAATGCGACTTCTCCTTTTTTGTAGATAGCAATCATGGGCAGCATCGTGAATGGACCTGGAGAGATGGTTGATGCAGATCTTGGTCTCCTCTGAGGTTCTTCAGGAAAGATGGTTACATCATATTCTCACACTAATATCATTTGATACAGTTCCTTTGAATCTTTTCACGTATTTCCTTTTTGAATATTTCTTGGGTTCAAAAAGAAAATCATAGCTTTACCATCATAGTTCCTAACACCACAACAAACAATTATAATTGTATTTGTTGTTTTAGCTCAAATGGCAGAGCACATGGTTTTCATCCATGTAGTTATGGGTTCGACTCCCACAGATGGCACAATTATATGAGTACATTATATGATACCATTATAGTATATAGCGCGACGTAGGCACCTATGCAGACAACTTTTTATCTCCATATTGTTTTTCTATCACATAGGTGTACTTTGTTCTGCAGGATAAACAATTTACTGACCTTATGGTTAAGCATGAGAAAACTAGAATATTTTACCATGAAGGCCATTTGTTTAAAGAATCTTTTTAGAAGATGATTGCATAGGACCTGAGTTTGTGTGTAGAAAATATCAAAGAGTTGTAATTAATCGGCATAGAAGTTGAGCACATACATTGATCATAGTGATCATGAACATATGAACCACAACAACCCTGTCTTTCAACACCTGCACTTTTTATAAGTTTAAGATAATGTGATATTCTTCTATTTTATGTTTATAAAGTGCGGATCCACTCACACTTTTTAGTCTCCCACTATCTCACACTTTGGACGCTATCTTTTTAAATAAAACCCGAAGGGTAGTGGATTTGAAGCTGATATTTTGGGGATACGTTCATGTTACAAAGCCTTATATACCTACAAAAAATGAGCATATTCCAGTACATATAACACTACCAGCTACATCATATATGATTAAACTAAAAATATTTATACTCACCATGTTTTTTCAGATCAGTCTTTTACATATGGGATGCAAATTCAAATCACAGAAAAAAAATAAAAATAAGTTTCTTATATAGGAGAGAAAAATGGATTTTCAGGTTCTCTGTATTGTATTCCCGCCAAAGTCCAAGATGTATACATGTATGTGTTTGTATCATACCAGGAGAACAATTTGAGATTAACATTACATGGTATGTGTTATAGGTAGGTACTACATGTATGTAGAAATCATAACAGGGGGTTGTGAGGTCAACACGATATTCACGGTGGGAGGTATACAAATTTCAGTTTTTAGTTTTAACTTTTATTTTGTAATCTTCTTGACATGAAACCTCAAATCAGCTATGTAGTATGAATGTCGAAGGATGGATTATGTTACCACTCGGTTTTATCGCGGTTATTAGGTATTTGTCCGAACTTATTAACGGAATATTATATCGCATTTTTTGTTTGTACCATTATGTAATGTCCCATTTCATTTGTATATTGTGAGAATGAAAAACTTTAAATGGACAAAGAGTGGAGACTGCAACAAATTTAAAGAAAAAAAGTTTGTTTTAGTAACGGTCTCTATTACGATATTCACACTGACTGCGTTTAACTGCGAGCAGGAAATGCAAAAACTACAAAATTTTCAATTTGGGTCCCGATCTCTATTGTTGTAGTCAGGTTGATTGGGTTTGTTTTTGGTCAAGTAAAGTTATACATAGAGTGACAATAATATGATGAGAGAAAACTGGAACAAACTAGATCAAATGATGGTGATGATACCTTCAATATATGGGGCTATAACCAGGAAAAAACATTGGACACTTCATAAATATAACACTTATAGGCACTTTTACCTTCGTATATAACTTATACATCAGGTTAATATATCCATGAATATTATTCCAGTCACATTCTGCTACACTGTCAGATAACTATAGATGTAGGATCAGAATATCGCAACATCAATACCTCGCGAGATTAATAAACGACATCATTGCGAAGGCGTCGTAGGGAAGTAACATAAATGACACAATGGATGACGATAGCCAGAACATGAAAAAGGTGTGAAGACTTAGGAAGATTTAGGAGTGTCGCGAGATTATACATTTATATACTTGCGATATTTCGCAAACCATTCCCGAAAATAAAGGACAGCTTAGCTGTCATCCATTATGTAATACCCTATATAAAGAGTTGATCAGGACGATTGAGGGGAGAGTTCTTTTTGAAATGTTGGGCAAGTCATTAGGAGAGAGAAAGTTTTAGAGTGAATGTAATTCTATAACTCATTTCCATTTCATATTGTTAAGATTTAAGAATTCAATCAATAAAAGTTGTAATTGTTCATCTTGAAATGACTTAATTGTGTGTATTCTAGTAAGGGGCGTAGTGTAGGATTTCCTGCAACTACATATGCGCTAGAAATAGGGAGAAATTGAAGACAAGAGATTGAATATTATCATTAAAATTGTTCAAATCAAGAGTATGATGGATAAATTGGAGAAAACCAGAGTCAAGGAGAATAATGGAGAATTGGAATGTAATATGATTACAAAAACAATGGTTAATGAATTTCATGAAAGTATCAGAGGGAGAATACACAAAAGAGATTTTGAAGGAAAGAAAATTACAACAACATAGAAAACATCACCCTTGAAAGAATGGGAAAAACAAAAGATCACATTCACAACAACAGAGATATCAAGAGAGAATTTAAATCACACATCTCCATTGGTAATTACGGTAAGTGCAAGTAAAGAAGAAGGAAAATGTAGCGCCCCCTAAGCTAGCAACTGACTAATCCAAGAGATTAGCTAAATAAAGAGGCACTAAGAATCTAAATCATTTACTTAAACATTCAATTTAGAAACTTGATACAAAAACTTAACCCAAAATTATCCCCGCTCTGAAATACATATAAGAACTCCTCTCAAGTGATACATATACAATAGTCATTTGGTTTACAAATAAAATATACAACATAATAAATATAGCCGAAGTAATCTAACAAACAAACTAAACTCTTTGAAGCTTTCGCTGCACAACTCTGATCTGTCTCTGAAACTGAAAGTGGGAAAGGGTGAGCACATCATCCCTAAAAGGGGTGCCTCGTAGGAATAACAACTAGCTTTCAAGTAAACATTAATATGATTCAAAGACAATGCAGGTTTTATATAAAGTCGGTAATACAAGGAAAGACAATAAAACATAATGTAAAAACTTCTTCATAGACATTCATAAATAACAGTAAACATCCATGTATGAGATGTGTGTTGCCGCACATAAAGGAAAAATAGTATTGATGCCAATTCCACACCGATTAGGTAATATTGCGGTGTATCGCCCTAGCCATAGAATACTGATATATATATAAAGGAAGAATAATATTGCGGTGTATCACCCTAGCCGTGTAATATTGCGGTGTATCGCCTAGCCATAGAATACTGATATTGTGTCGGCACACATCTCATACCACATAGAGCACACAAAGATATGCATGAATTTCACAACACCAAGATTGATTTGAAAAAAACAATAATGAATGCAAGAGAGTTCGTTATCGATTCCCACCTCTTTTGATGACAAGCCTCGCATACCTTGAGATCCACGATCCACTGGTTCATCCTTTAACCGATCGTTGTTAATAGACTAACTGTTAATCATACAAGAACTCTAAGAGTTTAGCCAAAAGGCTCACACAAGAATCATACAATTATATCTAATGGTTCTAAGCCCATTAACTAAGTCTTATAAACATCTACAACTTTGTAGAAAGAAGTCAAAGGCTAATTCGGACCAAAGGGGTCCAATTCATCTAATTAAGAAAGACTAATTCAAAGCCCAAGCCCACTATACAAGCCCATTACACAAGGCCCAGTCTAACAGAGTCAACTAACGGTCGCTAACAGTCAACAGGTCTCTAACAGTCAACGTCAGTCATATGGTCAAAGTCCAGGGTCAATGGTCAAAGAAACCAACTCAGTCAAGATTCACTGAGTCAAGTCTGGTCAGATACTTAACTAGGCTGAATGGCACAAGGCCAAAACACTTGCACATGGCCATTGCTCAGGCCAAAGAAGACCACTGCACATTCATTGTGCAACACACCTAAACTCAGTTACAACTTCTATTCCATTACCATTTCAATTTAATCTAACATCATCTAAAAACTCCAATTACAATCCTAACATATTCAATTTAACTGAATTTCATAATTTAACTATAAATTCCAATTACAATCAAAGATTAAGCCTACCTGCAGTGCAAAAGTTGCAAGCTTCCATAGCAACACTAGCCACAACTCTATCATCACTATCAAACTAAGATCAACCTCATTTCAATCCACTCATCTAAACCCTTTCACTGCAACTCACTCAATATAACTCAACACCACCTGCAACAGAGTGATACCTTGGTCCAAACTGTTCATCTATTGTTTCAACCCAAGCTTCATCTTCATATACAACACCACCGGATACTCAATTAAAAGACCTGCAACAACTCGACTGCGACCCATCCAACAGTTCATTGATTTTATTCTATCACAGTTTACTCCATTTCAAACATTCCCCAACTCATTCAGCCTAATCTAACCAGAACAACATCATTAACTGCAATTCCATTCAACAACAATATCAATCATAGCTAGCCTGGAACCTTCTCAAGTTACAGTTCCAGCTAAACTCAACAATCCAGCCAAGCTTCATTGGTACAACCCTGTCAATACCATCATCTACATCTCCATTTCTTTGTAACTACATCACCAAGCATATTCCACTTGCACCTGCAGTTACTCTTACAATCTGAACTACACAGACAACACCACCGTTCTTAGATACCACTCCAAACACATTATCTTGCCCCCGCAATCATTCTCATAGCCAGACATTCATCACATCTTCTCAAGTAATAACCTAACATTCATCCATACACATCACTTCAGTTCAATTAGCTTAACTCAGAAAATCACCACCAGGCACATCTTCACAGGGAAATACTCAACCACCACAACAATCCAACTCAAGCAACATTCATTCATACACCCTGAACTTCAACAATTCTGCCATACCTTGACTTAAATCATTCATCTAAACCTCAATCATTCTAAAATAGTAGAAACACCATCTTTTATCTTCATACAATTCACATCAAAATCCAAATTACAGCCACACAACCATTCCACACTATTCTCATCTCAACACCATTATTGTTCTTTATGGTAACTCATAACAACACCAGTTCACTTCCAAATCCATACATTCATCAATCTTAGTTCTTAATTCAAATAACAAACTCGTAAACTCAGTAATGAAAGTAGACAAACACTACCAAGTTACTAAGAAGAACAAATACCTCGATCCGTGTTACCCTGGCAATGGAATTCAATTCCTTCTCTGCTTGACTTGATTCAACAACTCATCTCGAAACTAACAGCAACCTGCATACTTCATTACTAGCAATTCTCAACTAAAACCTAATTCGATTCCCAAACCTTCATTAAAACAGAACCAAACCAAAACTACCGACTCCAATCCATTCTTCAAACTCAAACTCTAATTCAGGTAAAACCCATCTCCAATCAATCTTCTAGATATCGATTTCATCTTCTAATTCATCTTTAATCGAATCTCAAACCCAGATTTAGGAACCCTAGTTCTCAGATTCTTCAATTCATCTTCAGAAAAGCCTCATATCATCAACACAACATTAACCCATTCGATTTTCATCCCTTATCCACTAGAAATCATCATTATTAGTTCCATGCAATCTAGCTTCAAATCCAACGATATCAATCCATCATTTCTTCTTCATCCAACGATAAACCAACTTCAACACCATCACCGATAATCATCCCCCAATGTTTCCATTAAGCTTATTTTGGATTCCACGGCCTCAGAATCGCCAGAGGCGATGAACATAAGAGGAAGAAGATAAGAGCAGAAGAAAGAAGAAAATAAGAGAATGAATGAATTATTCTCGATCGATCTTGGGGATAAGGTCAACAAAAATGCTAAAGGCACCCATCACTCGGATATGGGCAGCCAGGTCGGTCCCTTCTAACTATCTGGATGATTTCTTCTTCGTCTGATAACTGATTGACACGTCCGAGTAGTCTAATTCGCATAACTTTTCGAGACCTATTCAATGATACTAGTTTCGTACCTAGATCGTTGTTAGGTTAATTTCTAATAATTAACGTTCGTGTTAGACTAATCAAGTTATTATCAGCTAATTCGTCTCTTGACTAGTCTAATAGCGTTGACGAGCTTAAGGGTCTTTACATTCTCCCCACCTTATATCATTTTCATCCTCGAAAAGCAAACCATTCTTCTGGTCTTCAAAAACTCCCCACCTTATAGAATAACCCCATCTCTTATCTAAGTGCAAACAACAAGAAACAAAGCACAAACCTATATGGCTTTCTACAACTAATATTTGTGGCTCTAGGTTCAATTACGCTGATTTAATTAAGTTCTATCAAATTGGGAAGTCTATGTTTCTTATATTACTTTCTATAATGGAAAACTATAAGTCTTAGTTTCTAAGCTCCCCACATTGATTTCTATTCTATAAAATATATGTTTCTAATTACAAGGGAGATTCCTATGAATCTTTCTAAGTGAACTTCCATTTATTGGTTTTCTAAATTAATTTACAGATACTTCTATGATCGGTCATCTCTGAATGCAGTTGCCCTGTCAAGGTTGGCCAGTCCCAACAATGCCTTCCTACGAACAGAGAAAACACAACCTTCACTATTCTCCAGTGCTAGATTAATCTTTTTTTTATTTATTATTATTATTATTTTTTTATTTTTAATTTTTTAATTTTTTAATTTTTTTTTATTTTTTTTATCTTTTTTTTTTATCATTTTTTTTGTTTTTACTTACCCAAATATATATATTTCTACTTTCACATATTCAATTGAATTTTAAGTTATATTATATATTTAAATATATCAATTTAATTCCTTTATTCAAATATAAATATCCTATTTCTTATTAAAAATAAATTCATTTAATCGTATAATTAATTCAAATTTGATTTCTCTTCAATTGATAATATCTATTATTTTAACTTGACTGTTATACAATATATAAATTTTTCCAAATATTATCTACTTTAAATTTTGCTATTACAAAATTATGGAAACGCTATTATTAACTGTGTTACTATTTTCACTAACTTTATTATTATCGTTATTGGTTTGTTGATTGTCCAACTGGTACACTAAGTCTTAATTAAAATTTTTTTTTTAAACATAACTCTATATTCACGTAAGGATTGATATACTTGATTTTTAGTTACTCTCATCGAGTACGCATACTATATCTTGTTAAGTATTAGCGCTGGTAACTTAATGTTATTTCGATTTGGGTCTGCATAAAATTTTAGTGTATCCTAATAATCTTTAGATTTTTCTTTTAATAAAGTATCATGTTAATATGCGAATTTATTTTCTTTCAAGTCTATTGTTGTACCAAACATCCAAATATTATACTACTTCTTCACGTATATTTGTTTAATTTTCTAATGATTTACTAAATCAATTATTGCACTAAAAATAATTTGGGTATAAGATTACTAAGAAATTTAACCTTTTTATTACGTGGGAATGTTAAATATGCCCTACTATCCATGGGTCCTTCACAAATACCCTTATTAGTCTTTACTAATACCCCTGATGGCATAATTGAAAATTTTAATAAAACTATAAATCATATAATTCCGCTTTTAACCTTCCACCATGGCCCGTTCTTCTTCAATTCACTAAGCTCAGAAAAATGCTTCATCTCTCCTCCAACCACCATCTGCATCGCTCCCACCACCATCACCATCTCAATAGCCGCCACCATAACCATCACCACCACCTCCGTCACCGCAGCTATTAGTGGATCTGTTAAATTTTGTATGTTATTAATTGTTCTTCATCTTCTTAGGTTAAAATAAATATCAAAATCATATTCAGAGACCAGATTTATACGATTCTCTCTTTCTTTGCCATTTACTCGTGAATCAAATCTCAAAATCATCGGGAGCAGCAGTTTTTCTGCTTTTTCTTCGTTGAAGTTCCAGGTGAGATCCCTATTTTAGGTTTTAATTTCTAGTTTTGATCTTATTTGAAACTAAATTTCTGATAGTAAACGATTTAAATTTCGAAATGAGAAAGTTCTTCACTGAAATAACGATCAACAATAGTAGAAATTAATCAACAACATCAGAAATGAAGTGTTCATCTTCTTCTTCTCTTTTTATCACTGAGCTTTTCAATAACAAATTTAGAGAGATCCGGATTCAATTTTTGGGTTTCATATAAGTAATTTGTGACTTGTGAGATTGAAAATCAATCTTTAGGTTAAGGTTTTGACTTTGGTTTTGTTGTCATTTCAGGAGAAATCATCATCATGTAAAAGATAAGAAAAAATTGGAAATTTGGTCGTTGATGTTGTTGGTGGATGCCGGCGGTGGGTGGTGGTTCACAGTAATATGGGATGTTTGGTTTTTGATGAGCTTAAGAATTTTACAGTATTCATTTTAGTCTTTCTTGTCAATTGAATGAAAAATTTTATTTTGATTGTTTAGGAAGTGTATCTACTTTGCAGAAAAGATTGCAAGTGTAGGCTTCGGGTGCTCCATACTCAAATGTAGGGGAGTATATTTGTGCTCGGATGACAGCTTTTGGGACGAACTGGGTATGTACCCATCTTTCTAGCTTCTCATTTCATTTTTGGCCTCTCGAATGTTACTTAATTTGCGTGAGCTAGAAAGATGTTTTGTTAATACAAGGTGTGAGCTAGAAAGATGTCTAAAAATTTTACTTGAAAATTATGGAACTTTTTTGTTTTCCGGTGGAAATCAATGATTTTGAAGTTTAATTTGCTTATGGATTTCTTGTTTTAAATAATGAACAAGAAACAATAAAATCGCAGTAGCTACAGGTGGCATTGTTGGAGAGGTTTGTATCCTTTATATATTGAACAATCAAAATATAATTTCTAGCCCAAATGATGCATCAACATTACGCCTTTGTTAAGAATAAATTAATTATGAAGGATAACCTACAATTGAAATTGCTTATTGACATGTCCGGACTAATTAGCTATCGATGGACTACTGCAAATTCATTTTGTTCAAGTGCTAAATGGTATGAAAAAACGAGTGATGGTTGCTTTAAGTTTTTTTCCTAACACGTTCAACTGACAACTACCTCATTATTTCTTCTTCATGACATTAGTATCTTCAATCATTTTTTCAAATTTGGTTCTCTTTTGTTGTCGCCTTTCTACTGGGCTGACAATGTTTACTTGTCTGGCCATTCTCTTCGAGTAGTGTGGTGCATCTTGCATGCAGTAGATGCTAGAAAGACTGTTAGATATAGTTTATCTGGTCCTTGGTGATTGATTCATTTGCCATCCTGAAATTTCATTGAAAGACACCTCAAGACGAATTTGTGGTGCAATCGTACGATATGGATAATTTTGATCAAAAATATGATAACCGTTACATGATAAAATCTAATTTTGATTTCTTTTTAATTTTATTTTGCAATCCCTGTTTCTAGTTTGAAGTTTGGATTAATAATAGCAGCTAATACAGTTCTGTGTATGGCGATAATTTGGTAGCCAGACAAAATTCAACTTATCCATTCTTGTTTTTGGATTAGGGGCTTTAGAGATGATATCCCATATGAATCAATTGGTCTTTAGGAGCATGTGAGCATGTGATGTAAGTATTTCTCGATTCTTTTTTCTTGATAAGTTTATTCATGTATACTTTTTGTTAGACACAACTTCTGTCGGTTGCCTCTAAATTGGAGACAACTTGAACAAGTGGCCTTCGCATTCAAAGACAACTGGGACTAGTTTCCTCCAGATTTGAAGTCAACTTGAGCTAGTTTCCTAAGGATGATGATATTGCCATATGTTACATTTTTTGGCTTTAAAAAAAAAAAAAAAAAAAAAAAACCTCATCAAGTTGCTTTCATCTTTGGAAATAACTTGTCCAAGTTGCTTAGACTGTTGGAGACAATTTGGGCTCCATAAAACACTGAGTGAGAACCCTATGAACCCTATGAATTTCTTAAAGTTACTGGCAGTTTAACTTTATTATGAATTTATTAAAGTTACTGGTAGTTTAACTTTATTTGGTTTGCTCAATTTCGTTCTTGGACTCTATTTTGGGGGAAACCTAAGAAAGTTGCTTCTGTTTGGATGAAAGTTGAACTAGTTGCTTCCAGATTAGAGGCAACTTGAGCTAGTTGATTCCAGATTCGCAGGCAACTAGAACTAGTTGGCTTTATGTTTTTGAGAAGCATGTGAAATTATCTTTACACATATCTAAGAGTTGTTGAGACGAATCTGTGGTGCAATGGTAGCATGACTGACTTGCTTGGGTATTGTTATTTAAACAACACTAGAGGAAAGATATTCACTTCCTAACTATAAGAACAGTGTTTTTGGGTTAGGTGATGTGAGAATTCTGTCAAATACTAACAAATTTTTAGTGCGAAAAATTTAATTTTTATGTAGATACATTTTTTGTTGCCTCACCTTGTTTTGTACATTTTTTGTTGTTTTATATATAGTTTTTTGTTCGAGACAACTTGGACTAGTTCTTCCAGCTGATTTATCTTGGTTGTTCTGTAGCTGAAATTGAATCCATAATGTTTCAATAGATTTAGAATTGTGTCACTACAAAAGTTTAGTACTAGAGGCAACTTGATTAATATTGTTTTCGGTTCACATTTATTCAGTTTTTTAATCTCGAGATGTGTAGCTGACTAGTTGCCTCCAGTTTTGTAGTTTTTGCTTTGCCTAATCTTTTAGTTGATTGTGAGTTTTGTTTCCAGTTTTAATTGTTGAGGTTTTTTTCCAGGTTAAAATGGTTGTTGAAGAGGTTACATTTTCCAACATAAGCACAAGCACCTTCCAGGAGTGATTGGAAATGCTATACTGTTGAGTGGTTTTTCAAAGGGAAAGGATATAATTGGAGGTTCACAACCCTTCCGGAAAGCTCCATCGGCTACTCGTGCACCAATATTCCAAAGGCAACCAAGGATTTCAAACTTCTACGGGCTTATGTTCTTATAAAGTTATCCATTTTCCAATTTTTGTGAATTTGTTTTGTAAGTTTTTATTTCATGAAAATTTTTTTGTTCAACTTATCGAGTTGGGGTTTG
Organism: Papaver armeniacum; assembly: GCA_023531295.1. NCBI lineage: Eukaryota > Viridiplantae > Streptophyta > Magnoliopsida > Ranunculales > Papaveraceae > Papaver > Papaver armeniacum. The sequence goes on along the minus strand of JAJJWW010003269.1, from coordinate 139,343 downwards.
TTGTTTTCTTGAAGTACCAACTGTTTTATATTTCTTCTCTAGGCTCTGCGGGTATGTCTATGGGGTTTTTAAAGGACCAACTGGTCCCAGATTTTGAAAAAAACTTCTGCTAGTTGATCCCTGATTTGAAGCAAACTTGTACAAGTTGCTTCAAATGAGATATTACAGGAGCAACTTATCCAAGTTGCTTCCACTCATCGAAGACAACTTCACGCTGGTTGCTTGAGAATAAGTGTGAACAACTTCACCAAGTTGCTTCCTATACTGGAGACAACTTGAGCTAATATTTGAAGCCAACTTGTACAAGTTGCTTCTAAAATGAGATATTACAAGTTGCTTCCACTAATGAGAGCAACTTCTACTAGTTTCTTCGAGAATAAGATAAAACAGATTCCAGATTTTACGAACAACTTCGCCAAGTTGCTTCCAGTACCGGAGAAAACTTGAGCTAGTTGCTTCTATCTCTGGAGACAAACTGAATCAAGTTTCCTCTAGATTGATACATCTCCTTTTAGTTATCCATGCCTGCAATACAACAATACTAACTGTATCTGGAGTCATATTTCAACAACATCAAGTATAGTTAAACCATTCGTTCTTTCGTGTTAAGAATTAAAGTCTATATATAAATATTCATTCAATAGTAGTATAACTAATTAATACTAACAAGTGTTTCTTTATAAGAATAGGTCTTATCCACATATTTACATCAGTTTTTACTCTGCCATTACTGCTACAATCAAGCTTTCACCCAATCAAATTCATATTTGTTTCTTTCTGAAGCTTTCCACATTCATCAGTTGCATCAAGAGATATGGAATAGATTATCCCGGTCAAGAATACGCCGGTTATCTGCATTTTTAAAAGAAAATTACAGATGGAAAAAAAATCGTTAAAAACTTAACAAACATTTTTCAAGCAATTAATGGAAACAACTTCTTCTAGTTGATCCAAGATTTGGAGCCAACTTGTAGAAGTTGCTTCCAAAATTAGTACATCACATATTTTTGGGTTCCAGAACTGGGAACAACTTTTCCAAGTTGCTACCATTACTGGACTAATATATGCTAATTGCATATATGTATGGAGACAACTTGAAAAAGTTGCTTCTAGAAATAAAAATGGGAGCTAAAAGTTGTAGTTGTCTCCATACATGGGATCAAGGGTGTACAAGTTGTCTGCAAATATGGGAGCCAACTTAGATCACATGGGTCAATTAAAGGCAACTTGATTAATAATGTTTTTCTAGACATATGCAATCATGCTATGAAGATTTATAAGAAGATCAGCAAAGAGAAGAAAAAAACAAGTTAAAATGCACAAAACGACTGCATTTTTCTGAAACAAAGGCATGTTCTAATTCTCAACCACATCAATGTGCTCAGTGATAAGCAAGTCTAACACCAGTCTAGAGAATGTTGAATAAACATAACCCCTAAACAAAATCATTTCGTAGAATCTTTACGCACCAAAAAATTATACAAAGTATAACCATTGGAACATGAAACCAAATCTACTTTAAAAATAAAGGCACCAAAATTTTCATATAAGAAAGATTCAGTTTTTTCCAACCACATCGACAATCGACCAACACAGAGTCAAACTTAATGTGTTGAGTTTATAAACAACCCAATGTACTAGTAACTAAAATTCTTATCCCAAAGTTGTCATTTTGTGCTAACCACATCGACAATATATGTTTTGTTAAATTTGAAACAACACAACTTAGTAATAATCAAAATTTTATATATTTACCTACATTTTGTAATTTACTTTAAATTTAACAAACAAGACTGGATAAAATCTTCTCACATACCTGCACCAAATGTATACAAATTCTTATTCAATTTGAAACAAGACCTTGATTCCAGTTTCTTCTTCAATTTGAAATTCAATCAATCCTCTACCTACACCAACCAAACTGAACAAATCAATTCGAATAACTGAAATTCATTTTCAAATCTCAAATATAACTTAATATAAATATTTTAGTTTCCCTTCATCATCAACAGATAAAAAAAAATAAAAAAAAAAAGGAAAATAAGATGAATGAAATGTGTATTGGTTCGATCTAGTAGAAGACCTGATGTCACAGATCTAACAACATCAACAAACCGAAACAAATTAAATTAATATGAATTCCTGAATTTCAATTTCGAATTTCAACTATAACTGAATTCGGTACTTTTCAGTAACATATATGATGCATTATCAACAAAATAAAAAGAAAAAGATAAAGAAGATGAATAAAATGTTTTTTTTTGGCTCGATCTAGTTGAAAACCTGATCCTGATATCGCAGATCTAACAAAATCAAAATAAAACAAAATGATAACACAAATCAGTACTAACAAAATAAAAAATAATACAATTTTTTTAACAGAAATCAGTACTAACCCTAGTTTTTGGTTTGTGGATCTCAGATTTGATCTTGTTATGTCGATTTGTAGTCCATTTATTGCTTTGATTTCGATGTTTTCTTTAGATTTTTTTATTGTTTCTGTTTTCGTCTGGAGAGAGAGGAAGAGAAATGAAAACAGCCGAAGAAGTAATGGTTTGTAACGGGATACGTGTTTTTAATGAAGGTTATTTTGGTAATCTAATGATTCGGGTTTTGGGCTTCTAAAGCTTAGGGGTATATTTAAAAGTTGAAAGGGTATTTTTTTAATGAGACTCATAGTAGGGGTATATAGATAATGTTCCCTTTTATTATATGCAATGTGTCATCACATTCTTAGGTCTAATCTAGAAATTCTTATATTATCTATTTGGTTTAGTTGCAAAAGAATGTATTTCTAAATTTTATTTAATTTACAAAATCTAGCCGTAAATAATTACTGACAATTTTACGTAACTACTTGATCCTAATTATTACCTTAATCATTATATATTTACTAATGAGATTTTAATTAGATAAAGTTCATTACGATATTGTTTGATAAGTGTTAATATTACTATTGTTATAATTATTAGGAATCCTGGTATCATTTATTATAATTAACACCAATGGTCGAACTATTATCTTAACTATTTTTACAATTTAACTTCATTTTTAATTTAATAGATAAATGGTTCTAATTAGAAGAGAATGTACTCTATTAGTTTCTAAGCAAAATCTGGGATCTATCAGTTCACTAACAGAAGCAAGTCCTCCCTTTATGAATGGAAATCCATGCGTGCAGTTGCCCTGTCTAGGTTAGCTAGGCCTGAAAATGCTTTCCTACAAACAAAGATAACACAAACATTCCAGAATTACAAACCTCACTAGTCTCCAGTGCTAGATTAACTATGTGATAAATGACTGACACTAATTAACCTTTCATTCTCTATTGAATTTCTTAAACTATAAGGTAACTGGTTACAACCTACAATTTTTACTTCATATATATATATATATATACACACAAAACTAAGAGACAAGCAATCAACATGTTATACAAATCAATCAATCAAATTCAATTCCTCCTTTAGTTATGGATTGTTTTTAGTAATTAAGATTTATCTCACAACCCATTACCCAATTCTAAATTAATCTAGTTCTATAACTGGCACTGGCTAATCCTATTGTTTCCCATATAAGATCTAATAGTGAGCTCTGATACCAACTTTATAGCGCCCCCTAAGCTAGCAGCTGACTAATCCAAGAGATTAGCTAAATAAAGAGGCACTAAGAATCTAAATCATTTACTTAAACATTCAATTTAGAAACTTGATACAAAAACTTAACCCAAAACTATCCCCGCTCCGAAATACATATACGAACTCATCTCAAGTGATACATATACAATAGTCATTTGGTTTACAAATAAAATATACAACATAATAAATATAGCCGAAGTAATCTAACAAAATGTACTAAACTCTTTGAAGCTTTATTTGCACAACTCTGATCTGTCTCTGAAACTGAAAGTGGGAAAGGGTGAGCACATCATCCCTAAAAGGGGTGCCCCGTAGGAATAACAACTAGCTTTCAAGTAAACATTAATATGATTCGAAGACAATGCAGGTTTTATAGAAAGTCGGTAATACAAGGAAAGACAATAAAACATAATGTAAAAACTTCTTCATAGACATTCATAAATAACAGTAAACATCCATGTATGAGATGTGTGTTGCCGCACATAAAGGATAGTATTGATGCCAATTCCACACCTATTAGGTAATATTGCGGTGTATCGCCCTAGCCATAGAATACTGATATATATATAAAGGAAGAATAATATTGCGGTGTATCGCCCTAGCCGTGTAATATTGCGGTGTATCGCCCTAGCCATAGAATACTGATATTGTGTCGGCACACATCTCATACCACATAGAGCACACAAAGATATGCATGAATTTCACAACACCAAGATTGATTTGAAAAAAACAATAATGAATGCAAGAGAGTTCGTTATCGATTCCCACCTTTTTGATGACAAGCCTCGCATACCTTGAGATCCACGATCCACTGGTTCATCCTTTAACCGATCGTTGTTAATAGACTAACTGTTAATCATACAAGAACTCTAAGAGTTTAGCCAAAAGGCTCACACAAGAATCATACAATTATATCTAATGGTTCTAAGCCCATTAACTAAGTCTTATAAACATCTACAACTTTGTAGAAAGAAGTCAAAGGCTAATTCGGACCAAAGGGGTCCAATTCATCTAATTAAGAAAGACTAATTCAAAGCCCAAGTCCACTATACAAGCCCATTACACAAGGCCCAGTCTAACAGAGTCAACTAACGGTCGCTAACAAATCAACGGTCTCTAACGGTCAACGTCGGTCATATGGTCAAAGTCCAGGGTCAATGGTCAAAGAAACCAACTCAGTCAAGATTCACTGAGTCAAGTCTGGTCAGATACTTAACTAGGCTGAATGGCACAAGGCCATTGCTCAGGCCAAAGAAGACCACTGCACATTCATTGTGCAACACACCTAAACTCAATTACAACTTTTACTCCATTACCATTTCAATTTAATCTAACATCATCTAAAAACTCCCATTACAATCCTAACATATTCAATTTAACTGAATTTCATAATTTAACTATAAATTCCAATTACAATCAAAGATTAAGCTGATGGTTATTTTCAATGATGTTGTAGTAATAGGTTCGTTGAGACTTGTGAAAGCAGATTTTTAGACTTAATTTTTTTAAAGCAAAAATATAACAAACTCAATATAAAGTTTTGTGAAAATTATGGAGAGACCGGGGTTTAGGATTTCACCATTCACCAAAATTCATGTGATTTAATGTTAATGTTTATCATGCAATTCTAGACAATATAACTCCAATCAAAAGAAATTGTGATTCTAATCATTGCCAAAATTAGATTCTCAAAACATCAATTGTTAATCGCAAGCATGAAGTATCAAAAGCCCTAAACTAAGCATACTTCATCAAGAGAAAACACAACTAATTAATAAAAATCATTTACTCAATTTTCATTCGGTGCAAATAATCATAAAAGAATTGCATAAATAAATTTAAATAAATTTTACCACATAACTTTTGGAAGAATGGCTTCCTCCCTTGCCCCGGAGATTAGGTCTAGCTCATCATGTTGGAAACACGCTCAAAAGTTGATTTCATTGCTCAAAATGGTTTACAAATGATGAATAAGGGAGAATTAATGAAAAATAGGGTTTGTAACACTTATTTCTGTTACAAACCGAAGTGTTACAGAGACGATAATTATTAACTGTCGATGTTACTATTCCTTTAAGTCTGCCTCCAATATGCGACCCACGCCTCTGAGTCGTTGTCACTGTTGAAGAACGACGGTCTTGAGCTGTCTGTTCTTCGTGTTCTTCAGCTCATGCAGCAGCAGAAAGATATTCTGCAACTTGATTCTCTCGACTCTGTGGTGCTCCAAACCTTCCCTAATCTCTCTATCCCCTCTCTGTAGCTCGACCCCTCCTATTTATATACGCAAGGACCTAATATCTTCCCCTTAATTCCCAAATCTTCTCGCCATTAAAGAAACAATATCTCGGGAATATTTTCACCAATTTGCAGCGAGTATAGTTTCCCATTTTATCTCCATCACGCGTCCTCGTTGCGCAGATAAGAACATACAAACACGTTTAGAGACTCAAACACCCTAACTACACACGCCAGCTCACAAAAATCCCATGAATGTCTCGACCAAATACGTGTTCCCTGTTTTATCTTCTCGTGGAATTTCCAGCCAAATATATGCAATTATAACGCCAGTACCACGCCTGTTATGATCTGTCACATCACCCCAACAAATTCCAGCCATTGAGTCTCCCTCTAGCACGTCCAAATCTCGAACCAAAAATCTGCAAGAAGAACAAAAGTTTCCCGCCAAAACTGAGTTTTGAATGAAGATGATGACCTGCCCCTTATCCCGTTCAGGGGTGCAAATAGCAGGTGTCTCCTTGGGGTGCCCCTTAGCAATTTGGTTACCCCTTATCCAAATATGAGAGTCCGAATAACACTTGTCCTCCGGGAGGTGCTCAGAGCAACTTTTCGAGCCGAATTTTCCAAAAATATTTATTTCCAAAAATACCTAAAAATACATAAAACGCAATATTAGTACAAAAATCGAGTTCCAACAATACCAGCACTGAGGACAATTCAGACACAAAAAATGTGTCTATCAAATACCCCCAAACTTATTATTTGCTAGTCCTCGAGCAAATTTATTCTAGAAAATAAAAATCATTTGAACCCCTAGGTGGCCCTAGTGGCGGAGTGTTGTCTCCGGAGGGTTTACCAGAGGTGTACCCACAAAATCTGTACTTCTAATTGGTCACAAGTATCCAAAGAGCTATGAGGACATACAAATTCTCAACCTATCTCCAAGTGACTAGAATGCTAGAAAATTAATGGTGTCACTCTAAAGCCGATCAAGAAAAGGGAGACACATCCGCAACATTGCTAGATAAAGAGATATCCGCTACACAGCTAGATAAACATTGTAAGATGCGTCCGTGATTTCTGATTTGGACTAAGATTAGGAGAGAGAAAAAGATGAGAGGGACATCTGCTGCAATTTGGATTAATTACGTGTGATGAGTTAAACCGGTGCTAGAAAGATCTTGTGCGGATTGAAAGCGGACTAACAAAGCAACCAAATGTATCTTTCTTCGACTCTCTCATAGTGCTCAATAGAAACAACGTCTTCTTCGGTTTCAACTGTTGATGATAAACTCTTGAACCTCATAGAACCTTGACAATTAACTCTTCTCTTCGATTCCTCACTTGCAACTTCCTTATAGATTTCTATTTCCCTATGGCCTTATTGAACAAAATATATATATATATATATATATATTTTTTATTCATTTTTTTTTTTTTTTTTTTTTTTTAAACAAAAATTTACATGGCCATGAGAGAAAAACTTGGATCTTCGCAACTCACGATGTCTTGGTATCATGAATTCCAACAACTTATATAATTTGCTCTAAGTCTTCAACTTTGATTTTTTGAATTATTCTTTTCTATTGTTGCTTCTAAACCTTAAACGTCTTCAACTTTCTTCAAAGATTTTGATGTCACTCTTTGCTTGTTGATGATGATAAGTTTCTCTCTTGAGAGAGAGTCGTAATCAAGTAACTAAGACTACATTGTGAGGTTGCTTTGTCTTTCTGGCATTTCCTGACCTACTTGCCTTTCCATCATGGATGGTTAGGTCCATCACGGTTACCCTCTAAAAGGAACAAGTTCTCTCCTGAATTTCAAGGATCTCAATGTCTTTTCTCTAATGTCTCAATAGGTTGTTATCCCTAGCATTCCAATTTCTATCTTTTCGGTGAAACAGTATGTAAACTTAGCTAACTTAGGATACAGTGTGACGCTAGAAGTTTCAAAAATGCAACTAAAAAGTTTCTCCCATACCCCCAAACTTAAATCTAACATTGTCCTCAATGTTCTAAAGATGAAATTAAAAACATGAACAAGGAGAAACTGTTACCATTTGAAGCAAAGAGTTTAAGGAGAAATATTACCGTGTTGCAAGAGCATGGGTTACCTCCCAAGAAGTGCTAAGTTTATAGTCTTCAGCCAGACATCAAATACCTCAAAAAGGATCTTCACCTTCCAAAGTCATACACCAATAGCCGAAATAGTTGTGGGTCCATAAGACCAAATAGAGCTAACACCAATATCAAGACAAGCTGCACCGGTTCGAGATAAATGAATAGAAGGAGCACATCCTCATCTACGGTTTCTGTCAAGACAACTAGGTTCATCTGGGTAGCATAATTGAGCTTCATATGTGTATCTTGATAAATAGATTCATCCGAAAAACGGGTCTCTAATACCAGGTTACCTCCGGGCAGATGTCGGGAGGATCGGGTTGCTGAGTCTGAATAGAATCGAGTAATATCTCAGACACACAAAGCTTGAGTCCCAAGTTAGGGACTTCAATTAGGGATACAAGACGATCACTAGAGTCATCATTACCCCCAAACTTAGGGTGAACATCTCTAATATCCTCAGATAGACCAAAATCTATGGGATGGATTCTAGGGTCCATAAAGTCAGCACAATAACTAGCTTCTTTGGGAGACTGGTCATCTAAACGAACAACATCATCATATAAGGGATTATCAAATAAAATCTCTAATATAGGCTCATCAACTAAGGTGTTCGTCATGGTTACCTCCTCAGAGCCTTTGAAAGATTCATCAAATAATGGATTATCAAACATAGTGCGGGCTAAAGGATTAGGAACTAGAGTGCTAATCATGTTCACCACTTCTAAATCATCTATCTCGGAAGGTTGTCTAGTAACATTAAAGACATTTAGTTCAGGTGGTCATATTACCAAAGGATATGTTCATAAGCCCGGTCCTACGATTGATGACGGCGTTAGGCTGTGGCTAAAAAATGGGCGACCTAGAATCACTGGGATTTGAGCATTTGGGTCTTGAACAGGTTGGGTGTCTAGAACAAAGAAATCCCTTTGGATAAATGAATTTATCAACCTCAATCGAGAACATCCTCTATGACACCACGAGGTACTTTTACGGACCTATCGGCTAATTGTAGTGTCATTTTGGTCGACTTCAACTTACCAAGTCCTAGTTTGGGTGTATACATGATACGGGAGTAAGTTAACACTAGCTCCTAAGTCAAGTAAAGCTTTATCGACCATGTGATTACCAATCGCACAAGATATGGTGGGGCATCCGGGGTCCTTATACTTAGGAGGTGTTTGGTTCGAGAAGAATGGAACTTACTTGACCCCGGTAAAAGGCTTTCTTTTGGACATTAAGCTTACGCTTTCGTGTACAAAGATCTTTAAGGAACTTGGCATAGCGGGCATCTGCCTAATTGCTTCTAATAACGGAATATTGATGTTCACTGCTTAAATGTTTCCATTATCTCGTTGAATGTCGACTCCTTCTTTGTTGGGGATAACAAGCTGGGATATGGGGCTCTAGGCACAAAGGTAGTCCTAACGGAATTTCTTGGGACTCCTTAGGGATTGTTTCAGTTTCCTCAGCTTCGGGTTCCTCTTGGGCCGTAGAATGTGGAACTACAGTATGTCCACTAGGCATGGCTACCTTATTGTCTACCGTTTTACCGCTCCTGAGGGTTTTTATCGAGTTTACATGGTTTGATGATTCCTCACCAACTACAAATATTTGATGGACCCCCCCTAGGATTGGGTTGAGATTGACTAGGAATCTTACCTTCTTCTCTCTCACTTAAATACTTAGCTATTTGGCCGACTTGAAGTTCTAATTTAGCAAGAGTCTGGGAATTATCCTTATGGTTCTGCTTGGTTTCTTGTTGAAAGCTATGGTGGTTGGCTGATAACATATCATGGTTCTTTACTAACATAGTGAGAGCTTCTTCTAAGGTAGAGATATTTTTCTCAGAAGTGTTCTGAAACTGGGTTTGTCCTGAAGGGTTCTGAGTATAACCAAAACCAGGGGAGGCTGAGAATTACTAGACTGTCCTTGATTAAGGCCCTTAGACCAAGAAAAATTAGGATGGTTTCTCCAACCGGGGTTGTAGGTCTCGAGTAGGGGTCGGACTTCGGCGGTTCTCAAACCTAGTGTTGTTATAGACAGCATGAGCTTGTTCTTCACTAACATGACCTTCCCAAAATGAGTTATCGGGCTCTATTCCACAACTAGAGACTTGAGAGGCTCTATTAGGTTCAACAAGGGACCTATTCTTAGACTGACCCATTTCCAAAGCTTCTAACCTTCTAGACAAAGCGACAAACTTAGCATCGACTCGAAGCTTGTATCTACCACATTGGTGCCACTTCTATTGACCAAGAGTCTTTTGGGGGTTCAACACAAGACTCCCATTGTTGGGATTTCTCGGCAACAACTCCTAAGAAAGGTAAAGGCATCCTCGGCACTTTTACTAGTGAACTCACCGGTATTACATAGGCTCGACCATGGCTTTGGTCGAATAGTCTAAACCATCATAAATAATCTCTACGAGTTTCATCTTATCAAATCCATGGTGAGGACACTGGGATAGGAGATCATTGAATCTCTCTAAAAACCTATAAAGAGACTCTCCCTCTTGTTGCACACTAGCACTAATTTTACGCCTAACAGTTGCGGTTTATGCTTAGGGTAGAATTTCATATAGAAAAGCTGCCATCATTTCCTGCCATGTTTCAATGGATCCGGATGGTAGGTTGTTCACCAGGTCTTGGCTTTATCTCTCAAGGAAAAGGAAACATCTTAAGTTTCAAGACTTCATCGATAAGGTCTTTTATTCTAAGCGTCCCGCAAATTTCCTCAAAGTCCCTAATATGAAAATAAGGGTTCTTATCATCTTTTCCTAAGAATATAGGGATCATCTAAAGAAGACTAGGTTTTATCTCGAAATTAGCCGTATTGGCTGGCAATTTAATACACGAAGCTCGGTTGGTCCTAGTTGGGAACATGTAATCTTTCAAAGTAGCCATCATTGCACAATTTGAAGTACTAGGGTACTTTCCTCACAAAGAGACAAATTCTCAAAACTGAAGTTTCCAAAAAGGGGCTCTCAAAAAAAGAGTCTTCGAGTTCCCTGCCTTCACAAGAAGAACTACTAGGTTTGTCACTAATCAAACGACCTAGAGTGTTTCTTTTCCAAGCCCGTTCTCTAATGACCTCGGGCATACACTAGAAAAAGAAAAAGAAAAAGAAAAAGAAAAAGAAAAGAAAAAAAAAAAAAAAAATCCTAAAAGGAAGGGAGGTTCTATGCAGACACAAACAAGGCTGACTTCACCACAGCAAACCTAATGACATCTAGCAAACAAAAAGCATGATGGCTCCACTTAGATTGTTTTCTAGACCAGCTTCTAATCCTTCGGAAGGGAATTCGTTACAGTTTAAGCAAACCCCTCTCGGATCAATCCGAGTCAAAGTAAGTTGAATCAAGGCGAGGGAAGCTCGGTGGAGCTTTGATACCCAAGGCCTTACCGCTATTACAAGGCGGCGCGGTCACGCATTCAAATTCACGAGACCATCAAGAACTTGAAGTATGCTAAAGAGTAACCAATATTTTTCCAAAGACTTTCCTACTAAGCTCGTTACCCTATCGGTCTCGTTCTATTCCAAATTTTAAGGCTTAGGTTCGCGTTAAGTATTGTTTTCCTAAGGCTGGCAAGAAGAGAACGGTGATGAAATCCGAACCCTTATCTTGTATGGCCAGGCCTTGCCCTTTACTAGGAAATTAAAGCAGTTGTTTTTCGGTTCCTCGACATATATGCAAACGAAGGAATACGGTAACTCGCTAACGGGGATTCGCGAGTGTTTCGACAAACTTACCTCCCCTGTTCCAGGACGGATGAACCGTTATGGTCGACTCGGGCCACGACTCCTATGTCATGTACGAACCCGAGGCCGAGATGATATCGTAATCACCGCCTTCTCTGCACACGGTTTATATTTAATACTACCCTTAGTAGGGTTTAAAAATAAAAGAATGTCCAAATGTCCAAGTCCAAAGTCCAAAAGTAAAAGTGCAAAAGAAAAAGAAAGTCTAAAAATAAAAATATACAAAAAAATAAAAATGCCTCTCTTTTTTTTCTCTCTTTTTATAAACAAAAAAATCTTCTTCTTTCGCTCCTTTCGCTTTGCCTTTTACTCCCGATCTTTAAGTATTCACCAAAAGGTTTGGCAAAATTTTCTTTCGCTCCGAATTCCATTTCTGTAAGGAAAAGACAAAAAACCAAAAACGTAAAGAAGAACAAATAAAATAAAAACAAATAAAAACCTAAAAAATCTAAAACTCTAGCCTAAAGACAAGTCCGCGTCGCAGCGGCGCCAAAAATTGATGGTTATTTTCAATGATGTTGTAGTAATAGGTTCGTTGAGACTTGTGAAAGCTGATTTTTAGACTTAATTTTTTAAAGCAAAATATAACAAACTCAATATAAAGTTTTGTGAAAATTATGGAGAGACCGGGTTTAGGATTTCACCATTCACCAAAATTCATGTGATTTAATGTTAATGTTTATCATGCAATTCTAGACAATATAACTCCAATCAAAAGAAATTGTGATTCTAATCATTGCCAAAATTAGATTCTCAAAACATCAATTGTTAATCGCAAGCATGAAGTATCAAAGCCTAAACTAAGCATACTTCATCAAGAGAAAACAAACTAATTAATAAAAATCATTTACTCAATTTTCATTCGGTGCAAATAATCATAAAAGAATTGCATAAATAAATTTAAATAAATTTTACCACATAACTTTTGGAAGAATGGCTTCCTCCCTCGCCCCGGAGATTAGGTCTAGCTCATCATGTTGGAAACACGCTCAAAAGTTGATTTCATTGCTCAAAATGGTTTACAAATGATGAATAAGGGAGAATTAATGAAAAATAGGGTTTGTAACACTTATTTCTGTTACAAACCGAAGTGTTACAGAGACGATAATTATTAACTGTAATTTGTTACTATTCCTTCGTCTCCGCCTCAATATGCGACCCACGCCTCAGTCGTTGTCACTTCATTGAAGAATCGACGGTCTTGAGCTATCTGTTCTTCGTGTTCTTAAGCTCATGCAGCAGCGAGAAGATATACGCAACTTGATTCTCTCGACTCGTGGTGCTCCAAACCTTCCCTAATCTCTCTATCCCCTCTCGTAGCTCGACCCCTCCTATTTATATACGCCAGGGACCTAATATCTTCCCTTAATTCCCAAATCTTCTCGCCATTAAAGAAACAATATCTAGGAATATTTTCACCAATTTGCAACGGAGTATAGTTTCCCATTTTATCTCCATCACGCGTCGTCGGCGGATAAGAACATACAAACACGTTTAGAGAGACTCAAACACCCTAACTACACGCCTGACTCACAAAAATCCCGTGAATATCTCGACCAAATATGTGTTCCTGTTTTATCTTCTCGTGGAATTTCCAGCCAAATATATGCAATTATAACGCCGATTACCACGCACGTTATGATCTGTCACATCACCCCAACAAATTCCAGCCATTGAGTCTCCCTCTAGACGTCCAAATCTCGAACCAAAAATGCCCGATGAAGAACAAAAGTTTCCCGCCAAAACCGAAGTTTTGAATGAAGATGATGACTGCCCCTTATCCTGTTCGGGGTGCAAATAGCAGGTGTCTCCTTGGGGTGCCCCTTAGCAATTTGGTTTTACCTTATCCAAATATGAGAGTCAAATAACACTTGTCCTCCCGGAGGTGCTCCGAGCAACTTTTCGAGCGAATTTTCCAAAAATATTTATTTCCAAAAATACCTAAAAATACATAAAAACGCAATATTAGTACAAAAATCGAGTTCCAACAATACCAACACTGAGGACAATTCAGACACAAAAAATGTGTCTATCATAAGCCTACCTGCAGTGCAGAAGTTGCAAGCTTCCACAGGAACACTAGTTACAACTCTATCATCACTATCAGACTAAGATCAACCTCATTTCAATCCACTCATCTAAACCCTTTCACTGCAACTCACTCAATATAACTCAACACCACCTTGCATGAGTGATACCTTGTCCAAAATCTCATCTATTGTTTCAACCCAAGCTTCATCTTCATATACAACACCACAAGATACTCAATTACAAGACCTGCAACAACTCGACTGCGACCCATCCAACAGTTCATTGATTTTATTCTATCACAGTTTACTCCATTTCAAACATTCCCCAACTCATTCAGCCTAATCTAACCAGAACAACATCATTAACTGCAATTCCATTCAACAACAATATCAATCATAGCTGGCACTGGAACCTTCTCAAATTCTGAGTTCGGCTAAACTCAACAATCCAGCCAAGCTTCATTGGTACAACCCCATCAATACCATCATCTACATCTCCATTTCTTTGTAACTACATCACCAAGCATATTCCACTTGCACTGCAGATTACTCTTACAATCCCAACTACAGACAACACCACCGTTCTTAGATACCACTCCAAACACATTATCTTGCCCCTGCCAATCATTCTCATAGCCAGACATTCATCACATCTTCTCAAGTAATAACCTAACATTCATCCATACACATCACTTCAGTTCAATTAGCTTAACTCAGAAAATCAACACCAGGCACATCTTCACAGGGAAATACTCAACCACCACAACAATCCAACTCAAGCAACATTCATTCATACACCCTGAACTTCAACAATTATGCCATACCTTGACTTAAATCATTCATCTAAACCTCAATCATTCTAAAATAGTAGAAACACCATCTTTTCTCTTCATACAATTCACATCAAAATCCAAATTACAGCCACACAACCATTCCACACTATTCTCATCTCAACACCATTATTGTTCTTTATGGTAACTCATAACAACACCAGTTCACTTCCAAATCCATACATTCATCAATCTTAGTTCTTAATTCAAATAACAAACTCGTAAACTCAGTAATGAAAGTAGACAAACACTACCAAGTTACTAAGAAGAACAAATACCTCAATCTGTGTTACCACAGGCAATGGAATTCAATTCCTTCTCCCAGCTTGACTTGATTCAACAACTCATCTCGAAACTAACAAAGAACTCAGCATACTTCATTACTAGCAATTCTCAACTAAAACCTAATTCGATTCCCAAACCTTCATTAAAAGCAGAACCAAACCAAAACTACAGACTCCCGATCCATTCTTCAAACTCAAACTCTAATTCGGAGTAAAACCCATCTCCAATCAATCTTCTAGATATCGATTTCATCTTCTAATTCATCTTTAATCGAATCTCAAACCCAGATTTAGGAACCCTAGTTCTCAGATTCTTCAATTCATCTTCAGAAAAGCCTCATATCATCAACACAACATTAACCCATTCGATCTTCATCCCTTATCCACTAGAAATCATCATTATTAGTTCCATGCAATCTAGCTTCAAATCCAGAGACCCTAAATCACTGATTATCAATCCATCATTTCTTCTTCATCCAACGATAAACCAACTTCAACACCATCACCGATAATCATCCCCCAATGTTTCCATTAAGCTTATTTTGGATTCCACGGCCTCAGAATCGCCAAAGGCGATGAACAGAAGAGGAAGAAGATAAGAGCAGAAGAAAGAAGAAAATAAGAGAATGAATGAATTATTCTCGATCGATCTTGGGGATAAGGTCAACAAAAATGCTAAAGGAACCCATCACTCGGATATGGGCATCCAGGTCGGTCCCTTCTAACTATCTGGATGATTTCTTCTTCGTCTGATAACTGATTGACACGTCCGAGTAGTCTAATTCGCATAACTTTTCGAGACCTATTCAATGATACTAGTTTCGTACCTAGATCGTTGTTAGGTTAATTTCTAATAATTAACGTTTGTGTTAAACTAATCGAGTTATTATCATCTAATTCGTCTCTTGACTAGTCTAATAGCGTTGACGAGCTTAAGGGTCTTTAAAGAAAATCAACAAAAGAAGTAGAAGAATGGGCAATAAATAGAACTTTGGTGGATACAGGAAGTTCAGTGAATATAATGTTTTATCATGCTTATAAAAGATTGGGGTACAAAGTTGAAGAAATGACTTCCGCAACATATCATATCTATGGTTTTGGCAAATCCATAACAAAACCTATAGGGGAAATAAAAATACAAATCTTTTTGGGAGAAATTGAAACACATGTGACGTTATGTGTAGTGGATAGGGAATCGCCATACAACATGTTGTTAGGAAGACCATGGGTACATGCTATTAAAGCTGTAGCATCAACATTTCATCAATGTATTAAATTCCCAACGCCAATCGGGATTGGCGAGATCAGAGGAGACGCTGATAAAGGAAGAATGTATTATCAAGTTGAAGTAAAATATTATGAAGAACAGTTGAAGAAACGAAAAGATCGCAAAAAGATGGCAAAAGCAGCTAAAAAAGAAGAAGAATTTAGAATTTATATGATAAGAGCAAAAGAAGGAAAAGGAATACCTGGCGAGATTTCGGAGGGAGAAAATGAGCTTGCGAAAGAAATGAAAGGACCAACACCTATGGGAGAACCGAAGGCTAATTACATCGCAGCGGAGCAAACAAAGGAAGTGAACGTTGGGCGAAGAAGAACCCAAGATGTTAAAAAATTGGGACTAAGATGGAAAGCAGATGAAGAAAAAAGAACCATTAGCCTGTTGCGAGATTACAGAGATATTTTCGCATGGGATATGGATGAAATGCCTGGTATAGATCCAACTGTGGCGTGCCATAAATTGGAAATTGACAAAAATGCAAGACCATTCAAACAAAAAATTAGAAAAATCGCAATAGCATATCATCCCCATATAGAAGAAGAATTGCAGAAGATGTTAGATGCAGGAATCATTAGACCAGCAAAATATCTCGAATGGATAGCAAATATGGTCGTAGTCCCAAAGAAGAAAAAAGGGATAAGAATTTGCATAGATTTTACTGATCTAAATAAAGCTTGTCCAAAAGATAGCTTTCCATTATCAGATATTCCGCAATTGGTTGAATCAGCGGCAGGAAATGAAAGGATATCATCTCTTGATGGATATAAAGGCTACAATCAAACTCCACTCGTTGAAGAAGATCAAGAACATACTGCTCTCTTTGCTCCAAGAGGATTATATTGTTATACAAAGATGCCGTTTGGGTTGCGAAATGCCGGAGCGACATACCAATGGATGGTAGAAAAGGTGTTCGCGAAATGGATTCATAAAACACTGGAGGTGTATGTGGATGATATGTTAATAAAAAGTAAAGAAGCAAAAGACCATGCACAAGACTTGAAAGAAATTTTTGAACAAATGAGGCAATTTAACATCAAAGTAAATCCAGAAAAATGCACCTTTGGAGTGGCATCAGGAAAAAATTTAGGTTACATTGTGTCAAAA
Organism: Papaver armeniacum; assembly: GCA_023531295.1. Lineage (NCBI taxonomy): Eukaryota > Viridiplantae > Streptophyta > Magnoliopsida > Ranunculales > Papaveraceae > Papaver > Papaver armeniacum. The sequence goes on along the minus strand of JAJJWW010003269.1, from coordinate 122,055 downwards.
GAAGGAATACAAGTTGACCCGGAGAAAGTACAAGCGATTGAGATATGCCAACACCAGGCGACAAAAAGATGTTCGAAGTTAAATGGACTGTTGGCTTCGGCCTGGGAGATTCATCTCGCAATCATCTGACAAATGTAAACATTTTTTCAACATACTCAAAAAGGGAGCGAAATTCAGATGGACAGATGAGTATGAAAAAGCTTTACAAGAAATAAAAGAACATCTAATGGATATATCAATTTTGCAAAAAGCAAAACCTGGGGAAGAATTGTTAATTTATCTTGCGACAACCTCGCATGCGTTAAGTGCAGTGTTGCTGCGAACGGACGCAGGAATGAAAAGCCAATCTATTACATCAGCAAAACATTCAACACCGCGGAGAGAAATTATTCAAAAATTGAAAAATTAATTTTGGCATTAGTTTACGCAATATTTAAACTTCGCATCTACTTCGAAGCGCACACAGTTAAGGTAACAACAAAAGTACCAATTGAGTCAGTAATGAAAAATTCGAAAAGATCAGGAAGGGTTGAAAGATGGAATGCTCAAATAAGTCATTGCAAGCTCAAGTATGAAATATTATCTTCACCCAAATCACAAGTTGTTGCAGACTTTTTAGCAGAATTTACGTTGGAAGAGGATGAAGCAGTGGAAGAAATGATGGATATAAAAGAAGAACATGGAAATCCAAGGGATTTATTAACTGAGCCAGACAGATGGGAAATATTAGTAGATGGATCATCAAATGGAGAAGGTAACGGAATTGGGATCATTGTGATTTCGCCAGAAGGCAATAAAATGGCTTTTTCTTTCAGATTGGAATATGCATCTACCAACAATGAAACGGAATATGAGGCTATCATACATGCTTTGCGATTCGCAATAGAAATGAAATTGGAAAATTTGAGGGTCACCAGTGATTCACAGTTGGCCATTCGCCAGATAAAAGAAGAATATACTACAAATGAACCATCTATGAAAAAATACAAAAAACTTGTTGACGAATTGTCAGCGAAGATACCAAAAATAAGGTGGAGACACATATCAAGAAGAGACAATAGGCTCGCGGATGCATTTGCTTTTATATCAAGCATGATGACAGATCCAACTGCGAGATACATAAAGATACATACACTTCTATCACCATCAATCAACAAAGAGGAAGAAGAAGAAGAAGAAGTAATGCTCATAGAAGATCAAACGCAAGACCCAATTGCGAAGATTGGAGAAATGAGCTTTATGCTTATCTAATGAAAGGGGAAACACCAAGAAATAGGTTAGAGATGCACAAATTAAAAAGCCGTGCAACAAATTATGAATTAAGAGACGGGTATATTGTCTCAAGATCCTTTAATGGACCCTCGCTTAGATGTTTAACACGAAAGGAATGAGAAACGTGTTAAAAAATGTTACAGGTGTCAGTCTTGGCAATCATAGTGGTGGACGATCTTTAGCACATATAGGGCGAAAATGCAAAGTCTATTATTGGCCATATATGCATGAAGACGCGAAACAAGTATCCAGACGTTGTGAAGATTGCCAGAGGCATGGAAAGAGGATACATGCACCATGTGCACCATTAACTTCTTCAACAAGCGTTTGGCCCTTTGGAAAATGGGGGTTAGATATTGTAGGACCATTTTTACCAGGTACAGGGCATAAGAGATATCTTATTGTCGCTACAGATTATTTCACAAAATGGGCAGAAGTAAAAGCTGTACAACACATTCGCGATAAAGATATTTTTACTTTCATATTCGAAAACATAATATGCAGATTTGGAATTCCAGCACAGTTGGTATCAGACAACGGGAAACAGTTTGAGGACAAAATATAGAATCGCCGCAATGCATTTCCAAATAAAATGTGGGAAATCAACTCCTCTATACCCACAAGCTAATGGACGGGGCGGAAGCAACAAATAAGACAATCAAAGACATATTAAAGAAGAAGTTAGAAGGACATAACAGGGGCATGGTGTGAACAAGTGCATAATGCAAAGTATGGGCTTACAATACAACAAGAGGCGAGAAGCCACGGGATGCACGTTTTGTTTGACATATGGAGTTGAAGGCATACTTCCGACAGAAGTTGTTATTCCAACAACAAAGAGGGAAGCTTGGGAGAAAAATCTTAGTGCGAGTAACATTTTGGTTAAATTAGATGAATTAGAAGAGAAGAGAGAAAGAGCGTTACAACATATGGAGAATTATCAGCGAAGATTAGCTAGAGAATATAACAAGCGTGTCAAGACTCGTGAATTTCAACAAGGTGATATGGTATTGCGAGAAACACCAATATATCAGCAAGAAAGTGGTGGCAAATTGGCAAAAAAGTGGGATGGACCTTATATCATCAAAGAGATAGTTGGAACAGGGGCATATAGATTAATGGATCCTTTGAGGGCAAAGATGTGGGCCAAAGATTGGATAGACCATGGAATAGATTATATCTCAAGAAGTACTACTCATAGAAGATGGAAGGGAAAGAATGAGTTGCGAAGTATTAAATGAATGAAATGAAATGAATTCATATGAAATATTCCTGCGACAGAATGATTGCGAAAGTGTATAAAATAAAGCAAGTCTGCGAATACATCGCAAATGAAATATCAAGAGATAATCAAAAATGAATGATTGAATGAATTGTCAAAAATGAAAGAGTGAGTGAATGGGATTTAACCTTTATAGCGTACACCTACTAGTTCGCGAATGATATTTCGCAAGAGGCAAATGTAAGACCTAAGTGCGTCATATATGGGGTATCTCTTGACATGGCTCGAGAGAAAGGTTACACCGCTCCCGAACCTGATTCATGGAGATTTGGGGCCCATGAAAGCCTATCAGGGAGAGATACCTTGGATTTCCAACTATATATAAGGTTATACCCTGGTTGGACGCCCGAGGTATCTTCCAAGTCGTGTATGACCAAGGCGCCAGGTACACGGTTGAGCCAAGAGTGCACAGGGCATTTGAAGTGTCTCGGCCATTCTTGGCAAGTCTTGGCACATCTTTCGGCCGAAGAAAACTCCACTTAGGGTGCGTCTCGTAACCATAAACCTTATAGGTATAAGGGATAAGAGGCTGCGAAAACAAGCTGGTTGTTGTTAAGACCGGATGGGAGGAGCTAGTATTGTATGGCCGATGTACGCCTCCTTGAAGGGGCAAACGGGAGATGATAAGGGCGCCCCTCCATTAGGGGAGGCGATAAGTGTCCTAAGACACAAATGTCATGAGGCTCCATTTTCGCCAGAAAATTTAGGCTTGTCATATTTGTGCGATGATCCTGAAGAGGCAATAATACTAACGCGAGGATAAGACGATATCAATGGGTCTTTACATAAAAGTATACAGACGTCCTGCGATTTCGTTGCAAAGACGGCAATATCATGGGACTTTACGTTCGCAAGGATATTTAGGCCTATCATATTGTCGCAAGAAAAATATCCTGAAGAGGCAAAAAATACTAAAGAGATGATAAGACAAGGTCAATGGGTCGTTACATGAAAATGTAAAGACGTCCTGCGACTTTGTCGCAATGAGGGGTGGCAAAATAAGACCTTTAACTAGGAAGGCAAGATAAGACCACACAAGAGAAATGATAAGGCAAGATCAATGGGTCATTATATGAAAATATAAAGACGTCCTGCGATCTTGTCGCAACGATGAATTCCAATATATGTCAAGGTAATGGAAACAAAATATTAATTATCAAGAATTAAATTTGTTGCAAGAAAGAGTAATAATAAGTAGATGAACACGTCTGAAAGACGATTGAAGTACACAAAGAAGTAACAGTACAAGGAGAAAAATTACATGAGAAAGTCGATTCTCAAATATCAGTTTTTTCACCAGAAGGAGATATTGTATTTTCTTCAACAACTTTATCCATATTTTCGCCAGTTATTATATTTCCACCAGATTCTCCATCATTTGGACCATCACTAACAGCTTTACTACGAGGGATCGTTTCTTTATTTGCGAGTTCTTCGCCACTATTATAATCGTAATCGCTGTCCGCAGGGTTAGGAACTTCATCATCACTTACTTCCAGAGGCTCGATAAACACAGGATCAAGAGACTTAGATAATAAAATATCATTCACAACAACTTCGGCTTTAAGATGAAATTGACGAAGGAGTGTTTTCTGATGATTCCTACTTTCTATATCTTTACAGTCAGACATATAGTCGAACCTTCTTTCTGCTCGATCGCGAGAGCGAGCAAGGGAAGCCAAATGAGTATTCCATTTTATTTGCGAACCTTCGAGTAGTCATATTTTAAAGTGGCAACGGAGGAGTGAAGATGTTTCTCAGATTCTGCAAAAACAAGGAACAAAAGAGGTTATACAGACAAAAGATTTGAAGATTTGATAAAGAAAGAATAGATGAGGCAGTCAATTTTTATGAATACCTTCCTTTTGCGAAATAAGATGTTGAGTTAAAGCCAAGCAACTATTCTCCAAGTGATCTATGGCATTGTCGAAGTTATCTCCAACCAAGCCTTATAATCGAGAACGCAAACTCTTTTCATTGGAAATAAGCAAGTTGTTTTCTTTAGCAAGAGACGAGTAGGATTCTTTTAACTTGGAATATTGGTCTTTCAATTGACTGGTTTTCATACTTAAAGTTATTCTACCATGAATAAGTTTATCCCTCTCAACAGTGATTTCTTCAAGATTACTTCTCAGCGAGCAGAGAGATTGTTCTTGTTCATTACATATTTTTTGACAAACATCAAGCTGTTGCGTAGTACTCGCCATCTTGTTTAACAGAATTCACTTCTCTTGCGATAAAGTTCCATTCTCATCTGATAAGGTTTCCAACTCCAAATTAGATTTGTTCAAAGCATAGAAGAGATGAGATAATTCATTATTTAGTGAATCTTGTTTCTGAGTTAAATGAACATTCTCTTGGGTAAGATTATTTATTTGATCAACAGAGTACGTATGCAGATTATCTAATTGGTAATATTGCTCCATCCAAAGATCTCTATCCATACGGGTTTCTTCAATGACAGATTCCAACTGGTATATCTCCATTTTTCGTTTCTGGTTTGAAGCTTGAAAGGCAAACAAGGTTTCTTTAAAAAAAAAAATCAAAAAAAAAAAAATCAAAAATCAAAAAAATGAATACCTTTTAATTCTTTATTTTTCTTGCGAAGATTATCGCGATCCAACGAGACATTTTGAAGCTTTTGATTCTCAAGATGGAGAATATTATACTTTGCAGTCATAGATTGGAGATCATTCTTCAAAGTATTAATTTCTTGTTCTAAGGATGTTTGCGAAATTCTATCAGAGCCAAGGTATTTACTCAATACCTCGCAAACATTAGACTTGATAGGATCGATATAAGACTTCTTGGCATCATTCACAATATCTGATAAAACTTTGAAGGCCATATCTATTCCTTCAAAGTTTTCCTTAGTAAGAGGGATTTGCTCAAATAAGGAAGTAGTGATGATAGAAGAAGGAAGAGATGAGTCACTTTTTGTTAAAGGGATGTCTTGAGAAGAGGAAGTCTCATGAAGATCAATGATTGGGGAAATGGTGGAGGCATTGACAATAGAAGAAGAAATAGGCTCATTCGCAACAGGACTATTATGAGGGATTTGATCTATGAAAAATTCAGGCATAGGAGTGTTATCATCAACGGTATTTCCACAAGAAGAAGCAATAGGATTATCTTGCGAAGATTTCGCAGTAGAAGTTGTAAGTTTGAATAAAGGAAAGGAAACAACAGGTGCAACAGGTTTAGAATAGCAAGGCTTCTTGGGGGACCTATCAACATGTTTTGTCATCCTGCGAATAACAAGATAAATAAGAAACAGAGGCAACAATATTGTTATTAAAAGAGTAAATGTTTCTTAAATACCTTGTCACTCATGCAGCTTTATTTTTAGAGGCGGTGGATTTCGCCATAGCCCATGGGGATATTAGGGTTCATAACGGTGAACTTGGTGCTAGATTTGTTCTTCCTAAAATAAAAATGGCGGGAGAATCATTAAAAGAAGAACAATATCAGAATAAAACAACTTCAATAAGAAAGATCAATCACAAAATGATCAAATTCAGCAAAGTTAACAAACCTTGATGCCATAGAAAACAAGATGTAAGAATAGTAGCAAAGAAAGATGAAAGAAAACGGCGGGAAAAAGTTGCAAACTAGCTTTATTACTCCGTGACATGTTTAAAATGGTAAAATATGAAGTAATCGCACTTTGCCCCCAATACCTTCAACAAAAGTATTTTCTTTGGACACTCCCATGTCCCCCAAAAGTACACTTTTCTTGTGGAAAGCAATTAATGAGGGTTTACCAACCCTCAACATTCTTCACCGCATCCAACTCACCAATTCCAACATATGCCCTCAATGCATTTCTAATCCTGAAACATCCAGTCACATTCTGTTACACTGTCAAACAACTATAGATTCTTGGAACCTCTTACTAAACCACCTCAGAAACCATCAAGTCGCCACTCAAGGAATACCCAACTCACTACCTCACCAAACAACCATATCCGAACTTCTTCAAACAAGAGTGCCTTACCGATCATAACAACCTTTTGCTTCCTTTTTTGGTCCTTATGGTTAACCAGGAACGACGTGACGTATCGCCAACAACAACAACATCCAACAAGTGTAATGCAAATGGCCATCAAGCTCCAACAGGAATATTCATGGGCCCAAAAACACCTCCCATTGGTGCTCCCTGGGATGCTTCCACTTGCAAATCCTGCGCAAAGAACAATAAAAACTTCAACAATCTCTGTGGGATGGCTCAAGCCTCAATCAGATTGGATAAAAATCAACACGGATGGGGCAGCAAGGGGAAGCCCCGAAATAGCGGGAGCAGGTATCATATGTCGAAATGAGGAAACCAGCACAATCCTAGCAATATCACAACCGCTAGGCATCACGACAACACTTGCAGCGGAGACTTGGGCCATGCACATAGCCTCTAAAACGACGACGGAACGAGGATGGAAAAAAAGTCCAATTTGAAACGGATTCAGAAAATCTAATGAGATTTCTAACCTCAGATACAGACGCCCCATGGTATATTTCTGATCTGATTGCAGAGATCAAACAAAGGCTCACCCAAATCCAGCAATATACCGTAACACACATCTACAACAAAGGCTCACCCAAATCCAGCAATATACCGTAACAAACATCTATAGAGAAGCAAATCAAGCGGCATACGGTTTAGCAAATCGAGCATCGGATGATTGCTCCATAGGGAGACTCACAACAACAGTCTGGGAACATACAATTCCGCAGTCTATCAGTTCTATTGTAATACAAGACTCTGTGGGTATTACATACCCCGTGTAATTTCAGTCTAATCTAATAAATTTCATGCTTCAAAAAATACAGAAGTATTTACTACCAAAAGTTCTCACCTGTTAACTTTTCATATATCATGATTAATTTATTTATAATAGAAAATCTAAATGAAACAAAATTTATTTCTCTCGTTCATCTTAATATGTATAATCAAGCCAAATAAGAGATTTAGTTTAATATGTATTCATAAAATAATAAACATATCATGTTAAATTGAATTTTGCATTAGAATGTCATTCAGTTAACACTTAACTACTACGACAACCACTCCACTAATGTTAAAAAAGATTAACGTAACAACTACCAAATCGGGCCAAAATCACTTTCGACCATTTCAAAGCCACAGTCGGCTATATCCTTGAAATTGTCGAATGTCATTCTGCCAAGCTATATCTCTGACCAAATCTTTAGTCCGTACATTTCGTCCTGGTCGTTTTTTATTCCAAACGTAACTTACACTCTACTTACACGCATGAGCTGGATACGCCATACATCCCGTCACACTGTATATTTCTACAGCATGATCTAATCTTCGTCAATCTCATCACACAAGTCTCGAGAAAACTAAGTTCCCATTTGAAACAAATACACAAATAAAAATGAAATCTTTGTGAAAAATTCAGTCTATTCGTTTATCGATTACACCATGTTTGCTATTCGTCTCTTGCAGAAAGCAAAGAATCATCATCATCATATCAATAATCAGGTAATCAAACCCATAATCAGAATTCAATCTTTATTTCAATTGGGACGGGAATCGGTCGCTTTCCGTTTCAACAAATTTCTGATTTTTCAGCTGAATAATTGTTATTTTAGGTCTATTTTTTCTTTTTGATCTAAAAAAAAAATGACAAAGTAAATGTATATGAATTGCTCTCTATTAGATTCAAATTCTTGTTTGATCATTTTTTTAAACCTAATATTCATTTATGTTAAATTGAAGCAGCAAAATGTACAAGGAAGTGTGGCACCAGCAGATTTGGATCCTCACATTGCTCATCATTATGGTATCCCGTCAACTGCCTCGATACTTGCTTTCGACCCCATTCAACGTCTAATGGCAATTGGGACACTGTGAGTTCCTTCTTCTTCTTCTTCATATTTTATGTTGTTGCCTCTAGTAAGCTAACTTAATTATACAATGAAGTCATACATAGGTCATACCTTAGTGAAATTTGGATGAAGCTTGGATCTTGTTTGTTATCTGCAAATTAAATGACAACCCTTAGCTCTGGTTGATTGACTTTGTGAAGTTTCTTTGAACTGAAAAATAGGATGTGAGAAGTTTATCTAGTTTGAAGCCTAATGTAAGAAGAAAATACTACTGGGGAAGAAATTTTAGTCTAAAAGTAACATTTTATATACGATCACGACCTAAGATGCAGAGAAACATTGTTGCGTAATTGCGTTACTTATGCCACATTGCACTGCATTTTTCGTGTTAGTTATTTCAGTCTTTTCTTTTCGTATTCTCTTTCTTTATTTGATACATAATTATGTGGATAACTGCAGGGATGGAAGGATAAAAGTGGTCGGCGGTGACAATGTGGAAGGCCTTCTCATATCTCCAAAGCAGTTGCCCTACAAAAATTTGGAGGTTTGTAAGATTATGCATTCTATGATCTTTGCCTTTCGTTTGGTTTAATTGTTTGTCTAGATGTTATCATGTCAACTTTATACGAGTCTATTTGTTGGAATGTCCAAGTGCATTTGGTACTCTCGATGCAGTCGGTTACTCAGCTAAGAAGCATATACTTATGTGATCTGCACCCCTGTTTTCTGATGTATCTCATGTGAGTGTGTGGATCTTGAGCTAAAGAAGCTTTGGTGATTCATCTGAAGTATGTCTGTTATACATTGTCACTTAGATTGACCCTTAGATGGCTCCAACTATCCGAAAATATTGCTGGTGTATCTGCTGCATTTTCTTCATAACCTAGAAAGATGTAGAGCTCCTCCAGATCTGCAAAGTTACAATCCAATTTTGTAAAGCCTGAGTTACGGTTGCTTGGTGGCAGACAAGAAGCCTCTGATTATTTATTTTTGCTTTTCCAGATGAATTACTGAAAATATATTCTTTAGTGCGCAAAAGTTTTGCAGTATTAATTAAACACAAGACATAGCAATCCATATGGATAAAGGTGTAACATGGCAAACATCAGATGAAATTGATATGCAATTGTTCAATTGATGCTGCATCATACACCTGATTATTTGAAAACAAGAGAGAACTTAGTTAGAGCTTATGTTATTTCAGGCTTTAAACAATGATGCCCACTTTTCAGTCAGTAAAGTTGTCATTGTAACTAAATCATTGATTTTCGCAGTTCCTACACAACCAGGGTTTTCTAGTGAGCGTCTCAAACGAAAATGATATTCAGGTATTGTTGCTTCAAATTTTTATACACTTTCTTATTTCCGCATCTCTATGAATCATTGTTTCTAAACATAAGCTTTTCTTTGCATATGGATCTAGTTGTCTTTATGTAATTACCCCTTTGCATACCGTCGCTGCTTATCTCAACACTAGTTTGGGTTTCCTAAAGTCTGACTTCTAAAATTGAATACAAGAGTTGACGTGCATTCTAGGCACATGTGACATATTGCTGTATGTCTGATTCTTTTATCACATTTGCATTTGTATTCATCAAGAGCGAAGGATGTTTCCTTGTTTCGACTTGCTATTCGCCAAACCATTTCTAAACGTGTCCATCCTGAGGAATGCTATAATTTTAAAATGGCTGCAAACCCATTTAATAGGTTTTCTCTCTTTTTCGTGATCATCTACCTCAAATTTCACAGGTTTGGGATCTGGAACACAGGCAGATAGCTAGCTCTTTAAAGTGGGAATGCAACATAACTGCTTTCTCTGTGATACCAGGCACCCACTTCATGTACTGCCTTGCTGTCCTCGGAGTGTGTTGTGCGTTTAACACATCAAATACATGTCTCATGACATTGTTGCTCTGATATTTTGTATAGGTACATTGGAGATGAATATGGGATGGTGTCTGTCTTGAAGTACGATGCTGAAGAAGTAGCAATTTTGCAGTTGCCATATCATATTCCAGCAAATTCTTTAGCTGGTACGTGGATGGTGTTATATGCTTAAGCATATATAAGTTAAATCACTTCTTTCTCCTTTTATTCTTTCAGATTAGCTTCCATATCTGTTACTCTTCAAATATTTCTAATATCGTAATTTATGCTATTTTACAGATGCAGCTGGAGTTTCATTACCCGATCATATATCTGTTGTTGGAGTTCTCCCTCAACCCTGCACTTCTGGGAATAGGCAAGATATACTGAATGTGATTTAAGTTTCTAGATAATTGGTTTACTTATTCGTATTATTATGGGATTACAAACTAGGTTGTAAGGTAGTTCTGTAAGAACACAACATGCCGTACCTCCATCTGTTGATATCTAGAAAAAAATATCTGGCTTTTTAAATAGGTAATTTTGTTGCATGGTTATAATCAAAAGAGCTTGACATATCAAATTCCTTTATATCTTTGGTTGGTGGAATTTTAAAAATATGATCACCATATAATACTTTTGGTCTTACCTTTTGAATGCGCAATGGGATGTATGGTTGTTTTGGGCATAGTCTGAGGGTCAAAGTGAAATTTTGCTAGCACAATGCTTCAGATTTCACCATACCTTTGCATTCTAACAGCTATGGTACTTCTGCAGACTGATGATAGCATATGAAAATGGGTTGATCGTCCTCTGGGATGTTTCTGAAAGTCGAGTTGTCCTTTTTAGAGGCCACAAAGATCTCCAATTGAAGGATGATCAGGTGGTTGATGAAAATACATCTGAGTTAGAGCAAGAGGAGAAAGAAATAAGCTCTCTATGTTGGGCATCTCTTGATGGATCCATTCTTGCTGTTGGATATGTTGATGGTGATATTTTTCTATGGAACATGTTTAGTGCGTCCTCTATCAAAGGTCCGCAAGCTGGGGGATCATCTAATGATGCTGTTAAGCTACAATTATCTTCTGGGAAAAGAAAGATTCCGGTCATTGTCTTACATTGGTCCGCAAATAGTAGATCGAACAATGAGCGTGGAGGGCAATTATTTATCTATGGAGGTGATGACATAGGATCTGAAGAAGTCCTTACTGTACGTTTCAGCTCTGGTTCTGGTTTCCGCTCCTTAATCACTTACATATTATTTCGTCATATGTGCTAGTATTAGTTAGTACTTGGTAGCATAAGAAAAATATTGTAATGCTTCCAACAAATATGAACGCCATAACAGGGCACTGATGCTTCTTTGATAATCTTCACACAGGTCCTATGAGCTGTGCTAACTCTTTTATGTTGCTGTTACAGGCCTTGAGTCTTGAATGTTCCTCCGGTAAAGAAGCTATACGATGCGTAAACCGCGTGGATCTCTCTCTTAATGGATCCTTTGCGGATATGATTTTAGTTCAAAATGCCGGGGCAACAGAGAATAATACAACTGGCGTGTCCCTCTTTTTACTGACTAACCCTGGTCAATTGCACGTATATGATGATGCTATGCTGGCCTCACTTTTATCTCAGCAAGAAAAAAGTCCTTCTGTCCGCCCAATACCGTTTCCTGTGGTGGTACCTATGGCTGAACCACACATGACAGTGGCTAAGCTATGTTCAGTACCCATGGAAGGACATTCATCAAAGGCTCTCCTAGAGGTGGGTTGGTACTAGGTTACTCCCTTTGTTTGTTAACCCTTAAAGGTGTACTATGGGTCCTTTATCTATTAACCCTTAATAGTGTACTATGGCCATTTCTTATATATGAGAAAAGAAGCAAGGTAATCTATTTCAGTGGTCATGGTCAATTAATTTAAAGATTTTCCGATGAGGCTTAAGGCTTTTTATTTCTTTACGTTCATTGATATACATGTTGCTTTTCTTCCTAGCAGGCATCCTTAAATCTAAAAGCTACACTATCTGCGGGTACAAAGTGGCCTTTGACCGGTGGAATTTCCAAAAAACTGCCCTTCTCTGAAGATGATGGTGTGGAGAAAGTATACATTGCAGGCTATAAAGACGGATCTATTCAATTATGGAATGCAACATATTCAGTCCTCTCACCTATTGCTGCCTTAGAAGGCGAGGTTAGATTAGCAGCACAGATGATCCAGAACTTCCGTTTATTTACTACTAGCACAGGGTGTTCGTCTTTGTACTTCGATAATGCTAATTAGCAAAGTTATGTTTAGTACTTGGTATATGGAAATGGTATCTTACTGCTGTATTCCGCAGGTACAAAAGATTGAAGTGTCTGTAGCCAGTGCCCCTGTATCAGCATTGGATTTTTGCTTCCTCAGTACAAGTTTGGCCGTTGGCAGTGAAAGCGGTCTGGTATGGTTATTTAGGTTTTTCTTTTCAGGCTTAAATGAGCTTATGACACTATTCTAATTATCTTTTCTTCTGTAGGTTCGTATATATAGACTTGGTAATTCTGAAGAGACAAGTTTTCATTTCGTGTCAGAAAATAATCAAGAAGGTGATTTAATAGATTTATGTGACTTTGTTTCTTTTGTAGTTTGTTGTACTTGTATGCATCCTGTCTATCAACAGGTATAAAACTATGTTCACGTTTGCAACTTTGTCTCCAGTTCACAGTTTGCATCAAGCGAAAGGACTTCAATGTATAGCTGCCTTTTGCATCCTAAATTCTCCAATTCGAACCCTACAGTATGCAGATTCTGGAGCCAAACTTGCCGTAGGGTTTGAATGTGGTCAGGTTAGTACTACAAGTTTCTAACTACTTTACTTATTATTTGTAGCGTGTGTGTGTTAATTGGTTATTTTCTTATGAGGTTTGTCTTTGCTGCTTTCTTTTCCAGGTTGCAATGTTTGATATGAGTTCATTATCAGTTTTATATCTTAAAGAGTGTGTATCAGGCTCAAGTTCCCCAGTTATTTCAACAGATGTTCTGGCATGTACAGACATTTGTAGCTTGTTACACAGTTCGAAGCAAAAGGTTCCTAAAAGCCCAAAGGGCGCTGCTGGTGTAGAACAGATAGAAAATAAGGACCCTCTTGATGGACAAGTTTTTATTTTGACAAGAGATTCACACGTATTAGTTCTTGACAGTGTTACTGGTAACACAATTAGCTCTTGGGGGACACAACAAAAGAAGGGTTCAACTGCAATTTCCATGTATATAATAGGCAAGTTCAATTTTTTTGTTTTTTTGAGTAATCAAAAGATTTTTCTTTATGTATTTGATTTCTTCATTTGGTTTCTCTTTTTTCCTTCCCTTTCAGTAGGATTAGTATTACGAGTTTGTGTTGACCGAAGGCTGCTGTCAAAGCCATCATCATTTTAATGTTCTTTTAGTATTTTCTGAGTGCTGTCAGTCCACTTCAGATAACAGCTCTTTGGCTTCAGAAGCATCCACCACGGAGCACTCAGAGCCGCTATCCAAGAATAGTGCTACTCAAAGTGAGCAGCTGTCCGAGGATAGTAATACCCTTGTTGGAGTTAACCCACAAATTGAGATTCGGAGCTCTAGGGAAAGCAGAAGTTCTGGGAAGAGGTCATTGGATTCACTTGTAGTACTTTGTTGCGAGGATGCATTGCATGTATACTCTTTAAAATCCGTGATACAGGTCTGCTTCTTTTATTTTATTTATTTTTTTCTTTTTTCCTTTTTTGCCTTTTTTGTTTGTTTGTTTGTTTGTTTGTTGTTTTCTTTTGCAAACTTATGTGACCTACTTTTTACTTTAGGGGGATAATAACTCCATCCGCAAAGTGAGTCTTTCGAAACCCTGTTGTTGGACAACAACTTTCAAAACGACAAATGAGAAAGCTTCTGGGATAATTTTACTCTATCAGACTGGAATGATTGAAATAAGGTAAGTGTTAACTTTATAGTTGTTTATTTTGAAATCCCTTTTCGTTTTTCATCTTTTGGCTGAAGATCAACATTCCAAAGTGATGATTTTGTTTTCTTCTAAAGAATTTTTCAAATTGGGATGACCTTAACAATGATTAAGTGCTTTGGTGATAAAGATGTACACATGGTTCTCTGTGCAAAGACTTTTTTGGCTATGGGAATTTATTTGACTAATTGAATGGTCTATACTGGTGCTATCTCTTTGGTTAGGTCCTTTCCGGATTTAAAAGTCGTGGGAGAAAGCTCATTAATGTCAATTCTTAGGTGGAGCTTCAAAACTAACATGGAAAAAACCGTATGTTCTTCTGATAGGGGACAGATAGCAGTGGTAAATATCATCCTTGCTTTCTGTTACGGAACACATAATAACGGGTTTCTTTTTATACTGGCATATAATGGTTTCATCTTTTATAGTTCTTCCACATTATTTATACTTCTTATCTTTCCTTGTGGCACTCTTTAAAATGGTGTACCTTGATTGTTTAAAAGATCATGATTAGCAGTTATAAGTAATTTGCTGTCCAGGAGTTTCCATTTTCTTTGTCGGTGTCCTTCAAATGCTAGAAGATGTTTTAACCTCATATTCTTTGGTGGAAATTACAGCCAGAACAGTACTTAAACTACACATGCTTGAATTATGTGCATAAAGTAATTCTGATGAATAAATTCTTCAGTGTTCACTCTTTTTGTCCCGGAAGTTCATATGTGGTTTTACTGGTCAAATTTGGATCTAAGTAATAATTTTGATAAGTTCTGTAGGCAAATGGGTCGGAGTTGGCTTTCATCTCCTTTTTGGCCTCTGAAAGTGACTCCAGGTAACTATCGTCTGTATTGTTTAGCCACCATGTGTATATGCATCCTCGAGCAAATTTATAACTTTTTTAATGGATTCCATAGGATTTCGGATTCTTTACCTTGTCTTCATGACAAAGTTCTCGCTGCTGCTGCTGACGCCGCTATCAGGTTCTCCTCAAGTCAGAAGAAAAAACAGGTTCAAGGATTTCCTATATTTTCATTGGTATCCTTTGTTTCGCGTAGTAATTTAATCGAGTATGTTTTCCTGTTACAGGGCAGCCCCGGAATTCTTGGTATCATTAAGGGTTTTAAAGGGGAGAAGGGACAAGCAATGGATTCTGCTACCAGCCCATCATCTGATTTTCGTCTACATTTAGAAAGCATATTTTCAAGCGTCCCATTTTCATATGCAGCTCTAGATATTCCAGATTTTGAAGATATAGAGGAGCTTAATATAGGTACCAAATATTTCTCTTGTTTCCATCCTTTCTGTTTTCCTTCATTCTCTTAGACATTTTTCTCTGTTTCGGTGTAGATGATATAGAAATTGACGAGCCAGTACCTGTTGCTTCTACATCATCTTATAAAAGCAAAAACGACAAAGGAGGTACTTCAGATATCTTGAATTTCGTTCTTGTGTTTCTACTATTTTTTATGAGCAAGATCTGATTAGATAATGCATATGCATGTGATGATTCTTTACTATAGGTAAGGATAAAGATAGAGAAAAGTTGTTCGATGGTGCGCCGCCTGAGAAGCCAAAACTAAGGACGCCAGCAGAAATCATGATTAAATATAAATATGCTGGGGTAATTTCACAAGTCCAGATACTTTAGATTGTTGGTTATTTTTTGGATAGTGTGTTCTAACCTGGTAACTTTTCCAGGATGCTTCTGCTGCAGCAGCAGAGGCAAAAGACAAGCTCTTGGAACGCCAGGAAAAACTTGAGGTAGGGTATTGCTTTGCTGGTAAACTATCATTTTCTTTGAGCTCTTGTTGAATACTTGGAGTTTAGATAGATCTCGACAGAATACCTGACAGTATCTTCACATTTTTTGCTTATAAATCTTCTTTAATATAAAATATTATGTTTGTGATCTAATTGTTTCATTTAGATCCATTTGACTAGCAACCATAGTTTTTTGTTTTCTAAAAGCACACTACAGTATAATTACCTAGGGCCATTATTAGGATGTAATCATATACTTCGTTGAAGTTGTTTAATCACTTCAAACAAACTCCAAATAAGCTTCTTTTTGTTATCCTTTTGAATTCCAGAGAATCCGTAGAAACACTGAAGAACTAAGTAATGGAGCTGAGAACTTTGCATCAATGGCTAATGAACTTGTCAAGACAATGGAAGGCCGTCGTAAATGGTGGAATATATAACAAAAACATGGCATCATCTGAGGTTGTTCATCCATTTGGTGTGAGCCAAGCAAATTTCTGCTGTGATGTCCTAGAAAGCGTCTGGCAGGTTTGTCACAGTAGCTACCAACCTAGGTATATTTGCCATAGAATGTTGAGCTGGGATTTTACGTACATCAAGATTCAGCAGTAATTGTAAATTAGGTCACCAATTCGCTCAAAAATTGAGAGATGCTTTCTCAATCTGGTACTGTTCCATTCCGTCAAAACCAGATAGATGATTTCCCTCACAAAAGAAATGGGATCATAGTTGTAAACTGACATCGTACCAAGTCATAGAGAAGTGCGTGCAGGTCTGCCTTTGTATATATGTTTGTTGGGAGTTCCAGTTGTGCATGTCACTCTGATGTTGTTTGTTTGAATTTTTTTTGTGTAACCTGAACACAGTGATCTTATAAGGCTCTGTAAGCCATTCAGAATCTCAGATCTAGTTTGCAAATGTATTACTATTGCTAGAGCAGTTCTCTGGACCCCCAGTTAAATTCTTTCTTTTTTTCCTTTGGGTTCTTTTTTCTCCCAACCTCATGGTTTGTTAATTGTGCACGCTTACATACAATCCCTGTCACAGCTTCACAGGACTGTTGGCAGCTTTTTTTGGTTGAGCCAATTTGCTGATGAGTTTGTTGATCTCTTTTCCAAACTCAATTGTCCTACCAAAAACTTTTAAGAGAAAGGCCACCATTGAATGTTCACAACGCTGATTTTGATGAACTCTGTAGTCCTTGAACAGTTGAACCAACTTATGTACTTATTTATGCGAATCTTATTTATGCTAGCTTTCTAAGTCATGAAAAGGGTCAATGGTGGGTCTAGCTTATTTATGTCCTCCTATACTTTGTACTATTTCTCGACCCATAAGACAAAGAGAAGAAGGGAAATTTTTAGGGAGAGAGTCCTCCTGCAGCTACTTGGAGTTTGCTAATGTCGTTGAAAGGTCGCTTGTGTAGGGTAAAGATGTCTTCAGAGGGAAATTGATGTAGCACAAATATGAAATGTCTATCGACTACTAAATGAAAGTCGAGCAATGTTCCCTGAAGACTTAAAAGGGGTACTAGCCACGGCCCACAGATACAGTATCATACACGCACAAAGTATAGGAGGTAGCTGTTGCCTGTTGGTCATTATTTTTGATGAGCGAGTCAAAGAAGGAAGTAGCTAGCTGAGATGATGAAACCAGACCAATGTTCAGTACTCAATACAATTCGATCTAATCAACATTGTAATTGGTGCTTTGGTGGCTCCCAACTATCTAAATTACAATACAAAAGCCACACACTGTTTACGCCCAAGACAGTTTTAGTTTCATTTTGCTAGTGGACATTCTAGTTGATAATGGCAGGGAATAACGAAGAATTTTCGTTATGGGGGTTTGAAGCCAACTTGCTTTTAACCATATCGATTATTGTAAACTGCTTGTTCAAATGAGTGATTGAATTTCATTGTTCCCTAAACTACATGGGAATGGGGATCAATTACATAAAATTATCACTGGTTATCGAGCTCTATGATAAACACAAACACATCCCCCGAGATTCGCATACGGAGGGCGGCTTCATTCCCATGCTGAGGGGCTGCTCGCCTGCTTCCTTGCACTCCTTCATAGGATGGATGACAAACCAAGTGACAGCATCAGGATTAATATTATAATAGTTGTTCTTTGTTCCAATATTTTTGTTATTTGGAGTTTGCATATTGTAGATATTGTACGAACAATAATCTCCGAACACAGTCAACGGTCAATTTAGTATCCACACATCACACTGAAACTGGGTTGCACGGACGCTCCATTTCTTGAGCCGTGTCCGCGTCCGACTCGCGGCGGACACGGGACGCGCGTGGGACGCTGATACGACGCGTGTCCGACGCATTTTTTTTTCATTTTCATATAAAGTTTTTCCTTTATTTTTACTATTATTAATCAAATGAAGAAAGACAAACATTTAGATCAATAATTTAGGTCTTTATTCGGATTTTGTAATTGGAAATGACATCATGTATACCCTTAGTTGGACATGTGTTGATCTAATAATGCATTTTGATTGTGCTATGTGTTTAATAATGACTGATTATTTGACATTCGGCGTGTATAAACAAACGATATCTTCTTTTCTTTTGAAATTTATACATATATAACATCATTTTCTAATTTTTAGGGTCGAAATACTTGACTTTCAGTATAAATACATGATTATATATATAAATAATATACGTGTCCGCGTCCTAGTTTTTTGAAAATTTTGTAGTGTCCGCGTCACGTCGTCAAAATGTCCATGTCCAGTGCAACCCAAAGACCAAAGTATCCAAGTACCCAGAATTTATTTAACTGAAGATCCAGTTAAATGACAGAATTACGATGTAAATTTGGGTTATTACTTATTAGACAAATTTGGTTACAAAACCAATTCTAAGTCTACGTATAAGCTGATAAGGAAATAAAGTTTGAGTCAGAAGGCAGCTATCGGTAACGAAGCAAATTTTCCAAGTCCAAAATGTAGAATAATTGGTCTCCATAATTTCGTGTGCGTGAATCGCTTGGTGATCAGTGATCCCATACATAAATACCTAGCATTTTCCACATTTAAAATTTGATTTTGAACTAGAGAGGTGAGCCGCTCCCCGTTGTTGATGCCCAAGAGAGTGAAAAACGAATTGAGAGTTTATCTAGAAAGATTTTCTTGATCAGATATTCAGATTGGTGCATGCATGTTATGTAACTGTAAGACTTGGCACGTAACAACGGATGCATGAATATAGTAGTAGCGGACTTGCATACCCACTCTCAATTTTTCTTGCTCCTTGCTCCATAACTAAGAAAATTGATAAAGTTATGAGAAATTTCTTATGGGATGATGAAAATACAAAAGAATTCACAATATTGTCTTAAATTTTGATATGTAGATCAAATTCAAGATGGATATCATTGATATTAGACAAATAATAAAATCAAATCAATGATCAAATAAAACAATCGAGAAGAAATAATTCTACATACCAAAACAAGAATGAAGACAATGTTTAACGTGGTTCTAAGAAACTCGACCTACGTCCACAAGCAACCCCGTAGGGTGAATAATAATATTGATCATCGTAACATTCGAGATAATTAACAATTACATTGGGACTCTCTATTTATAGAGTATGAATAATTAATATAGGATATTATATTATTCTCTATAATATATATCCTAATTAGCTAGAATATGAATACTATGAAATTAGCTAGATATTTAACTTGTCTAGAAAACTACCTAAATTACACAAGATCTTTTTATTCTTGGAAACTTAACTAATCTCCGTCAATCTTCTATGTTATTGGATCTCCGTCGATCTTCTGATAACTTGAGTCTTGATCACTTCATCTTGACTTTGACTTCAGTTTGAATGGTCTTCACTTCACGTGCCATGTATAGCACGATCACTTGACTTAGTCTTCACTTCACGTGCCCGACTACCACGATTACTTGATTTAGTCTTCACTTCACCATACGGCTGCCTCGGTCCTTTTCTGCACCTCGGATACTTGTTTGTATCTGCTATATATTCTAAAACCCCCCCTCAAGTTGGACACGTAGAAAAACGTAGTGTGCAACTTGGACAGTCGAAGAAAACTTGTGACAAAAATTTGTACTTCACTTTCAAACATGATACTTGATCTTCTGTTGTTGCGCTTGAAAATTGAAACAAACCATATATAACATAGTTTCACTGCGGAATATACGTTTTGACTTGTGTTGAAAATTAGCTTGACTTGGCTAAGTTTGGTGAGGGTCCACGATCCATGCACTTAAGTTTTGAGAATCGACTCAGGTAGACGTCTAGGAGACTTTTCAAATGAAAAGATTCTCCTAAAGGAACTATTGTGGGAAATAGTAATTATTATTATTACTAGAAAATATGATCGAAAATAGGAAATATTTTCGTAAATAAAAGATGAGACATTTTTCCGAATATCATTTTATGATATAAAAGATCTCGCCTAGAATGACGATTAAGAAATTCACCACTTTTAGCGTCCTTAAATGTAAGGAGATATTTTACGTGGTAAAGATATAAAAAGTATTTTTCAAAAAATGGAAAATATTCTGAATTGTTTTTCGAAAATATAGAATATATTTTCAAGATTCAAATTTTATTATTTGACTAATAATGAAGATTACACAAAGGAGTTTTTAGTTGGAAGCCGAGCAACAAGGCTGGGCACCAACTCCTTTTTGAATAGCTACACCCAATCAGGAAAATAAAACTACCAAGACCCCTACCAATATCGTTACTTAGCTAAACAATTTTTAAGACGCTTGAAAAACAAACAAAATCTTCACCGAGCTCTCCTAACGTAGTGAAAGCCAAAACACCTAAACCAAGGCCGTGCGAATCACACTCATTCAAATACTTATTACGCTTTACACGAGATAGCTCTTGAAATAGCTCCGGCCTCGGGACAAAACCACGAACTCCGTCACCAAAAGGGTGAAACGCCCGTAATATCCATACACACATCCCTACCATTTTCCCGATTGAGCACTAGGATATCACTGGACGAAGATCCTTGTTGTTCTCGTAAAAACCCAAGGAAACTTCCTTGCGAGCGGAACACCGGCTTTGAAACAAATATCCGGATTACATCACGAACCAAATCATGACGAAACTTAATCCCTACATCCTGGCGCATAAGTGCATGATCACCAAAAATGCAAGATAACCCAGAAACAAGAGATTTTCGTCCTTAATGTAAGGAGATATTTTTATTTATAACATAAAGAATACGGTATCATGTGAAGTAAATACCACAAATATGGAATTATTTTTAGTTATTGTTTAGCGGTAATCATAAAAGTATACCACGAATATGAAAATACTTTTAGTGAAAGAAACATATTTTCACATATTATCCACCCAAAATATTTCGGGAAAGATATATTATTGGATATGTTATAAATGAATATCTTTGAATATAAAGATTCTTTGGAAAGTAAATCAATTTCCAAAAAAAAAAAGATATACAAAAATTAAAATTTTCTGTTGTAGCAACAGTGAGTTTAGTTTTAGACATTTTGGATGGAAACCAAAACTGAAAGGACATAGACGATCTCTGATGCGAGACGTAAATACATACACCAACATGTACAAAAACTCTTGTTGGGTCTCGAATGAATTATCGGTCAACTAAATCAATGTTGACGTTTGAACAAAAGTGATGTAACTACATCATTATCTTTGAAAAGAACTTGAAGAATATATTTGCTCATAATAATCATAGCTAAGATATACTTTTAAGCATATTTTACTATTTTTGCAAATAATTCAATTTATATTATCATGTGAGATAATAAATGATAACAATGATCTTTGATATTGAAGACAATAATCTTCCAAATCATTAAGTTGGTGATCATACTCAAACAAATCAGGAATAAGCAATTTTGTTTGGACGATAAGAAAAATATAACAAAGTCAGAAAAGAACTTTATTACATATATTTGATCAAAAATTTTGATGTTCAATTTAAAATGAAATTATTATTGAACATTAAAATGTATTATGAAGCGATGGATCGAGCATCGTTTGCTCTAATACCATCTTAAATTTTGATATGTAGATCAAATTCAAGATGGATATCATTGATATTAGACAAATAATAAAATCAAATCAATGATCAAATAAAATAATCGAGAAGAAATAATTCTACATACCAAAACAGTAATGAAGACAATGTTTAACGTGGTTCGGTCAACTCGACCTACGTCCACAAGCAACCCCGTAGGGTGAATAATAATATTGATCATCAGAACATTCTGAGATAATTAACAATTACATTGGGACTCTCTATTTATAGAGTATGAATAATTAATATAGGATATTATATTATTCTCTATAATATATATCCTAATTAGCTAGAATATGAATACTAGGAAATTAGCTAGATATTTAACTTGTCTAGAAAACTACCTAAATTACACAAGATCTTTTTATTCTTGAAACTTAACTAATCTCCGTCGATCTTCTATGTTATTGGATCTCCGTGATCTTCGATAACTTGAGTCTTGATCACTTCATCTTGACTTTGACTTCATTTGAATGGTCTTCACTTCACGTGCCATGTATAGCACGATCACTTGACTTAGTCTTCACTTCACGTGCTGACTACACGATTACTCGATTTAGTCTTCACTTCACCATACAAATTGCCTCGGTCCTTTTCTGCACCTCGGATACTTGTTTGTATTTGCTATATATTCTAATATATTGGTTGGAATTGGCTTCAAAACCAAAAGAAAAAGGGGGTCTTGGTATAAGAAGAACTAAACAAGTGAACTTGGCTTTGCTAAAAAAATGGTGGTGGCGCTTTGGAGTAGAGAAAGATGCATTGTGGAGGAAGATCATGGTTGAAAAATTTGGCGAAACTTTTACCGGTTGGGAAACTCTCCAACCCAAAGGACCAAAAGGTGGTAGTTTGTGGTTTAATATATATAAAGAGCTTCAAGATTTCAACAAATGTATTAGATTAAAGATTGGAGCGGGCAAGGAAACTCGATTTTGGGAAGACTGTTGGCTAGATGAAGGAAGATTATGTGATATGTTTCCATTGGCATATGAAGCCTCTAGGACCAAGGAGTTTGTGGTGGCTAGTATGTATGAAGTTGGGGGAGATTGTTTAAGGTGGGTGTTTATGTCTAGGCAAAGATACTCTCAAACCATTTCTCGTGAAGTAACAACTATATTAAATCTTCTTTCTTCAATCTCTATTCAAGAAGGTGTTTTGGATAGCCGAGTTTGGGTCGGAAATAATCATGGTCAATATACGGTTAAGGATAGTTTTAGGAGCGATGAAGATCAAGGTGAGCCAAATTTTCCAATCGATGTTGTTTGGAGCCGGGAGTATCCTTGCAAAATCAACTTTTTCTTTGGCTTCTTTCTCATGATAGGATAATGACGGCGGATAAGCTATTAAGAAGAGGTATGGATGTTTCTAGTTTATGTTGTTTTTGTGATGAAGACGATGAAACTAGCTCGCATTTATTCTATGATTGTTGGAGAATCCGGAAAATTTGGGACTACTTTGTTGAAGGATGTCGCTTTGATTGGACTTACAATTCAAATGTGACGACAAATGTGAAGTCTTGGAAGTTTATTTGGGGTGACGAAAGACTTAGTCAAATTTGGAATAACATTCCGGTTGCAATATGGTGGTGTATATGGAGAGAGCGAAATGCAAGAGTCTTTGAAAACAAAAAAGAAAAATTTGGTAAGCCTCCTTAGAAATGTTAAACTACAAGCATTCTTTTGGGCCGAGTCGAACACAAAGATGATGGGTTTAACGGCGAATATGGTGATTGCATTATGTGACTCTTTATTCCGGCGTTTATAAGCTTGTTTTTTTGTTTTTTTGGGTTTGCCGGGATGTTTTTCGCTATTTTGTTCTTGCTTGTATTCATTGGGTTGAGGTACCCCTCTTAAGTACCTCTTCTTTTAATGAATTTTCACTTTGATCGATCAAAAAAAAAAAAAAGTCCACAGGTTGTGGATCTCTTTCTACATTCTAGTCACGACACAGAGTATTTAGCATTCTCCGAGAATCTGAACTAGAGAGGTGAGCCGTTGCCATGCTCCGGAGAGTGAAACATGAACTAAGAGTTTATCTAGAAAGATTTTGCTGATCAGATTGGTTGGTGCATGAATATTTTGTAAGACTTGGCACGTACCACGGAGATGCATGCATGAATATAGGTACTAGCTGCAGATAGCATAGCATAGGCACGCGGTATCAAACTCTGCAAGTCCGCAGATTTAAAATATATCTAGCTAGAGTCCATCAGTTTCAAAGCATTATTGAGTGGGAGTACTCCTTGGGTCCGTAGAGCCTAAATTCCATCAATTATTCAATGTTTAGGGAAGGGAGTACTCCTTATACAGTTTTTCCTCCATGCAGTGTGTTGAAAGGCTTGTCCAAACAACAATCTAACTGTCTAAATTGTAATGAGACTATACAGTTTCCAATATCAGATTATGTCAGATGCATGATCAAGGGGCTTATATCAAATAGTAAAAAATCATATTGTGGATGTTTTTCTAACACGAAGGACGGTGCATGAAGCCGTTAGAAATCATGGTTGAAACTCGTCTACCCTGTAATATTTATTTATGGATGTTTTTCTAACGGGACGGTGCATGAAGCCGTACAAAGTAACAAAAATGTGAAGACTAACTTCCATAAAGAAAGAAGAAATGTCCAACCGACTTGTAGGTAAAATATTTGGAAGGATTTTTTGCTGCCCAAATCCTCGACAAACCCTGAGTTGTTTTCTTAGAAAAAACTGTGTCCACTCCACTCCCTCCCTGCCTCAAATTTCACATCCTTCTTGGAAACCAATACTAGCTAATGTGGACCTGTAATTCCCACTTCACAGCATTCCATACTGAAATTAGGTAGCACTTTCACTCCAATCTAGCTTCAGCTCAGGTTTTGTATTCCTTCTTGATAAGCTGGTACCTTGGCCTAAGTTTAGTTGACATGTTGAAAATAAACAATCTCCATGGGGTCTTTGTCACTTTATTGAAGAATCAAATGCATTCAGGTGACAATGATTTACATGCTAGACTAGAATTTCTTGGCCAAGAATCACTTCATTCTTTCACAACATTATCACCTCATCATTTAAATTTAAACTACAACAGTTTTGGACTTTAGTCCTCGTCAATATTTTCTATACATAGATGATGAACTACTCAAAATGTAGGTAAAAAAAAAGTCTATGGTTCTGGTCCAACAATTGAATCAAGAACTAATAACTCCCAACAACGTTACCGGCTCTCCATATCCGGGCGGTATCATGCCCCTGTTTTTCATTTACAATCCTAAACCAGCTAACATCTTCATCTTCTGGATTATTAAACTATGAAAATAAAAAATGAAATGAAATGAGTGTATTTCCCAAGAGCAAAACTTAAGTATATAACCCAACAGTCCATGACTTCATTACCCTCAGAACAAACAAGCTGCCTGTCACTTCGATCTTTCTGAAGCATTGAAAAATCCTCTCCATTAACTGTACAAACTTGGAAAGACTTCATTATTGACTTCACCAGTCATCCTTTGTTTTTTTTACTTGTCAAATCAACAACAAAAGAAATGATCAACAAAATCTCATTATCAATACCTAATTCACCAGACCCACATTTCATATCATCTAACACACATGAAACTAAATCACCACCATCACCACCACCGCCACCACCACAACCACAAACACAACCATACAATCCAATGAGTTCATCATCACCCTTAGCAGCAGTAGAATCAATCCATCATTATCTCTCAGAAATCTGCTCCGTTCCTGATGAAAGTTACTCTTGGGAGAATCCTAGACGTTTTTCTTCTTACATTAAGCGCTTAGAACTAGTTTTAAATCAGTTTCTTAGATCAAACACTGATCAGAGTTTCTCAGCTTCTGTGTTAACAGCATTAAAAGGGATTTCAGGAGATTTGATCAAGTCCAGTGAAACTTTGTTGAGATACAGAGAAAGAAGTAAAATATATGTTTTGATTAATAGCGAAGCGTTACGTTCTTCGCTTCAACAACGTACCGTTGCAATTGGTGGTTGGCTAGCATTACTTGGTTCCTCTATTAATCTTGAGAGTAATCCTGATCTTCATAAGAAAACTATTGATCTTTCTAGAGATATGAAGCTTTCCCAGTTCCCTGTAAGTAAAAACTAAACTCTCTCATTTTGCTCTGTTTTTCCTCTGTTTTGCTCTGTTCTGTAGCGCTTACCTTGAGGCTTTTGTGTGATATAGGTGACAGAGAATGAAGAAAGGGTTTACTGTACGCTGCGTAAAGAAGCAGATGGTAGACACACAAGCAAAGCAGTTCAAAGTGCTATAATGATGGATTTAGCAAGAGCTTTAGGGACTGACAATGAGAATCTATCTGAATTACAAGAACAAATCAAGTTGTTGCGCAACGACGTAGCGAGTTCTAATTCGATTGCGGAGAGACGAATACTAAACTCACTAGAGAGAATTTTCAACAGTTGGTCACTTGATCCAACAATTGCTGCTGAAACATTTGGTCTGGATTGTGAAGAGGATACACAGATTCAACCTTTCAAGAATTTTCTATGCCCACTAACAAAAGAAGTAATGAAAGATCCGGTGGTCTTAGAATCGTCTCAGACTTACGAGCGCTCCGCAATCGAATACTGGTTTGAAAGGTGCATAGAGGACGGTCGTGATCCAACTTGTCCTGTTACTGGACAAGTTCTTAAATCTTTGGAGCAGAAGCCGAATATTGGTCTTGCTGGAGCAATTGAGGAATGGGTCAACAGAAATGTTGATATTCAGATCAAGTCTGCTGTGGAATGCCTCGACGTTGAGTATCCTACAGGGGGTTGTCCTCTTCCAGTTGAAAATATCGAACGTGTTTGTGATAGAATCTACAAGATCTCTGAGGATCATCCGTCGAGCAGGTACAAAATCAGGAATGAAGGTGTTGATGTTCTTATTGTTAAGATGTTGAAGAAATGTTCAAAGAATATCAGGTCACACTTGCGAAGCAAAGCTCTTATGGCTTTGGTAAGCGTCGCCAAGAACGAAGAGTGCAAGGTAATGATTATAGCTTTGGCTACTCATTTGTATTGCAATACTATGAATTCTGACATAATTCTTCTTCTGTTTTCCCCTAGCAAGTAATGCTACAAGAAGGAGCGACTAGATTGGCGATACATAGTCTAATTGGAAGCTCTGAGAAGGAGAAAGAGTATGCTGTGAAGTTATTACTTGAATTTTCAAACGACGAATCTTATTGCACAAGCATTGCATCAGAGAAAGGAGCTTTAGTGCTTCTCTCAAGCATGGCAGGGGATCTAGAACATCCTTCTTTATCCAATTTAGCTGAAGAGGTTTTAAAGAGACTTGAAAAGGTTGATGAGAATGTTCACCCCTTGGCAGCTGCAGGACGATTTGAGCCTTTACTTTCTCGACTCCGTGAAGGTACGTTAGCTTGTTTTTATTGCCAGTATCATGTTTATGTGTATGCTTTATTGGCCCTAACACAATTTTTCCTGAAGTGCAGGTACTGAAGAGGTTCAGATTGAAATGGCAACAATGGTTGGAAAGATGACACTGGCAAACAACAGTAAAGAGCAAATTGCCAGGCAAGGTTCTAAAATTCTTGTTGACATGTTATCAAAACCGGAGGGGAAGGAAACTAGTTTACAAGCTTTGTATAACTTGTCTTCCTCTGAGGACAATGCTACAATTCTTGTGGATTCAGGTGTACTTTTGGCCGTTGTCGAAATTCTTTTCCAAGCCGAAGATGATAAACAGCACTTGAAGGATTTGGCAGCGTCTATAGCAGCAAATATAGTCTCAAAACCTGGTCACTGGGAGTTAGCATGTGTCAACGATGAAGGCGATTCAATGCAGTCAGAATCCATTGTTCATAATCTTTTGAGGATTTTGCCACTTTCATCTCCTAAAGGAGAAGTTGCAATTCTCCACATCCTTCATGGAATTGCTTCATCTCCTCAAGCATCAGGTATGCCTCTTGTCCCTTATCAACTTAAAAATGGGTCTGCATGAGCTTAAAGTCTTTATCTTGTTCGGTTTTACTAACCAAAGATCTCTCTCGTGCAGAGTCAGTTGCAGCACATATAGAATCCGGAGGTGGTGTCACCATCATTCTTCAGTTTCTTGAACACGGAGAAGCTGAGCACAGAAATTATGCATTCAGGCTCACAAGAATCCTTTCTGACAGGTTGGGACAAGTTCTAGTTGACGAGCTTAGAGCTTCAAACAGCATCTCGCTGTTGAAAGACAAGCTACTGGACACCGAAAGGTCCGATGGCGGGAGATCTGATTCTGCTTGCATACTTGCCAACCTTCCCTTAACAGAAGAGGAAGTGCAAACGGTCTTGGGAGCCAGTCTTATAAAATGGATTGTTACTTCTCTAACATCTAGTGAAAGAACATCACGTATGACTTCATCCATGATCGAAGGGCTTCTAGGATTGTTACTGCATTTTGTTCGATTCCCTGACGCAACCGTCCTCGACGCAGTTCGTGAGCATCGCCTTATGACCGTTTTCAAGGACCAGCTGTGCTCCCAACAACCGAAACTGAGGCAACGAGCTGCTCTTGGTTTGAAATATTTATCTGAATGTGGAAGGACTCTGGTTGCATCTACAGACTTCGAGCCACAACCTTCGACTAGTTTCTTTTCTTCGATATTTTTTTGTGGGAGAGCATCTAAGGTTACTCAAAGCTGCCCTATCCATAGTTTCGCCTGCGAGGATGAAAGTCAGTTCTGCTTGTTCAAGGGAAACTGCATCAGACCGTTACTCGATCTTCTTAACGACGAGGACACAAATGCTCAGATCACCGCTGTAGAGGCGCTCTCCACACTCGTTTATGATACTCCTTGTTGTTCAAGAAGAGCAGCTGATGAGCTTGAACGACTTGGCGTAAGCGACGCCGTTATTGAATTGTTTACAGAAGTTCGGACGGGGGAGTTACAAGAGAAAACGATTTGGATGTTGGAGAGAATACTAAGAGTGGAAAGCCATGCGCAACGATACGGAATCAATCAGTCATTGGTTAGAGCATTAGTGGAAGCTTTTAAACATGGCAACACAAACACAAAGAGACATGCTCAAGATGCTCTTACTAGCTTAAAACAGATATCCGGTGTCAGTGGGAAGAACTCAAGTCAAGGCAAAATGCGAAGATAAGGTTTCATCTGTTCAGCGACAACACCCGTCGTAACAAAAACCCCAAAAAAATCCTACTGTTAGTTCTCAGGTAACAATGTCAATTCTTGTAGCGTTTCGAAATGTACTTATGGTTTTATCTTGTCGATGATAGTGTGATCAAATGCATAACTAGAAAGATTTTTAAGTAGCAGATTAGTATAATTTTTTTTCTTAAGGTTTACTAGAGAAATGTGATCTTTTCCATTTTGATTAGTTTCATGGATCTGACATTGTAAATTGAGTCATATGAAGACTTATGGTCTGGTCCATATTCTGTTACCAAGATGATAGTAACATAGAGTACAATCATTAAAGTATACATGTGCATCACTACCAACCAGCTTTCATAGCTCAGTTGGTTAGAGCACCCGTTTAGTAAGCGGGAGGTCTTGAGTTCAAATCTCAATGAAAGCATTTTTTTTCTGTCTTTTTTTTTTTTCCTTCTGTGCACAATTCTTCTTCTTAACGAGCTCCAAGTAGAAATAAACTAATCTGTCTTATTTTTTTTACTTAATATGACTAGTGTAAAACTTGGCTTGGAAACAACTCTTCAGAAAAACACTGTTGCACTATAAAGCAATCTAATGATCATGTCCACCACCACTTTGGTTCCTAGCTCATTATGATGCGTAAAGGTCTGAAAGACAAATTTGAACCAACGAAAACTGACCAAAATAGGTGGGAAGAATCATGCATGTTCGCTTAAATCCAGTCAGAGTGTGGATACTTATTTTAGGATTCAAGTTTCTTGAAATCTTCTATTCTGCGTTCTCTTGCTCACCAGTAGTCTATTTTCAGGCACGCGCGAGCCGAGCTCTCTCAACTTATTTTAGAAAGGGAAGTCTTTCAAAGCAAAAATGTTACAACCACCAACTCTTTTACACTTTGGGTTGGCCTTTTTTATGACTTGGTAAAAATGATGTCCTTAGAAAGTAGGGCATGCGGTAACCTTGGCAACTAAAGTCCACTTAATCTATGAAAAGAATCGGAATTTTGATATGATAATGTGACTAGTAAAAGTAAAATGAAAGAAGGGGTAGCCCAATAACTCGACAAACCAATATGATAAGGTTTGTGGCATTTCCACAGCGAAATCATTTTTAACCATAAGGCCACCATAAAGTGGCCAAAACAAATCAGTTTCCTAATAGAATCTAAGTTGCATTAATTGTAGCCAGCCAACCAAACAAGATTAGACTTCCGGGTTCCCAAAAGTATATGGGATCTGAAATTGGGCTTTCCTCCGATGCCGGTTTAGATCTCATAGTGCGTAAGGATATGATGCTATTGACGGTGGATTTTCGACAAATGTCAAAATCGTAAAATTATGAATCTTTGCATGTTTCAATTCCGCCGAACGCATGTGACGATTAAGGGTGCACACGTGCACGGTTCGGCTTGGTTCGGTTCTGCCCGTACCTCCCTGGCTCGGTTCCAAAATTTTGGACCGGCACTGCACCTTGTACCTCGGTTCCCTATACCATTCGGTACACGTACGATACCGATGTACGGTTCCTGCACCAATCGGTACTTTTCCGGACATATATTTACGCAATCTAAGTACCACATTACATGTTTTCAATATATTAAGCAATATCTCAATCAAAGAACAAAGCAACAACTAATAAGTAGCAATAATACTAGCAAACCAAAGTGCCAAACAACCAAAGTCTTGAAAATCTAAAAAAAGAACAAGTAGCAGTAGGCAGTAGCACACAAACACACATACTAAGTCTTGAAAATCTAAAAAAAGCAAGTAAAAAGAGCACACAAACACACACACTAAGTCTTGACTGGACAGTGGTGGCAATGACAAATACAAAGTCTTGAATCTTGATCTTCTAATCCATGTCAGCAGCACTTGTGGTGGCATTATTGTTGATAGGACCAAGTAACGTTGCAAAAACAAGTAATAGCAGTTAGTAACTATTAGTCTAACACCCTAATTTCATTAACAATTACTAACACCCTAATTTCATTAACAAAAAGAAAAAGAATTACTCAAATTGATAATTCTAACAAACCCATTTCTCAAATTGTTCCAATCCACAACATTGCAAGTCCAATGGCTGCAACTTTATTACTAAAACAACACCATTACCATTCAAAGATTAGCACTAGACAGTGAATTAGGAACAACATATTACATAATCCAAAACAATAACACCATCCAACAAATCTCTAACCTTTTCCTTTTCTTTCTCCACTCCCTTACATAATCTGATTGATACTTAATCCAGTTCAGTTCCTTTGTTTTCCCTTTGTCTTACCCTGTGAAAGTGAAACCCTAAAATAATCAGACACATTCATTTGGAATGATTAATTCATTCCAATAAAAAAAAATCGATACATTTGGAGAAAAAAACAAAGAAAATTAAGAAATTGAAAAAAATGACAAAGTATATGCATATTCATATTTAAATGTCTTATGGTGCGAATCCAAAATAAGATTTCGAAGTCGCATGAACTAGATCAAAAGATTCAAAACTTCACAAAAGTAATGATTACACATCGAAGCTTTGTCTTGATTATTCACGAATCATCAAGGAAAACATGATTATAATGAAAGAGAGGTACCTGAGACAATAAGATCATCAAGGAAAACATGATTATAATGAAAGAGAGGTACACAAACAATAAGATGCAGAGTAGAAGAAACGTTAACCTAAATTGAAAAAAATCAAAATCTGCAACATCTGATTACCTCTTAGTATGAACTGAGACATAAACCAATAAAAACTACCAAATAATACTCGAACAAAGTTTACGATTTATCAATCAACGAGACAGAGAGGAGTAATCCAACGGAGTTCTTCACTTCTTCTCCTTCTCGAGACAGAGGAAACTAAGAAAACGAAATTGAAAAGAGAAACCTAGCCCTATAATGTTTGCTTATATACCACCCTTTAATCCAACGGCTATTACTGATTTATCATCCCCTAAATCTAACATCTACTACTACTCGGTACAGACGGTACGGTTCGGCACGGGACTAGGATAGGACCGTGTACCTGTACCTCCCTAGCCCCGGTTCCTATTTTTTGGACCGGTACCTGTACCCCGTTCCTCGATTCGGTACAAAACCTGGTACGGTTCCACCGGTTCCGGGACGGTCTGTCGGCCCGGCTCGGTTCCTGTGCACCCTTAGTGACGATTCATATTTTATGATTCGTGAACCGTTTCACGATATATGACCGTGCGAACATTCCTCTCAGAGCCATGATGAATATGTTTCTCGAAAGGCCTCATAGCTAAGCGTTCGATGCTACACATTTCATCATGACCTCTATATAGAATCAAATGATTGGACGGTTCTCTAGACATAATTGTTTGTTAGAGAGCTTAACGCCTTCAGGACGTCACGTTGCTCGATGTTCCCTGACTACATAGAGAGACCCACCTCTACATAGAATAATGATTGGGCGGTTCTCTAGACATAATTGTTTGTTAGAGAGCTTAACGCCTTCAGGACGTCACGCCATTCATTGTTCCCTGACTATGTAGAGAGATCGTGTATAAAATCTTGATGGTTGGGCGGTTCTCTAGACATAATTGTTTGTTAGAGAGCTTAACGCCTTCAGGACGTCACGCAAATGTTGTTCCCCGACTATACACCCCTCGAACGAATATGATGCTTAAACTATCTCATATCTCGATTACGCAAATATATTAATTCTATCGTGACATTCATCCACCGAATTCCTAGAAAATAATCTATTATATCTCATTACTCAGTTCACTCGAATCCCTCGGTTTTGGATTCATGGATTAGTAATAAATAACCATTTTTCTCATTACTTTCTCCCTTTAATTCCTCGACCGGATTTCATGGATTAGTAATACATACTCAATTCATTTTATTACTCCGTTTCATGAATCATTCTCTGCTGAATTTCATGAGTTAGCAATGATTACTCAACAATCGGGCGTCTGGACTATCACCGAGTAAGCCCCAAGAAAATGGTGCAAGTATACTCAATGATGATGCACGAACGAGCACCCAAATGCACGAACGAGCATTCAAAAATATGGACAAACGAGGAAACCTACACAAATAGGAGAGAGAAAATAATAATAATAAAATAAAAAGAGGTGCCTAGGGACCGGGCCCACCGGCCGGCCGGTCCCCCACGCCTCTTCCTTTATTTTTTCTTATTTTATTATTTTCATAATCTCATGAAGACTCCTCCGTTCGAGCAAATTTCCTTGTTTGAGCAAAACTCGCGGTTTCTCCATATTTCCCCTCAAACGATGAAAAATAAAAAAAACATAGGGGAAAGTGTCACGCGACCGGGCTACCTAGCCGGCCGGCCATGCCCAAGCCATGGCCGGTCCCACACTTTGCAATCCCTTGTTTTCACAATTAATATTTC
Source organism: Papaver armeniacum (assembly GCA_023531295.1). Lineage (NCBI taxonomy): Eukaryota > Viridiplantae > Streptophyta > Magnoliopsida > Ranunculales > Papaveraceae > Papaver > Papaver armeniacum. Next base: position 88,459 of record JAJJWW010003269.1, on the reverse strand, counting down.
CCTCATCTCATGAAACTCCTCCGTTTGAGCAAAAACCCTGGTTTTTCCATATATTCTCAAATATTGCTCAAACCATGAAAAAGCCAAAAAGTCAAATGGTCACATGACCGACTAAGCTACTCATGAAAAAAAATATTAAAATATTATCATTTTAATATTCTCAAAATATTGATCAAATGAGCAAAGTTCTACTTGCTCATTCGAGAAAAATCAAGAATTTCAGTCAAAGATCAAACTCTTCTGAAAACCCAAAATATTGCTCAAACGCATATCAGAAAATACCAAAACTCTCAGGACTGAGACACGAACATTATGGTGACACGGGCAAGCTTCCTGGACCGACCAAGGCTAACCCTAAGGCTTGCAAGGAGCCGTCCTACACATCTTTATAATTTTGACCTAATTTGCTCAATTGCTCATATTGGGTCTAAACTCTTTCCAACCAACTTGTAATTTGCACGACCATCATCTGGTCCCACAACCACCCAGGGTCGGTCCCATGATCCTTGGTCGGTTCCTCACTTCTCCATAATTAGGTTTTATCACCTAATGCTCAGACGAGCACTATTCTAATAAGTGATTAAATCATCATTTAATCATCCTTTCACCAATTGGTCAACAAAGGACTTTGGTGCATGCTCACACGAGCACCTGGGCACTACATGGTCGTCCATTATCCCATGTAGCCGGTCCTCCTTCACTCGGTGCAATCGATCATCAATCGATCAAAATTAGGCTTTCGAACACGAATGCTCTGCAAATCATAATTTTGAGCAAATTTAAACACTAATAATTTTATGTTGATTCAAAGAATTAACATCTTAAGTAATTATAGTATTTGGTACAGCTACCAATATCTTAATTAATATTTTATTGGGCCACGTTACCAATAATTCATCGAATGACCAATACTTGCTCAGTTGTTCGAATATTGATCCAATTATCAATATTCAGTAATTTATCGAATGCTTGCTCAAATGCTCGAATATTGATCCAACTATCAATATTCAGTAATTTACTGATGCTCGAACATTGATTCAACTATCAATATTCAACGATTCATCAGATAATATTTGCTCGCATTTGCCCAAAATATCAACATCATTCATTCAAGAATTGCACGTCTCAACAGACATGTTCAATCCATGAATCACTGAGCATTCGTCAATCATGCTCGATTCAACAAAACTTAGACTCACCGTCTAATAAGTCAACAGCTGACTAATCAAATACACGTCTGCTTTGCAGACTCCACGTTCGTGAGACATCAATCACGTCACATGGGGGATATCAATTAGGGTTTTGGTCTGGCGGCCTAAAACACGTGTATTCATCCACGATGAGAAATGTGAGTAAGTCGTGCAAGCAGTTGAGGGAGTTAGCAAAGTAGTGGGTCGACAATCAACCAAGTCTCTGCACGACCTGGAACTGGTTAACACACGATTTCCCACTTTCCCTCTCGTGCAACCGTCACACTTACTGGAGATCAATGTGTCTACTATTCTGGCAATATAAATAAGTCTCTGAATCCACGATTGAAAACAAGAAAATTTTTTGAGTAATCACTCTCAAGAATTCCATCAAGTGACTAGAACTTATTCGAACTCAACAGTTCACAGAAAACTTGCAGAAACCCACAACACATTCACAATCCTTGATCATCATTGATCTCACACAATTCTCAGCTTCCCTCCCTACTGATTGATGAGTGCCAAATAGTGCATATTTATACACCTTTTTATTGGCATTTTACTCATCTTTTGCGCTTAGAAATCGATATTATCCCGCATTCTACAGGTTTTTTTGTTTTCAAGAATAAATATTTGTATTAATTAATTTTGTGTTTTTAGGTAATAAATAAAGCTCGGAGAAATCGAGGAGCCAAAAAAGCGAAGAATTGGAGTCAAACATCTATGGAGCAGATAGCCAAAGCCTCACGCGAATCCTTGCAACCCAACAAGGAAGACATGGGCTAAAGCTATCCATGACCCTGATCCGAGTCCATCTTATTCAGGCCGTTAGATTTGATCTACCCTAGATCCGACGCTCGCTCCAACTGTGCCATCAAAGATTGTTGCTCCCGCTCAACACTAGATCACGCCAAAATCGCATACCACCCTTGGCCGTTCAGATCTCCATCAACTCCATCCGACGCTCGCTAGGCCATTCTCATCGACTCCCGCTGTTCATGCCTCACAGCAAATTGACCAACACCCTATACCCCCCATCGACAAACCCTATTCTCTTCATCTCCTTCTCTCACCTTCTTCTCTCCCGTCTCCATCGACAACCCAAAGTGCGAGCTCCGCTCTTCCGCCACCTCCGTCCTTCACCTCAGACCAACAACCACTCACCACCACCATCTCCCCGACACACAACCACACACCGCTTACTCCGCTCTACCTCTCTAGCGCTAGTTTTCTCTTCCTTAGCTTCTATCAACCCTAGAAGCTAACTTAGAGAAAGCTAGAACTAGGGTTAGCCAACAACCGACGCATGGTGTTCTCGAGCCAAATTGACAGAGGAGAGGCGATTGTGTATGGGTTTGAGTTAATTTATGTTTTAAAATTAAATTAGGGTTTGGAATTATTTTGGGGTTGCATGTATAAATAGCAATGAGGGGTTTGTGTAGAAGGGGCACGCCTGGATTAGCCAAATGCGGTCATTTAGTGTTATTTTGTTCTTTGTTGCTTTATCATGTTTTAATTCAAAGTGCTAGGGTTTGAGATGAAGCCCTAGTTTTCTGTTGTGTTAATCATGTTGATTGTATTTCTCTTGAATGATTAATTTGTTCTAGGATAGAATTCATCTTAGCAATTCAACACATTGCTCTCACAAAGTGTATGACAATACCATGTATACACCTAGTTAGGTTACCTCTCGTGATGATGATGTCATGAACTCATGCTTTAGAAACCAATGTTAATTCCTAGACTAGTTGTTCTTATTTAGACAAGTTAGTACTGGATTGACACTTTAGTTGTGATTGATTCTTCTATTGGTGAAACACCTTAGGTAAGTGGTAGACTTGACACTCTCCCTTATCTCATTACAAGGACAAGAGTAATGTAATTAGCTAAAGACACAAGTAAATTAGTGGCGGATTTAAAGACCCTAGTGCTCTTTAATTTGTATCTTTACCTTAGTTTAGGTTCACCACTTCAATTAGTCATTTCGGCACAAAACCATCTGTTGTCATTTGTTATCACTTGAACTCGCTGAAGAAGCCCTTAGATCACACATCGAGCACCACAAGTCCTTGTGGGATCGACCAGATTTGCCGCGCCTCCGATAGACGCCAGTGCACTTGCGGTTATCACCGTAGGCCATATAATTCATACACTTTCCAGTGCCTACCAAGTTTTTGGCGCTGTTGCCGGGACTTGGCAAGTGCCTTGCTGATTTTTGGCTAATACTTCACCGAGTTTCACCCCTGTGCATATTCCGCTTTGCATTGTTGTTTAATCTTCACTAGTGTAACTTAGCTTATTTTCTTTTGTATTACATTACTTCCATCCATCCTGTGCATATCATCCCTCCTAGTGCATTCTTCTTGCACTTAGCTTAACCTCTATATCTTTGCATCTTGGCATTTGTGCTTCACAACAATGCATTTTGTGCACTATAGAGAACTAAATCTCTTTTGTTGAGCCAACGGGTGCTACTCAGTGTTGCTACTTGTTCTTTGTGTTCCGAGCAACCAAAGAAAGGGAAGCCAAACCAGCCCATTGAAACCAACGAAAAGGCGCGAGAATCCGAGGTACCGCCGAGTTTCTTGACCAAGGCCAAGGAACCCGAGTTACAAAGTTCCGAGCACAACTCGGGTAGTGACTCCATGCATGACCTCGTGAACTAGGTTAAGCTAGCATACACCTTTGTGTGAGCCTCCGAGAATCCTTGAGCAGGCCCTGGCGCAAGTTTGAGCTTAAACTCCAGCCTCGCGCATGAGCTTGTGCTAGCTACTCTTTTTGCCTTAGCCCCGAGCAACTCTTTGAGCATGACCACGTGACATCACCAACATTTATTGCTTCGCATGACATTAGCCTCCATACTAGGTCACCACCTCTCGATTGCTTGCCTCGATAGACCAATTGCATGCTAAATCAACTGCATCCCAGCATGACTCGAAAGTTAGCTAAGTCACATACCCCGAAATTTCGTGCATCTGTGCATCTTACTAGCCTTGGTACCGCCATCACCAGCATAACTCTTTATCACCCCAGTCAGAGTTTTTAAATTGTGGCAGCCCTTTGCATGTTTAACTCCGCCATCACTTGAGCATACCCCGCACACACCCCGAGCATGACCATTAGAGCTGCAACCTTGAGAGCCACATGCTCCCTTGCCAGCCCCTGAAGCTGCGAGTTGAGCCGTAGTCGACCTGTAGTTGTGCTCTGAAATCTTGGCCTTTACAAGGCCTGTGCTATAACACCTTTGAGCCATTGTCTATCCCGTTGCCGTGAATGTTTTCTTGTGTTGTTGAGAAATTGGGTCATTTCTGCTGTGAGTTGTTATGTTTCGTGCTTGGCCTGACTGTGGTCTGCACTTGATCCTGTCTTTGTGCAAGCATTAGGCTGCAAGCACTAAGCCATCTGTGTGTGCTCTGTGTGTATTGAGCACATAAACCCCGCCCTGTTGGTGACTCCCGTGTTGATTTCACTAAGCACCCCGATCTATGTCATTGTGTGTGAATTTGTGTCTTTGTGGTGTGAATTACCCCGAGCTTAAACACGGGCTCTGTGCAAAGCCTTCGCCAACCTGAGTTGCCGATGTTGGGCTAACTTAATCAACATAAACTAGAGCCCACAAAACCTAAACTGCATATGAGGAGCTGAAACCCAACCCTTGGGCTCAACATAAACCGAACTCTGCGAGCCCATAGTCTGTTGGGCTATACCCTTTCAATTGACACAAACTCAAACTCCCACACACTCGAGCCTTTTCACTTGGCTGCAAATAACTAAAGCCCACAAAAAGTTAACCAAAACTCAGCCACATACTTTGGGCCATCAATGCAGGCTTGCACTCCATAGGCCGAGCCCACATAACCTCTGGCTGGGCTTAAACAAAATCGATCCCACATCTCGTTGGGCTGTGCATATAATCAACCCAACCTGGCTGCCAAACCAAATCATCAACCGGCTCAATCCACTGGCTACACACTTTGCAACAAACTGGCTTCCCACATAAACCAAAGCTTCCCTCAAAAACCAAACAACTAGCCCACAACAAACCAAAACCCAACAAACCAAATGAAACCCAATAAACCAAACCAAATCCCAATAAACCAAACTAAATTTTGAGTTCAATTTGAGTTGATAAATCATGTCGGATTTTGGTCTCGATCTCGGGATGGAAACAAATCCCTTAGAGAGCGTGCTTACGGGCACGCTTCACAGATGAACCCCCACATACCATAGTGACTTTAGGGAATTTTATGAGCCTCCTCGGTGGCCCCGACCTCACATACCCTAATCATTATGATCACATACATCATCCACCACAAAGTTGAAAACCTAACACTTTTCTCATACCCAAATCATCACTTTTAGATCAATTAAGTTTCGACCATCTCGCCTTTTTGAAAGGCAATCACATGAGCGATCACAAATCTAATTCCCCTAGGCAATATGAAATGCATGCTTGCACCTTATGTGGTGGCTTAGACCACCCTGCTGAGTACTGTGATATTTTGCATGCTTTTAGACAGTCTAGGGAAAACCATGATAATCCAATGAACGAAGTGTCTAGAAGTGACTATTGGGACCATAATCAACCTGCACACATGCATCATTCACCACAGTGGGGAGATGAACAATTTTATACTCCTTCAACTCCTAGTTTGCAATCAACAATGGCTACACTCATGGAGCTAAATGCTAGGCTTGAAAGGAATGCAATGCATGACCATCCATATAGCAACATGTCTGAATTTCCCTTCTCTAGTGAACCTCATGCACAACCATACAATGAATACCCATATGAGGAATGCATACCCACTAGTGAAGACTCTCCTTCAATGGAACAACTCAAGATGATTCTTCAAAGGAACTCCGATTGAGTTACAAAATGATAGGATTGAAAATAGTGTTTCTAGTCTTACTCATGCAACTAACATTGAATATGAACCTAATCCGAGAGGTAGATGAGTACACTAAAATACTACCATTTTGAATGGAGAGATGAATTCTTGCTATGATGATGACGATGATGATGAATATGAAGAGCACGTGTATTTTGAAAATGTAGTAGAATCTTTTTAGGTTCGGAGACATTAAGTGTCCCTTCAGAACCCTATGAATGATGCTTCTTCCATATTCATGCATGTGATATTGATGTGGAACTCATGCACTTGTCCTGTGAAAATGAACATGATTTACCCTCTTTTGACTTTAGGAAAGTGTGTGATGGTACAAATGATTTTAAAAATGAAAACAACCTAGATGTACCTAACCTCTCTCCTGAGTCACAAATTGAAACTCCTTCACCCAACCTAGGTGTAATTTGTCACAAAATTGCAAAACCAACTTTTCTAAAAATGCCTAACTTAGGCCTAGAGCTTTGTGCTTCCCAAGTCCTCTTGGACTATTTTGCATCAAAGTATAACACTCTTAAGGAGCCACAGTTGGAGTGTGTATGTCTGCCTGTAATTAGCAAAACTCATTTCGAGTTAGACCTTTTGCATGATGTACCTTTAAAATTGCAAGATTTTGTGCTTCCAAACACACCTGTTCACAAGTTTAGGTTTGGGGGAAACTCTTTCACATTTGCAGTCTTACTTGCACTTTCATATTATATTTGTGTAAGATTGTTGATGGTTGTACATATTTTCTATTGGGTTGATCCTCAACTCTTTAGACTGTTGGTTTATGGTAAATCTTCATTGTATATAATCCAGTAGGACTTGTTAATTTTTTCTTTCTTGAATCGGTTGAGTCTTCTTGTGCATTTTTTGTGCTAATCCGATATGATCACCACTGAGAATGTTGGATTTTGCCTTGACTAAAGAAACTCAACCTTGCTCCCGCCGACATCCTGAATCTCTTCCCTTTTCTCTTATCAAAGATAGTTCTCTCTGTATGTGACTCATTTAAATTTTTTTCTATATGTAGACACATTGAGGACAATGTTTGATTTAGGTTTGGGGGTACACTTGCAATTAGAGTTTTTAGTCTTTTATTTTTTCTTTTATTCAAAAAAAAAAAAAAAATCCAAAAATTCAAAAATTCAAAAATTCAAAAACTTTTTGCAAATAAAAACCTCCAACTTTTAGAGATTTTAGAGTCACTAGCATGCTTCTAGCTATGTTTACATAGAGAGTTTTGACCGAAATAACAAAAGTTAGAAGTACCTGAGAACACAATCGGGTTCCTTAGTTGATTAGAGAGCGTTAAAGTTGGATTTAACCATACCGGGAGGCGAATTAGGTGTTGTTTAGATATTCTGAGTAGAATTGTGATCACCCATAGTGGAGACTACCCATTTTACATCAAGTGAGGCACCAACCTTCAAATTTTTGCAACTTTCTAGAAAAGTCATAGAGTGTGTGTCACCTTCGTAAATTCGGGTAGAATGGTGAGCTACCCAACTTCGCACCATTTTCAAAGACTACTTTTGATCTCTTGAGTGCTAGTTTTTGTCAATCATGAGGGTGACGTCTAAAGATGAAAACTCCTTCTAAATACCGATTTTGTAGTTAGCATCATTCTCTCTCAATCAACTGCAAGACCCATAGAAACACATCATCACAAAGAACCTGAGTGTAATCAAAATATTGAAAGAAAAGTTGAGATAGTCCAAGGTTTACGTGCAACAAAGAAAACGAAAAGAAAATAGGATGAAAATTAATAAAATTTATAAAATCAGACAATACAAGTTGTGGAAAAATTGAGTGATAAAGTCCTTTGTCCATGGAGTTAGTTGTTTCATTATTTGTATTTTTATTTTCACTTATTGTAAATTAAAAAAAAAAAAAAAAAAAAAAAAAAAAAAAAAAATCAAAAAATGTGTAGTTTATTTTCTTATTTTTGCTACCACCATGGTAAAGAAGAGTTCAAAAAGAAAAATCCAAACAACAAGGAATTTGAGTAGAAAAGTTAAAAATTGTCAAGTTTTGTGAAGTTTAGAAGTTCGTCATCAACATTTGAAGACCGAAGACCGAAGATTGAAGACGTTTCTATGGTTCTTATAGAGAGTGATATTAATTACCGATCGGGTGAGAAGTGAGTGAGTACTCCACCCCTTGCTAATGGTTGATTTCCTTCCTTAGAGATCATCAGACAAAGATTCTTTTGTCCACATTTTTGTGGAGTCTCCGTGATTTTATTTCGAAGGTTATCCTTCTTACCTACAACGTGTGCAGATTTCTCTCTTTATTCCCGCCTCGCACACATGAGAGACTAAAAGCGATCTTTTGAGTGCAATTATCATAAAACCCTAATGGTGAGGCAAGTCGAGGCTTATGATCACAATCGAATCCAGTTCTTTCATATGGTATGGTTACTTCTCGCTCAACACTTAAGGATGAGAATGCGTTCTTCGATAGTTCTAACTGCATTAAGCATGCAAAACTCTCTATGTCCTCATAGCTTCTTGGAGGCTTGAGACTCTTTTACACTCGAAGTTGGAGAAGGTTTTGTGGGTACACCTCTGGTAAACCCTCACGAGACTACAACTCGTCCACTAGGGACACCTAGGGTTTTAAAGGCTTAGTGCATCGCTAAATGCATTCGAGAGACCTGCGACAGGGGTATAGTTAGGATTTCTTCATTTCGTTTCACTTGAGGACAAGTAAAATTCAGTTTGGGGTATTTGATGAGTGCCAAATAGTGCATATTTATACACCTTTTTATTGGCATTTTACTCATCTTTTGCGCTTAGAAATCGGATATTATCCCGGATTCTCGTGTTTTCTTTGTTTTCAAGAATAAATATTTGTATTAATTAATTTTTGTTTTTAGGTAATAAATAAAGCTCGGAGAAATCGAGGAGCCAAAAAGCGAAGAATTGAGTCAAACATCTATGGAGCAAATAGCCAAAGCTCACACAATCAGTTTGCAACCCAACAAGGGAAGACATGGGCTAAAGCTATCCATGACCCGGATCCGAGTCCATCTTATTCAAAGCTAGATTTGATCTACCCTAGATCCGACGCCGCTCCAACTGTGCCATCAAAGATTGTTTGCTCCCGCTCAACACTAGATCACGCCAAAACCGCATACCACCCTTGGCCGTTCATATCTCCATCAACTCCATCCGACGCTCGCTAGGCCATTCTCATCGACTCCCGCTGTTCATGCCTCACAGCAAATTGACCAACACCCTATACCCCCATCGACAAACCCTATTCTCTTCATCTCCTTCTCTCACCTTCTTCTCTCCCGTCTCCATCAGACAACCCAGAGCAGAGCTCGCTCTTCCACCTCCGTCCTTCACTCCGACCAACAACCCTCACCACCACCATCTCCCGACACACAACCACACCACCGCTTACCTCGCTCTACCTCTATAGCGCTAGTTTTCTCTTCCTTAGATTCTATCAACCCTAGAAGCTAACTTAGAGAAAGCTAGAACTAGGGTTAGCCAACAACCGACGCATGGTGTTCTCGAGCCAAATTGATGAGAGAGGGCGATTCAGGGTATGGGTTTGAGTTAATTTATGTTTTAAAATTAAATTAGGGTTTGGAATTATTTTGGGGTTGCATGTATAAATAGCAAAAGTGAGGGGTTTGTGTAGAAGGCACGCTGGATTAGCTGATGCAATCATTTAGTGTTATTTTGTTCTTTGTTGCTTTTATCATGTTTTAATTCAAAGTGATAGGGTTTGAGATGAAGCCCTAGTTTTACACTTTGTGTTAATCATGTTGATTGTATTTCTCTTGAATGATTAATTTGTTCTAGGATAGAATTCATCTTAGCAATTCAACACATTGCTCTCAAAGGTATGACAATACCATGTATACACCGTGAGTTAGGTTACCTCTCTGATGATGATGATGCTGCAACTCATGCTTTAGAAACCAATGTTAATTCCTAGACTAGTTGTTCTTATTTAGAAATTAGTACTACTGGATTGACACTTTTTAGTTGTGATTGATTCTTCTATTGGTGAAACACCTTAGGTAAGTGGTAGACTTGACACTCTCCCTTTATATGTTACAAGGACAAGAGTAATGTAATTAGCTAAAGACACAAAGTGTAAATTAGTGGCGGTTTAAAGACCCTAGTGCTCTTTAATTTGTATCTTTTACCTTAGTTTAGGTTCACCACTTCAATTAGCCATTTCGCACAAAACCATCTGTTGTCATTTGTTATCACTTGAACTCGGTTGAAGCCCTTAGATCACACATCGAGCACCACAAGTCCTTGTGGGATCGACCCGACTTGCCGCGTCTCCGATAGACGCCGTGCACTTGCGGTTATCACCGTAGGCCATATAATTCATACACTTTCCAGGCCTACCACAGATCAACCCATCTCCCTCTTTGTGACAGAATTGACTCTAGAACAACCATTGACTTTTTTTAGGCCGGAGTCCTACATATTGATCTCTCGAACTCAAAGCACTCCCATGCAGTGCATCTGTTTGAGGTTAAGCAGTTTGCTCGGTTGAGGAGTCTCGTCCGCGCGGTCATCTCATCCACACGGTCGTCTCTTCACTTTCCTAAAAAACCAGTAAATCGTTTTTCCCCATCTACAGATTGGCGAACACAGTGGGAGATTAATCTCTCGGCTGCAATCTAAAATTTTCACAAAATGGTTGATCTTAGGTCAGGTTCAGTTACAAATACTAACACAAACAACGCCAGCACTAGCAACAACGGTGGTACCCCATAAACTACTCCCACTCCCAACAATGGTACTGGCGGTACCACTCCCTCCTCAAACCAACAACAACCATCCTCTCTTCTGGTCGGCCTCCCAAAGAAATCGTGAGAGAATCCTCCAATCATAACTCGATCTCATGAAGATTCAGAAATTCTTGCCAAGAATCAAGTAGAGATGGCAACAACAGCGTAAGGAATTATGCGCTCATCTCTAGGACCTCGCAGACAAATTGTCGCTCTAACAAGTCACCCGACGCCAATGAGAAGGAGAAAGGAAAAGCCAAAAGAAACAACGATCACCCCAAATCTCTTCAATTCATGTGGTGGATGATGACGAAATCTCGCAAAGTCTGCAGATAACCCGCCAGAGAAGGAGTCTACAGGTTTCATCACTCGTGAAGATATGGAAAGCTTTATGGAGGCTCGAGGAAAAGACAATACACCATCTGTCCATCGTCATTAACCTCCATATCTTGCTGCTACAAAGAAATTTCCTCTCCCAAAAGGTTACACTTCTCCAACGTTTAGTCTTTATTATAGAACAAGGAATGCTCGAGAACATGTTTCTTGATTCCTATAAGCATTTAAGCAGCATGAACACAATCATGTTGTCCATCCAAGGAATTCTCAAAGTCTATGACAGAAGAGCATACACTGTACAATAATATCGCACCATGAAGCATCACCTCTTGGGGAGAAATGGTTAATGCTTTCTACTGCATTATTTCTTCGTCAACAAGTTACTATGGGAAGAATATTCCGTAAGAACAACAGCATCCGAACGACCGTGTGAAAAGGTTCGAGTCCAAGCTTTTGGATTACCATGATCTGAATGTCACCGAACAACAACTGGTGGACTTGTGCATCAACAGAATGATCCTTATACGAGTTTTTGCCGAGAATCTGCGATTCCAAACTTTCTCGAGCTTCATGAAGCAAACAAACGATTAGCAACCATCAAGCCCTACTTACCGGAAAGAACCAGGAGCTAAAAGTCGAGGAACCACGAGAAAGTCGAGGTCGTGCAGCGCTTGATCAACAAACAAGATAATCTCCAACCTTCCATGAATGTTGTTGAAGGAAGCAAGAGTAAAGCCAAAGCGCAGTGACCTAAGAACGCTCCTCCAACATCCCATCCTACAAAAGCATCAAGGAAGGATAACCAATCATGAAACGCACAAACCTCGACCCTGGATCAACGAAAGGGGAAATGATCGAATGAGGACTCAAACTTCCTCTCCCACCGAAAACCCATCGATTCTTTGGAAGTCTGGGTTCAAGCTGATGCAATCAAATTGTTGTTCATCAGAGAGAGCCATGAAGAAAAAAATGGAGAATCCCGGGGACTGTCACCTTCATAGATTCATCAATCATCCAAAAAGTGACTCAGTAATATTTTGCAAATCTTCAAAGACAAGGTAGAACCACAATATCTTCAACAGGGACTCAAGGAGTGCATGGTGACCCTCTCTCAATTAGGACATCAATTTCTCCGAGCGACCTTTTGATGAAGCGGTTCAATCCTTGGTCGAACATATATGTGAATTGCTCTCTCTGTCTATGGCACAAAGGAGAGACATGTTCACAAAGATCAATCACATCGTGTCGAAGTTCATTCCGAAAATACTTCCCGAACCTCTAGCCACAAACAAAGGGATGAACGATTGGGATCGCATATTACAATCAATCTCGAAGGAAATGAATTTGGGAGAACGCTGATCGGCACCACTATCAATATTATTCCATTGAATACCCTCATAGTCAGCAGACATCACTTGACAAGAAGTCGCCATGATCCCATCTCAATCGTGAGACCAAGGAACGCTCGGAAATACTTATGGCTACATCATTCTCAAGTGTACATAATTTCAACTGATGAAACCAAGTTTCACATAATCGAAAGATCCAGGATATGACATGTTCTTCATACGAGCGTGGATCCACACCTTTGAAAAGATGATACCGAAAAAGCGCATTTGGTTGCATATCTCTCCAACTAAGAAAATTCTGATCCAAAAGATTTGGCGGACATTCCAAGACTTGGAGGAATTTCAACTTTGATGAGGTTGAAGCAAGAACTCCGCAAAAGATGCATAGACATTCATCAAGAGGTTCCGTGACTCATGCAAGTCTCATTCCTCCCATGTCTATGTCATTTATTTCCTCACATGCTATCCTAGCATGAGGACTCAATTCTTCTAGCAACGCCGCTATTACAAGACGTTATGAATAGGTAACTCACATTAATATTTTAATTACCAAGTGTTTGAATCTCGACACCTCTCAATCGAGCATCTCACCGAGACATTCATTACTCGAGATGATGTTCAAGTACGACAAAGAATATCTTGGGTATTCCCATTAACCTTGCACGAGTGTCCATATGCGCCACAAAATCGAAAGCTTTGATGTATGCACAAGTGTGAATCCCACCGCAAAAGGAATGCTTAAGCAACAAGATACTGGGGGCCGGATGATCAAGCCTAAGACATTCGACGCTCAAGGGATATGATGCTTCAACACTCAAGCATCTAAGAAGCCTTCAAATTTTACTTCCCAATCAAAGAGTACACCTTCGATAACGGTGCCTCTGGCTCAAAGACAAATATCTTGACGATGATTCAACACCAAGACGATCAAAGTGTAACCAACTACAATCGATAAGTCTTCACTATCCCATGATAAGACTTTCCAAGCGATGCAACATCATTCATCAATGGATGCTACAAACTCCTTCACTCTCTAAGTGAATGAGGGATGCACTGGGACTTGATCTTATTGAGAAATCGATTCAAATTTATTTCAATAAATGTTATCCACATAGATGTGATTCCATGAAACTTTATCAACTGGGACCTCTCTACATCACGAGCCCCTGCACGACCGAGGAAATTTATCTCTTCACCAATCACATCCAGAATGAAGACTCTAACTGCTATATACCGCAACAACGTCGACTCACTAACGAAGCTTGCCTCATAGTAAAGTCATACTGTTCGTGAGAATTCGGGTTGAACTCCTAGTACACCTTCATCTTAGGGATACTCAAACCACCAACTAGTTCGTGATATAAAAGCCTCACTGGAGGAGAAAAGGCTATGTCGATAATCATGGTTCAAGCCTTTTCGATCTCCTCGGAGCAACTCCGACCATAGTATCGGCATCAACAACGGTCTCAGGAGCAACATCCTCATGAAATGGCTTCATCAACTAACCATTCTCTGAAGTGTTACACATGAAGTAGACTTCTCCAAGAACCAATGATTCATATCAAGATGTGTATACATGATAACATGTTCACATGAAAGTTTTCAAAGCTTGTACGATCAAGTGGAACAATCCAAAGTCTTCTACAAGATATTCTCATCACCTCTACAAATGAGACACCACACACTTCAGGCCATGGGTTTACAAAAACGTACCAATGGATGAGGAATGGGACAATGCTTCCTTAACGAAAGATGTTCTTATATGTCTCTTCTAAAACATACCAAAAGTGTGCATCAATCGACATACGAGCTGAAAGATATGGCCTCACCGTGAGGTCTACTAAATCTGAAAAATTTGTACGGGATTACAAATTACAAATGTGCACGCTTCGTTGGCTGACCTCTAAAACTAAAAATTGAGTGATTATTTTCTCATGTGATAACTCAGTCTCTTAGATTCAAAAGTTGGGGTCAAGCACTAAATTCTGACATCGTATGAGGTTCCTACAACTTTCAGAGCATACAACATGCAAGCGGAAATTCTTAGACGGGATTCATAACCTCCACAGTCGATCGGTGTCCACCAGGACTTTCCACTAAGTCCTTCATCAAGGTACCTCCAACTTCGATCACCTAGGTCTTTACATCAATTTTTTTTACCCTGGTCCTCTATCTAGGTATTGCGAGAAGAAGGGAAAACGAAAGGGAGAGATTTAACCAAATACCGAGGATCGACGGTCTCACGATCATGACGATCAATTTCACGATCCAAGACTCGTGGCGGCTCAGGGCTCTCCAATGCTAATCATTCATCTTAAAAGGAATGCTACCACCGGACATGCAACCATGGTCATTACATCATCCCTTCTTGAGAGCAACCTCGGTTATGGTCCTGTGACCCGGGGTTTGAAGTGATGTTTCTACGATCGACAAAACAAGATGGCACTATAAGCACCATGCTCATGTATCAATCAAAGGGTCTGATCTCAAATGAATCAATGACATTAAAATACTTCACCAACCGTTCAAGACACAAGCGAATGGTCTAAAGACACAACAGGAGTGTTTTACAACAAGCTCATCTGAGATGATTTTACACTGTCCCGCACAAAGCAGCGATCTGGGGGAAATTGGTGAAGAATATAGGGATGGGTCATATACCATTCTCTTCGTATGGATGTCCTCTACAACATATCCAAAATTCACAGTAATTGATGAACGAGCAAAAAGATGTGGCCGAAACATCAAACTACATGACAGGTGAAGTTTATGAAGATTTCCTAGAAGTTTACTGTTTCATTGATTTCGACCACTAAACGTGCTCAAAACTCAAAAGGCTTCCTTCATAAGTCTAGGAAATTTCATGGGCTTCAAAAAGTTGGGGTAGATCATCAAAAACGGACATCGCATGAAGATTCTACAGCATTTTCAATGAAGACTTAACTTCTGAATTTTCTGATGACGAATTATGACGAAATTCTTCATTCATCCACATCTCAATCGAGCTACACCATCAACACAAGGTCGAACTTCATATTCACCGATAGTCTCACTTGCAAGTTATGGCCAAAGTGCTTCTCCATGAGATATGAGCTTTTCATCTTCAACTCTTTTCTTTCCGCTGATATTTCATCACGTCTCGCTTTCCTCCGCATTTGCTAAGACCAAGAAAGCATGTATCTTAGCATGAACCGATTTCGTATGATCGGGAGACATACCACGATCAGCTTTCCAAAGATCTCCGAAAGGTTGATTCACGTTAGCATGAGCATCTCAGAAGTCTTCATCTTTGACTTGATATTTCGGAGCGTTCCTCAAGATCCAGGAAGGGTGGTTGTAAATCGAAGTCACCATTATCCGGGCGAAAAGACATGGACTCATGGATATACCAATAATGACCACACGCTAAAAACTGTAACAATCCAACTCTTACCTATTTACAATTTCACTAGTCAGAGTGATTATAACGTCATAATTTCAAAACTTGCCGTTCCTTCAAACCTACAAAGACGAGCAAAATTCATTATTCAAAATCATGACTTGATTTTCATAAAACCGTGAACAACCCACGTGAATTTTAACATCCACTTTGGTTTTTCAAGAATTGACAAATCGTCCATTCTACAATTGTGAAAACTCACATACCGACATTATTTCACCGTGTATAATTGTCTACTTTCAACAGTTGTTCAAAACCAAAACATTGATTTTACAAAATACGTATATATTTAACGTGAAACTCACGTAAATTTGAAGAAAAAAAAACTCCTCCGTTTCTAAAAATAGGCTTGTTTCCTTATTTGGGTATGTCAAAAATAGGCTTGTTTCCATATATGGAAAGTCAAATGTTATGATTTTACTACTATGCCCATAGAGTGACCACTTCTCTCTCTCTCTCTCCCTTTTCTCTCTTAATACAAAAGGGGACAACATCTCTCTCTCTCTTTCTCTAATAACAAATGAGTGGGGGCAAAGGATAGATTAAGAAAAAACATAAAAATGGTTATAAAATCGGATTAATGAAATTAAGATTTTACACTTTTAGTTGGTAACCTAGCTACAAGTCGGGCACCAACCCTTTCAATAACAACACCCAACCTATGAAAATAAATCTACCTCGACCACTACCAAAAAGATCATTACTAACTAAACAATTTTTCAAAGCGCTTGAAGAAACAAATCATATCTTCACCAAGCTCCCCTAGAGTAGTGAAAGCTAAAACACCCAACCCGAAACCATGTGAGTAATGATTAGTTTTCTTAATTTTTGTGCAAACCAAACAAACCTATTTTTTAGAAACTGAGGAGTATATATATTTTGCTCCCTCGGGCAGAATGTGTCTTTGAAATGGGAGTATATTTTCAAAGATTTCTAAAAGTTCAAGATAAAAAATTTCATGAAAGCTCATAAACAAAATTTTATTACTAACATTTACGTCTATTCAAAAAAAAAAAAAACTTTTCTCTCATACGAGCATCCACCTTGAAACGAGAGTTTATTCCATTTTGTGAAATCTCACATATTTAAAAATAAAAATTTGGCTTTCGTGAAAGGCTCATAGAAAAAAATTTATCATTAGACTTTTGGTCTATTTTGTTTGCTTCCTAAACTAACGAACTAACGAGCGTTTGTTCCTAAAACAAGGATTTCCTTTTGGGCCTGCACAGTAAAACGCTAAATCGACCAAGACCGGACCTCCGATCGTCCAAATCAGCTAGATTACTTCATCTCTCCGTGCTCACGAGATGACACTCTACCATACTGGTCTCACTGGCATTTGCTCGTACATGACACCATTGGAGCAAATAGAGAATTCTCAAAATACCTTTGTACGACTGAGTTCAAATGCTTGTCTCACAACCGGAAAATCACCATCTAGTGCTTATCATGAACATGAATGTCCCTCACTAAGCAGGGGACTTAATGTTGATGGTGGATTTTCGATAAAGGTCAAATCAAAATTATGATACTTGCATGTTTTCGACACCTACTTAAGGAACGCATGAGACGATTCATATTTTATGATTCATGGAACCATTTCACGATCTGCGACCGAGCCAATATTCCTCTCGATCCATGATGAATATGTTTCTCAAAGACCTCCCACCGAAAGCGTTCGATGCTACACATTTCATCATGACCTCTATGTAGAATAAAATGATTGGGCGGTTCTCTAGACATAATTGTTTATTAGAGAGCTTAACGCCTTCAGACGTCACGTTGCTCATTGCTCCCACTGACAGAAGACCCACCTCTACATAAAATAATGATTAGCGGTTCTCTAGACATAATTGTTTGTTATAGAGCTTAACGCCTTTCGTGACGTCACACCGTTCGTTGTTCCCCGACTATTTAGAGAGACCGTGTCATAGAATCTTGATGATCGGGCGGTTCTCTAGACATAATTGTTTGTTAGAGAGCTTAACGCCTTCAGGACGTCACTCGTTCGTTGTTCCACGACTATACACCCCTCGAACGAAAATGATGCTTCAATCTATCTCATATTTCGATTCCAAATAGATTAATTCTATCGTGACATTCATCCACCGAATTCCTAGAAAATAATCTATTATATCTCATTACCTAGTTCTCTCGAATTCCCAAAATGGATTCATGGATTAGTAATAGATAACCATTTTTTGTCATTACTCTGCTCCTTGAATTCCTCAACTGGATTTCATGGATTAGTAATAGATACTCAATTCATTTTATTACTCCGTTTCATGAATCATTCTCCGCCAATTTCATGAGTTTGTAATGATTACTCAACAATCGGGCGTCTGGACTATCACCGAGTAAGTCCCAAGAAAATGGTGCAAGTGTACTCAATGACGATGCTAACGAGCACCCAAATGGACGAACGAGCATTCAAAAATATGGAAAACGAGGGAAACCTACACAAATAGGGAGAGAGAAAAATATAATAATAAAATAAAAGAGGCGCCCCAGAATGCAAACAAGCCCGGCCTGGTCATGCCGCCATGCCCGATCCCCACGCCTCTTCCTTTATTTTTTCTTATTTTTATTATTTTCATAATCTCATGAAGACTCCTCCGTTAGAGCAAATTTCCTTGTTTGAGCAAAACTCACCCGTTTCTCCATATTTTCCCTCAAACGATGAAAAATAATAATTAAAAATAGGGGAAGTGTCACGGACCGGGCTACCTAGCCCGTCCGCCATGCCCTAGACGTGGCCGGTCCCACACTTTGCAATCCCTTGTTTTCACAATTATTATTTCCCTCATCTCATGAAACTCCTCCGTTTGAGAAAAACCCTGGTTTTTCCATATTTTCTCAAATATTGCTCAAACCATGAAAAAGCCAAAAAACAAATGGTCACATGACCGACTAGGGCTACTCATGAAAAACAATATTAAAATATTATCATTTTAATATTCTCAAAATATTGATCAAATGAGAAAAGTTCTACTTTGCCCATTCGAGCAAAAATCAAGAATTTCACCAAAGATCAAACTCTTCTTCCGAAAACCCAAAATATTCCAAACGATATCGAAAAAATACCAAAACTCTCAGGATCGAGACACGAATATTATGGTGACACGGGCATGCTTCCTTGACCGACCAAGGCTAACCCTAAGGAGTTGTCCCATCTTTATATTTTTGACCTAATTTGCTCAATTGCTCATATTGGGTCCAAACTATTTCCAACCAACTTGGAATTTTTTTCACCATCACCTGGTCCCACGACCACCCATGACTCCGTCCCATGATCCTTTCGCTCCTCACTTCTCCATAAGTAGGTTTTATCACCTAATGCTCGACGACACTATTCTAATAAGTGATTAAATCAACATTTAATCATCCTTTCACCAATTGGTCAACAAAGGACTTTGGTGCATGCTCACACGAGCACTGGGCACTCACATGGTCGCCCATTATCCCATGTAAACGGTCCTCCTTCACTCGGTGATTTTCAATAAATCACCAACTGATCGAGAATCGATCAAAATTAGGGTTTCGAACTGAATGCTCTGCAAATCATAATTTTGAGCAAGTTTAAACACTAATAATTTTATGTTGATTCAGCAATTAACATCTTAAGTAATTATAGTATTCGGTCCAACTACCAATATCTTAATTAATATTTTATTGGGTCAAGTTACCAATAATTCATCGAATGAGCAATACTTACTCGATTATTTCGAATATTTATCCAACTATCAATATTCGAATTTATCGAATGCTTGCTCAAATGCTCGAATATTGATCCAACTATCAATATTCGTGAATTTTCGATGCTCGAACATTGATTCAACTATCAATATTCAACGATTCATCGAGATAATATTTGCCTTCATTTGTAATGCCCAAAATATCAACATCATTCATTCAAGAATTGCATGTCTCAAATGTACATGTTCAACTGGTGAATCACCGAGCATCGGCCAATCATGCTCGATTCAACAAAACTTAGATTCACCGCCTAATAAGTCAACAATCGACTAATCAAATACACGCTTCTTTGTAGACTCCACGTTAAATGAGACATCAATCACGCTACATGGGGATGTCAATTAGGGTTTTGGTCTGGTGGCCTACAACACGTGTGTTCATCCATGCTGAGAAATGTGAGTAAGTCTTTCAAGCAGTTGATGGAGTTAGCAAAGTAGTGGGAGGACAATCAACCAAGTCTCCGCACGACCTGGAACTGGTTAACACACAATTTCCCACTTTCCCACTCTTTCACTCGAGCTAGTTTTTGTAGTTCCTCTTATATATGGAGACAACTTGAATTAGTTAGATCTATTGAGATATCATGCTAACTATTCCTATTGACCGAACAATATTAGTATGAAGAGGACGTCGCCAAGATCGAAGGCAATGCCAACCACCGCAAATAATGCCTCCAAAGAATGGCTAAATACAAACTCACCGATATAGTTCAACACGTAAAAGGTATGAAAAAGAGGAAACATATAAATCTTCTTTAATTAGTCAGTTTGTATCTATGTATTAGATGTTAATTGGATAGCTTGTATGATTGCAAGTAAAGAAGAAGTTAGTAAACAACATAGCAGATATAAACTCGATTATTACCATTGTTAGATATGAGTTACTACTTGTATAAAGTATTAAAGACAAGCCACATGTGAAAGCCTTAAGAGAGTCTCCGTCACTGGTTTGGTTGAACTCATTCTTAACGGCCTTCAAAAGACGTAACTACTGAAAGAGATGTTTCTATGATGATTACTATTGTTGTTAACATTATGTTGGTATTATCTCGATCGAACTACATTTGTTAGTATTATCTAATTTGTTAGTTATATCTAGTATTATTCGATTGATCTATATATTACTATTGGTTGTTAACATTATGTTGGTATTATCTAATTAAAGTACACTTCTTAAAATATTGTCTAGTTAAAGCTTGAATGGTTTGATTATTTCCCTCGATTATTTTCGTCGTCAATGTTTCATATGCTTGCATGTGTTTGCATAGTAAAAATAAAGAGAGACAACTTACGTGGCTGTTCCCGTAAATGGAAT
This sequence comes from Papaver armeniacum, assembly GCA_023531295.1. Lineage (NCBI taxonomy): Eukaryota > Viridiplantae > Streptophyta > Magnoliopsida > Ranunculales > Papaveraceae > Papaver > Papaver armeniacum. The sequence goes on along the minus strand of JAJJWW010003269.1, from coordinate 67,415 downwards.
AAACTAGAACGTTGTCTCCATAAATGGAAGCAACTTGCGTTGTCTGCAATGGAAGCAACTAGAAACAAGTTGTCTCCTCTTAAAACGGAAGCAACTTCCGTAGAATCTGAGAAAATAATCAACAAAGCAAATAATATTACGTGACCAAAACATACTTGTAAACCCCTTCCATTCTTGATTATTTTCAAGTAAGTTGCAATGTTTCTATATGCTTACAGTTTGCATAGGTAAAAATAAAGAGAGACAACTTGCATGGTTGCTCTGCACGTAATACAACTAACAAGTTGTCTCCATAAAATGGAAGCAACTTCGTAGCTTGTTCCCGGAATGGAAGAATTAGAAACAAGTTGTCTCCTTAAAATGGAAGCAACTTCACGATCCGAGAAAATAATCAACGCAAATAATATTAGACGTAATTCCAAAATCATTTGTAAACCCTTCCATTCTTGATTATTTTCGGCAACGTTTCTAGCATGCTTACTGTTTGCATAGGTAAAAAATACAGAGAGACAACTCTGCAAGGCTGTTTCCGTAATGGAAGCAACTGTAATGTTGTTTCCATAAAGTGGAAGAAACTTGCGTAACTCCGGGGACATAACCAACAAATCAAAAAATATTGCTGCATCAAAATCATTTCATAACAATCAGCAACAACTGTGAAATGTAACATTATCAATAAAAGACAAAACCAAGTTCATATAAGCATGAATCACAAAGTTCCGCAAACACATGAAAAGAAAGGTTCGAAATACATAAACACAACCGCAACAAATGAAAAAAGATGACAAGACTAATGCAACATGAGAGATTTCATAAAGAACATCATCCCCGTGTAACCTTCCAATCCTGGGATCGATTCTTGAATACGCGTGGGCGAGGCCAAATGGAGCACTACGCATGTTCTACGCATTATGGTATACAAGCATTCCACAACACTCACACCTTCTCTTCTTGTGTATTTTCTCACCAGAATCGTTTACGCAATGCAGTTTCTGGCCTTTCCAACTCGTGGTCCAATAGGAGGAGGCACGACGTATTTGGTACGAGAAATCTCATCAGGTTTGTCACCATCGGCATGGGATATATAGGCTTTGGAGTACAAACCTCTCGTAGGCATCTAGGTGTAGTACAGTGAGATGTGCTTGTACACCTCCTCCTCGCCAATCCGCGCACCATAGCTTGCATCGAATGATCGCAGGGGAAGCCGTGTTTCTGCCACCAAAGGACAAGTACAAAGTCCGCAAAGTCCAAGTCGACCAGCATGCTTCGGCAGCACAGGTTATGATCTCAAATACCTTTTCACTAGCTCTACACTCCTCAGATCTACGATGCGGCCGCTATCCTCTTGTCTAACCGTGCTTGCATCTTAGGTGGAGCCTTGTAGTCCAACCGCTAGCTTCAACCTTCCTTTTCCACATAGTCTCCATTGTCCGAGCACGCTAATACATCCAATCAACTCGATTGCTTTCATTCACTCTCGTGCTACTCAAGTCATGTGCTTTCAACTATATCGATGTAAGTTCTCCATACCTTTCCCCAGAAACTACGAGTAAGCCCAAGCCACAGCCTGGGATCTTGTTCATCCACTAATAACAGAACATCTTCGGATTGACCATGCTTGAAACCGCCTTCTAAATTTCTCCTGGTGACAAGACCGTAGCATCGCTCCCAAACAACTTAATAGCAAATTGCCTACTTTTGCCTTCGACCAACTGGAATATTGCCTTTCATATGGTACGGAGCAATAATGATGTAAAAGCATTCTTAAAGATTTCGTGAACAAGTTCAAAAGTCCAGGGCCCACTCCACGTTCGATATAATGCGCTAAATCTGATCATTAGCATCGATAATTACCTTCAAATTCTTGCGTAAAACCAGCTAATTCATCACTACTTTCGCTCTAAAACAATCCCAAAGGCAACTGGAAATATCTCGCAAAATAAAAAAAAAACAAAAAATTTAAATACAAAAATGAGAGCAGCATGTTCCGAATTACACAGGGAAGAAACCACGACAAGTTGTCTCCAAAAGAATGGAATCAACTAGAACAAGTTGTCTCTAGCATATGGAAGCAACCGAACAAGTTGCCTCCAAAATATAAAGTTAAACCATAAGAATGAAACAACCAGCACATGTTGGTTCCATATTTGGAGGCAACTCTGTATAGTTGTTTTCATTCTTGCTGAGGTTGTTCACAAGTTGTCGAGTTTGTTCACAAAAATCTAAACCTAAAAGGTTTGTCGAGGCGTAGTAATTACATACATTGGCTATAAAACTTTTCTACCCAAAAGGTTTGTCATAAAAAAGCACAAAATAAAAAGAAAATAGAAAGAAGATGATAATACCTGGCTCTGAGCCCACGCTACCATAAGACCACCCCGAACTTTCCGCAAGAAACGTAGCATCTATTATCGAAGATAGGGACTGGCAATACTTGCTGAACCCGTGATGCAAGCTTCGAAAGAAATGAAACTCTCAAACTCGCGCGCCGCATTAAACTCAAGTTGATGACGCTCTGTGATTATAACGCTGACCTGTCCTCATACCACAAGAAATCGGATCACGACTTGATATCATCTCCCAAATACATTCTTTGCAAAATTTCAGCCCACGATATGCTTGATGGTAGGTGAGGTCAACTTGATACTCCCCGAAAAATAAATTCAATGTCCGCGTACTGTTTTCTCGCTTACTCTAAACTCTAATATCGTCCTTTATAATGTTCTTTATAAAGTCTTCGCCATTCGAAGCTGAAGGATCCGAGCAAGCCAAACCACAAGAATGCCCCGACATAAAAGTCTGCACTTAAAAGCATGTCCGTCCAATGCCAAAGAAGAGTGGAACCTCCACTTACATCCTTTTTCTTGGAAAGAGCAATGAACCGTATAACGCTTCCGATCAGTCTTCTCGTGCTTGACTTTGCACCCACCTCCACTTGATACTTCAACAAGACATCGACAACTTCATCTTTCCCTCCCTCAAACATCCGACCAACACCTAAGAATTCCAAATTTCAAGCATCACATTTTTTTGGTTCTCTTGTAGATAATTGATTCATTGAACGCCATCACGTGCGGTCCTCAATAGAAGCTCAAACCTTCACTGAAACACAACTTGAAGAAGTCGAGCAGAAGCAACACATGAAGAAGAAGAAGAAGAAGAAGAATGAGGAGGAGTTTCGAATTGAACACCGAGCTTCAAAACTTGTATTCCCTTAGCTTGGCAAGATATAACTGAAGAAAATTCAAATCTAAATCAGACCGAACGATTGAAGTACACCCACAACATCACGTAAAGTTAATCACATAAGGGACTTGAGAAAGAATATTCCAAGAACGCAACACAAGACTTTGCATATCCTCGAAGGTAGTCGATTCATGGAGACAATATGAGAGATGCTTAAGTTGTAAAAGTTGATCTCTCGCGACAACCATATTTACCTCTGCAAAGAGAAGAAAATCATGAAATCGGCAAAGGATAATAAGATACAAGTCGAAAGAAACCAAAGTTGCTTCCAAAACTAAAGCTAACTACCACAAAGTTGTTTATGAAAGTAATGAAAGTAACCAACCCAAGTTGTTTCTCACAACTAGAGCAACTACCACAAGTTGTTTTCCTAATCGGGAAAAAACTTGTATAATTGGTCCCACATTCAATAACGAATGTACATTCTATATAAACAGCGACAAGCTACAGATTTGTCCTTAGATTGAATATGTGATTCAGCATGTCCCGTAGCTTAAAATCTGGTCATACGTTAAATCACCTAGCTGCACCCGTCGAGAAGGAGTACAAGGCAAACGTGAAAAGCAAACATCGCCCGAATTCACTCACAATCAGTAAACAATGTAGAACTACTCAATCTGATTTATCACAAAAACAACTAACAATATGACCTAACAGATTCATTACTAGTACATTGTTGTATCACCATTACAAAATAAAAACCGATATAACCTAAAAACTCATTACTAATCTGCGTATACCCCGGTCAACATAAATTATGCTTAATCACTACATAAAAACTCGAGAAATAATATTCACTCACTTGGATTCAATTGAAAAATATAAAACAAAATGTACAAACATGCCAAATTAATGGTTAATCAACACTACGAACAACATTACATGATTCGTAAAAAAGTAAATTAACAGTAGTATATTTTACCCGTTCTCAGATCAACTGAACAAATCAAATAATTAAGAAATTGCCTCTATGTGGAAACGAACTCTTTCTTATCATATACTTTAGGAAAGTGAAATTATTTTTGACGCATACGACATCGATCATCCGGCCGGCCATGCCCTAGCCGTGGCCGGTCCCACACCTTGCAATCCCTTGTTTTCATAATTATTATTTCCCTCATCTCATGAAACTCCAGTGTTTGAGCAAAAACCCTAGTTTTCAATATTTGCTCAAATATTGCTCAAACCCTGGAAAAGCCAAAAGTCAAATGGTCACATGACCTACTATGCTACTCATGAAAAAATATTAAAATATTATTATTTTAATATTCTCAAATTGATCAAATGAGCAAAGTTCTACTTGCTCATTCGAGCAAAATCAAGAATTTCAGTCAAAGATCGAACTCTTCTGAAAAGACATGGACATTATGGTGACACGGGCATGCTTCCTTGACCGACCAAGGCCGGCCCTAAGGCTTGCAAGGAGCCGGTCCCACACATCTTTATAATTTTTACCTAATTTGCTCAATTGCTCATATTGGGTCCAAACTCTTTCTAACCAACTTGGAATTTTCTCAGCTGGTCCCACGACCACCAAGGGCCTGTCTCATGCCCTTTTGTTCGGTCCCTCACTTCTCCATAATTAGGTTTTATCACCTGATGCTCAGACGAGTACTATTATAATAAGTGATTAAACCAGCATCTAATCATCCTTTCACCAATTGGTCAACAAAGGACTTTGGTGCTTGCTCAGAGGAACATCTGGGCACTACATGGTCGTCTATCATCCCATGTATCCGGTCCCTCCTTCACTCAATGATTGATCTCCAACAAATCACCAACTGATCAGCAATCGATAAAAATTAGGGTTTCGAACTGAATGCTCTGCAAATCATAATTTTTGAGCAAGTTTAAACAGTAATAATTTTATGTTGATTCAACAATCAACATCTTAATTAATTATATAATATTCGGTCCAGTTACCAATATTTTAATTAATATTTTATTTGGTCATGCTACCAATAATTCATCAAACGAGCAAATTTCGCTCAGACGAGCAATATTTTCTCAAACAAGGAATATTGATTTAACCATCAATATTCAATAATTTTACTCAGATGCGAGCAACGTTGCTCAGAGTGGTAATATTGATTTAACTATCAATATTCAACGATTTATCATACAAGCAATATTTGCTCAGACGAGCTATATTTGCTCAAACTATCATCATGTTGATTCAAGAACTATATGTCTCAACAGACATGTTCAATCCATGAATCAATGATCATTCGTCAATCATGCTCGATTCAACAAAACTTAGACTCACTATCTAATCAAGTCAATGACTGACTAATCAAATACACGTCTGCTTCGCAGACTCCACGTTCGTGAGACATCAATCACGTCACATGGGGGATATCAATTAGGGTTTTGGTCTAGCGGCCTACAACACGTGTGTTCATCCACGATGAGAAATGTGAGTAAGTCGTGCAAGCAGTTGAGGGAGTTAGCAAAGTAGTGGGTGGACAATCAACCAAGTCTGCGCATGACCTGGAACTGGTTAACACACGATTTCTCACTTTCCAACTCTTTCACTCGAGCAACCGTCACACTTACTGGAGATCAATGTGTCTACTATTCTTGCAATATAAATAAGTCTCTGAATCCACAATTAAGGGACACACAATTTTTCGAGCAATCACTCTCAAGAATTCCATCAATCAATCAGAACTTATTCGAACTCAACAGTTCACAGAAAACTTACAGAAACTCACAACACATTCACAATCCTTGATCATCATTGATCTCACACAATTCTCAGCTTCCCTCCTACAGATCAACCCTCTTCCCTCTTTGTGACCGAATTGACTCTGGAACGGCCATTGTCTTAGTTTAGGTCGGAGTCCTACAGATTGATCTCTCGATACTCAAAGCACTCCCGTGCAGTGTATCTGTTTGAGGTTAAGCAGTTTGCTTGGTTGAGGAGTCTCGTCCACACGGTCGTCTCTTCACTTTCCTAAAAAACCAGCAAATCGTTTTTCCCCATCTACAGATTGGCGACCACAGTGGAAGATTAATCTCTCGGTTGCAATCTCAAATCTTCACAAAAATGGTTGATCTTAGGTCATGTTCAGTTACAAACCCTAACAAAAACAACGCCAGCACTAGCAACAACGGTGGTACTCCAGAAACTATTTCTGCTTCCAACAGTGCTGGTGATACCACTCCTTCTCAAGCCAACATCGGAAATCATCCTTTATTCAGCCGGTCTCCCGAGGAAATCAGAGAAATCCGCCTACCATAACTGATCTCATGAAGATTCAGGAAATTCTTGCCAAGAATCAAGTACAGATGGCAGCAATACAGAAGGAACTATGCGCTCATCTCAAAGACCTCACAGAAAAGATCGCCTGAACAAGCTCAACCCCGACGCAATTCAGAGAAGGAGAAAGTAAAGGCCAAAGAAACAAACCCCGAAGTCTTCCCAATTCATGTGGTGGATGATGATGAATTCTGCAAAGCTGCAGAAAATCCACCAGAGAAGGAGTCTGCAGTTTTCATCACCCGTGAAGATCTAGAACGCTTTATGGAGGCTCGAGGAAAAGACAAGACACCATATGTGCACCGTCATCAACCTTCATATCCTGCTGCTACACAGAGGATCCCTCTCCCGAAAGGCTATACTTCCCCAACGTTCACACTTTACAATGGAACGGGGAATGCCCGAGAACATGTTGCTCGATTCCAGGAAGCATTAGGAGAACATGAACACAACCATGTTGCCCGTTTAAAGGAATTCTCAAAGTCTTTGACAGGCCGAGCATATACTTGGTACAACAACATCGCACCAGGGAACATCACTGGTTGGGGAGAAATGGTTAATGCTTTCTACCGAAAATACTTCTTCGTCTTAGAGAAGATTACTCTCTCTGATATAGGAAGAATGTCACAGAAGAATACTGAACATCCGAACGACTACGTGAAAAAGTTCAGAATTCAGGCTTTGGATTGTCATGATCCAAATGTCACTGAGCAGCAACTGGTGTACTAGTGCATCAATGGAATGATCCAGGTCTACAGAGCCTTGCTGGAAAATCTCCAGTTCTAAACTTTCTCAGAATTTCACGAAGCGGCCAAGCGATCAGCAACTACTGCTCCGGCCTTACTGGAAAGAACAAAAGCTACAAAGGTCGAGGAACCGCGAGAAGCTCGAGGCAGTGCCAGACGCCTCATCAACAAGCAATACAATCTTCAACCTTCCATGAATGTTGCTGAGGGAAGCAAGAGGAAAGCCGAAGCGCAACAGCATAATAATGCTCCTCCAACGTCCCATCCTACGAAAGCACCAAGGAAGGACAACCAAACTCGAAACACACAAGCACCGGCTTAGCGTCAGCAGAATGACCAGGAAGAACCATACTTTCATTTCCCTATTGAAGAGGTGATCGATCTATTGGAAATCTGGATTCAAGACAATGCTATCAAACTACCTCCTGTCAGGAGAGAGCCGACAGAAAAGGAAGTGGAGAATCCGCGCTACTGCCGCTTTCATAGGTATGTCAGTCATTCGACAAGTGATTGCAGAACTTTGAAGCGCATATTCAAGGAAAAACCCGATTCAGGAGAACTGGGGACTGAAGGGGTACACAAGAATCCTCTCCCAATTAGAACATTTACGCTCTCTGAACAACCAGTCAAAGAAGTTGTCCTATCATTGATCGAGCATGTCTGCGAATTGTGAAAAGACGAGGGTACCCAAATATACCTCAATCTAAAACTTTTCCACCTATAAGTCCTTTCTCCGAAAGTGATTGTCGATGGACTGATTCGAGATAATACAACTAATCGGTTCATACTTTGTGTGATCGTCTATGGATACGAGATCGAGACAATACGACAACAAGATAACTTGTGTGATTGACTATGGATTCAAGATCGAGACAATACAACAACGAAGTATGTTTACTTGATAAATGGTTCGGACTTAGCCAAACACAATAAGATTGCTATCCAGTAAATAGGAATTAGCGTTTGTGTATTTTACTTCTAATTATAATAAAACAATTATAATTACGGAAATAGAAAAGTAAAAGACACAACAAGATTTTCTTAACGAGGAAACTGCAAATGCAGAAAAACCCCGGGACCTTGTCCAGAATTGAATATTCTCAGGATTAAGCCACTATACAAAATCTAAACCAACTTTGTATAGTTGAGACCAAGCAACTAAACATATAGTTCACCTAGTTCCGTCTGTATCCATGCGCCTCCAACTTGCAATAAGTCACGCACTTGGAACAATTCATTTGGTTCGTATTCCATACAGTGAACAACAAATCTGTTCGGTAACAAATCTTTTCAATCAAGTGATATGAGTTTGACAAAAGGCTATTCCGTTTATCCCAATAAACTCCTTTATCAGATCCTTAGATCCATCTTATCAACAATCACCAAAGTAATTGTCAAGATTATGCAATCAATACTTTTAATCACAAAGAATTGTATTAATGCCGATCTACTCAACTAATCAATCCAATCTATCACAAAGATAAACCGATTATAGTTGGATCCTTTTCCAGCCGATCAAGTTTTGTGCACACCAAAGATTATGAACCCAAATCAGAAATCTTCTTCGTCTTCAAATCTTCTTAGATCTTCAATAAACACCTGCACACAACAACTTGAATCTCTTGTGATCAATCACGCACAAGAACGCAGTCTCATTAACAATGGATTATCACAAGACATCTTTAGATCTACAAATAGTCTAAAGATCCCCGTCGAAACTTCGATTTAGTTTGAGTGAATCTTATATCAGAAGAGAAGATTCTCAAGCATAAACAAACTAGGTGCAATCAAAGTTCAACAACCGTTAGTCAATCAAATCAATCGAAAACTAATAATAAACTGCAATTATCTAGTTTCCCACCAACGGTACTATAGAGCTTCTCAATCCCAAAGAAGTCTTTAAACTGAGCGGCCGTAAGAGATTTCGCCTAATTAGGTTACTTTCCTCTTCGAATAGGCGGATCCACCAGTAACAACACAACTAGGTAGTTTTGTTGGCTCTGAGGATTAGTTTGCTTGAAATGCAAACTTCAATATTTATAGACCAAGGAAGTTTGGACACCAAGGAATTTCCAAAACCGAAAATATTCTCAAGATATGCAATATATTTCCAAATTCGGTTTCCATAATTCCTGGAAATGCTTTGTCCAAATATTGACCGAAATCTCAGTAGAAAATCTCCAATTAGTAAATGCACATTACCAATTTTTATTTTCTAAAGATATGCATTTTAATTGCTGGAAATTAAAATCATATAAAACTAAAAACTTTAATTAAAAGATTCTCAATTTATTTCGATCCGGGATTCTCCTTTAGCTATTAAGGAATATCTTTGAACAATAAAAGATAAGAGTTACTGTACATGTTCAAAGTATGTCGACATCTTTACTTTGTAAGTCCTTTTTCATACTTACAATCTTGGAAACGATTTGCCACACTTCCAAAACGAGTTTAGAATTGGTTCATCTGACTTCCAAGAACTATGTGATTGATTATCCTATCAAATCACCAAACATGGGTTTCACGGTTCTACCAAAACAAGTTTCGGTTCTACCTCCATGAGAGTACTAGAATTAGTCACACTAGTTACCAAAACTTGGTTGACTAGGTACTAGGATCGGTTCCCACATATATATGGTATCTAACTTGTATTTGGTGCACATGTCCATCGGATCGGTTCCCAATAACTAAAAACGTGTTGCACATGTTCATAGGATCGGTTCCCAATAAGTAGAAACTTTCTGCACCTCTTACAAGGATCGATTCCCCTTTTTGTGATCGGTTGCACCTCTTACTAGGATCGGTTCCCCAATGACTAGAGTTGGTCATACCAATTACAATAAATCGATCATACCATCTCAGGTGATTACTTAAGATTGGTTTCACTAATAAAAGTCATACCAATACAAAAGTCAGGCCTTGTGAATGGTTTTACCAAGATACATAAACAAGTTATGAGCGGTTATACTAAACACACATATTGGTAATTCAAAAGATTTGCAATGAATAACAATACCAATAAGCCTAGCGATTTCCCTTTCGATTCACATAACAAGTTTATGAATGTACTTCCTTTAAACGAATGTAAAACATTGTTTCCTAGGATGAAATCTTCACCCCATACCCAAACATAATCACAATGGCATTCATACGATTATGTCGATGTCTTATATAAGAAGTTCAAAAGATAAGCGTTATACTTCGTATTGTATTCCTCAATACTATGTCTAACTAGAGTATAATCATTCACAGCTTCGCAGTTATGTTTTCAATATGCACGACTTGAAAGATACGTTAGGGAATGAAACAGTTCAAGTCAAATATTACCAACCTCAAGTGGAAGGATGATGTCGTCGTTGTAGCTCCTTACTTCTTCACATTCTTCAAGTCTTCACGTAATACTTGTAATGTCTCATATACTAATACTTTCAAGCTAACCTATACGAAGTTGACTCTAGTAAATAATCAAGCGACTCTTTAAATGAGTTTTGGTTCACTAAAATATGACAACCAAACTTGACATACCAACGCTTGGTGGGTTCAACCGAGCTATGCTCTAACAATCTCCCCCTTTGTCAATTTTAGTGACAAAACTCTTACATCATATGGATAAACAAATTACAAGAATTCATTATACATACGCTTGATTCCCAAATTCAACATCACAACAACCTGTATACATTCAATCCATAAATGCCGCTGTTGACATTATAATAACAAAGCTAATATTCCCCCTAAAGGTAAGATAGGTAGATTTTCAATCCGCACGTCTTTGTGATTCCCTTATCAATATGTTATGCTACTCCCCCTTAGTCTATGCTTTACTCTTTCGTTAAATATAACGTTTAAGCACCAATGTCCTTTCCTTAGTGATACCAAAATCAATACAAATCAATATCAATATCACTTGTTTAATCCATATATTTCTCCCCCTTTTTGTCACAAAATGACAAAGGTACGAGCAAATAAAAGAACAAACCGAAAGGATCTTACAAATCTCAAAAGACTTGCAACCTATAAGAGTTAAGCACGAGGGTTCCACACACCATTTTTGATAACCAATATCAAAACCGAAACTACAAAGTAATTTTGTTTTGATATGTTACAAAGGAAACAATTGCCCGAAGTTATTTTCCCTAATAGTTTAGCAAACCAAAAATCGACTAAGCACCTTGGTTCCTTTGTTAAACCGATTGCACAAATGCAATCGCTTGTTCGATAAGACCAAAATAAAGATCAGAATTGACTCTATTTTTCTCATCAGGTTCTAATTATTCAAATAATAACTTAGACCTTTCACTTTTAAACAAGACAAGTACTAGGTTAGTTAACTAGCATTTCTTGTTAAGGCATTCTATTAGACTTGAATAACCGAAACCTCCACTTTGATAAGTCTAACTAAGATCAGAATTAACTTAGTTTCTCTTATCCGGAATCGAATTGGACTAAACAATTCATCCCGAAAAACTTTTCTTTTGTTAAGCCATAAACAATTCATACAAACCAAGTAAATCAACTTGCATAATTATTTACCTCAACCGGAAGCAATTGAAACAACATAGACATTAAAGCACCGCAATTGCACCGTAAATTTTGTAAGCCTAAACAATTGATACCAAACAATAAAGCAAGATAACAATAGTTTTTCTTAACCGGAAACAATTGAATCACACACACATCCATACACAGATAATGGAATAAACATCAATTGTACCGAAATTTTGTTAAGAAAAAGCAATAAAATCAGGCTTTTCTTAAACAAGAAAACGATTAACTAACAAAGTCGTTACCTCAAGTTCCGCATCCTCTTCTCCATTAATGTTTGCATCTTCCCAAGGAGAATTGATACCAAAATATTACTGTGTTGTCAACCTCTTGCAAGACGAAAGAACAACAACCAACCTTTACTAGAGAAAGGTAGAAAACCGGTTTTAACTTATGCAATGCAAAAGTTGAGACCCCGAAACACATATGCTTTTATGCTAAACCAAACGATTCAACATATTGTGACTTTTTCACATATTGTTTCAATCAGAACCCCTCATGATCCTTTGATAAAGCCTACCAACATGGGCTAGAACTCACTCCTGCTAAATCAAAAAGTCACCCAAACCATAAGGGTTCACATCATATGAGATCGAATATTAAGGTTAAGCAAACCGAAATCAAACATCCCATAAACATACATAGCAATAAGATAAAGCATTCAAGCACATGCTATGTAAATGAAAAAATATCACAAGAAAAATTATAAACTAATTTTATTCATAATAAGATAGTTTTTTATTCATAATAGGCTTTATTGAAATAATCAAAAACTGATGTCTATTTTCTCATTCTAATCTGGTGAAGATTGCTTTCAAAAACTGGATTCAAATTCTTCTGAGAACTTCCTTTTTCAGTAGATAATTCGTTCATGTCAAACAGTTGTGAATGAAGATTAGCTAGTACTTCTTTTGAATCCTTTATCACCAGCTCATGATATCTAATACAACTTTAACAGTAAGAATCTGTTTACTCAGAGAATCTTGAGAATTATCATGAAGAGAATCATCATGAGTTTCAGTCATTACTGATGCACAGAGTGCTAAATCATCAAGAGATGACTCTTCTTTTACCGATTTCTCCATTGATACAAAATAGTCTTCTTCCGGACAAGAAGAAGGTATATAAGATGGGAGAAAATCAAGGGATAATTTGGTTTATGAAAACCGAATATATTTTTCCCAAAAATAAAAGATATCTATTATTTTTCACTAAAGAAACAGACATGAACATCCTGCCCAGATTTATGCTTCCTCATAATCAGAATTTTGGGCAACAAGTGAGGATGCAAACTTCAACACAATCAGTATGTGTTGAGGTGAGAATTGTTCTCACCATAGGTAACAAGGACATCCGTAGGATGACTTATAAACACAATAGAATGTGTTTCCTTTCGTTCTTTCTTTCTCTTGTAATTGCAAGAGTTTGCAATTTCCTTTTGAGATCTCATAAACTTACCAGCCTTCAAAATCTTTATCCCCTTGTAAAGTGCCTTTATAAATCTATTTCCAAGGAAGACTGCAGTGTGGTTATTTCTTCCACATGAAGAACTTATCATATTATCAGAAAAACTAGTTTCTGATTTGTTTGGTTTTTTACCCAATTTTTCTTGTTCAGATTTTACCTTACATGTTTTATCTCATAGGAATTTCAAAAGGTTTTCAAGTACCAGGCTTAACCTTTTATTTTCCTTAATTCCCAACTCAGGTTTTTCTAGGAGTTGATTAGACTCACATGATTCATCATTGTTAGAGTTGGCAAGAAGTACATTACAATTAGATATTCCTTCATAGGGTTCTTCCTCCGGAATATCATCAAGAGTAGAGACATAAGCCTTGTTGCACTTCTGAGTTCTTCTGCTGGGACAATGTTTTGCCATATGTCCGAATCTACGACACTTGAAGCATTGTACTTCATCATTACCCTTTTTATGGCAAGACGATAATGTATTAGGATCACGTTTATCATTGGATAAGATATCCTTAATTCGTTGCGCTAGAAGCACAATTGTTGAGTCAAGTTCTTTTTCAACAGGTACCTTGTCCTCTTGGCAACGTTTCTCAGTTTGATTCTTCAGCAAAATTTCTCTATCAAAGATCTTTAACTTTCCTACAAGAGATCTTCGAGAAAGTATAGAAAGATGATTTGCTTCTATTATGGCATGTTTCTTAGACTCGTATCTGGATGGTAACGATCTGAGAATTTTGCATACTATTTCCTTTTCAGGTATAACCTTTCCAAGAAAGAAGGATGTATTAAAAATCTTAGAAAGTTTAGAGTTAAACTCCTCGAAAGTATCGTTATCATCCATTTTGAGGTGTTCCCATTCAGATAAAAGGGAAAGAAGTCCAGCTTCTTTTTCAGAATCATGTCCCTCAAATACAGTCTCAAGAATATCCCATGCTTCCTTAGAAGTTTCAAATGACAGAACATGATGACGAAGATCATCACTTACTGCGTGTATGATGGCATTTAGACCATCAGAGTTCTGCTTTGCAAGAACTCTTTCTTCATAACTGTAGAATGCTAAGCGTTTAAACTCTGCTTCTGGATATTCTACTCTTGGTCTTTCATATCCGTCTTCGATTAATAGCCAAGTATTAAAATCTCGAGATTGAAGAAAGGTTCTCATAGCAGCTTTCCAAAATGGGTAATTCGTCCTATTGAATCTTGGTGGTATGTTAACTGAATCATTCATAAGATTCATTTTCTTATAGGTTGGATCGCACCAAACACAGATTGTTAGATCTTTTCGTGTTTGCCTGTTCTGATACCAATTGAAAAGACGAGGGTGCCCAAATATACCTCAATCTAAAACTTTTCCACGTATAAGTCCTTTCTCCGAAAGTGATTGTCTATGGATTGAGTCGATATAATACAACTAATCGGTTCACACTTCGTGTGATCATCTATGGATACGAGATCGAGATAATGCGACAACAAGATACCTTGTGTGATTGACTATGGATTCAAGATCGAGACAATACAACAACAAAGTATGTTTACTTGATAAATGGTTCGGACTTAAGCAAACACAATAGGATTGCTATCAAGTAAATAGGAATTAACGTTTGTGTATTTTACTTCTAATTATAATAAAACAATTATAATTGCGGAAATAGAAAAGTAAAAGACACAACAAGATTTTCTTAACGAGGAAACCGCAAATGCAGAAAAACCCCGGGACCTTGTCCAGAATTGAATACTCTCGGGATTAAGCCGCTATACAAAATCTAAACCAACTTCGTATAGTTGAGACCAAGCAACTAAACCTATAGTTCACCTAGTTCCGTCTGTATCCCTGCACCTCCAACTTGCAATAAGTCACGCACTTGGAACAATTCCTTTGGTTCGTATTCCAAACAGTAAAGGAACAACAAATCTGTTCGGTAATAACTCTTTTCAATCAACTGATATGAGTTTGACAAAAGGCTCTTCCGTTTATTGATGAGTGCCAAATATTGCATATTTCTAGACCTTTTTATTGGCATTTAACTCATCTTTTGTGCTCAGAAATCAGATATTATCCCAAATTCTGTATTTTCTTTGTTTTCAAGAATAAATATTTGTACTAATTAATTTTGTGTTTTTAGGTAGTAAATAAAGTTCGGAGAAATTGAGGAGCCAAAAGAGCAGAAAATTGGAGGCAAGCGTCTATGGAGCAGAAAGCCAAAGCCCGTGCGCGCATCAGTTGCAACCCAACAAGAAGCAACCCAACTTACAAGACATGGGCTTGAGCTATCCAAGACCCGACCCATAACCCGGATCCATAGCCCATCTTATCCTGAGCCGTGAGATCTTACACTCCTGCATCTAATGGTCGTTACAGCCTGCTCATCAAACTTCGCTGCGAATGCCCAACATCGAAGCCACCTATATCTTCACCAACCGATCCAAACTCACCCTCATTTATCTTTTCCTTCACCCGACAGTTGCAGAGCTTCTCCACCTCTCTTTCTCTCCCGACCAAGCTCTGCACAGCCACCACCATCTCCTTCCCCTGACACCGACACCACAGCCGCACAACAGCCGCCGTCTCCGCCTCCTAATCTCCCTTTATCTCTTCCATAGCTTCTTCCCTAGAGGCTAAGTGAGAGATAGGAAGAGTTAGGGTTAGGGTTTCACAAATTGGGGAAAATCAAATTAAGGAGTTCTGAGAGCCGAATTCACAAATCCGACAACAATTCAGAGGTTTTGGGTGAGTGGGTTGAGATTTATTTTCGAATTGGAGTGTTAGGTTTGCATGTATAAATAGAGGATGAGCAGTGTATGTAGTTTTTTCATGCCTGGATTAGCCAAAGTGCACCACTTCTAGTTTAATTTGTGTGTTTAATTATGTTCTAAGTTAATTTACTAGGGTGTTGATGAAACCCTAATTTTCATGTGAAGCAATCAATCTTTAGTCTTGTTCTTGCTATGTTATAATATGTTAGGATTAGTAGTTAATTGTTGAGCTTATGAACTGTGATGAGTTGTCTTGTAAGAAGACAACTCATATTAGGGGGAATTAGTGAAATATAGTTAATAAACATCCACCGAAACCTTCAAGGGAAGGCACAAGAACACAACTTGAGTTGCATTGCACGAGCATAGGATTAGGAGGTGAATTCGATCACCCTAGTGCTCTTCAATCTTGTTTACAACCTTGTTGTACACCTTAGCTTACAGATCACAATCACATTTCCTTGTCGTATCGACAACCAAACCAACTATAATTGTGTTACCTTCTTAGAAATCAGTTTAGCAAAGCTTTAGAATCAACTTCACACACTCCATTTCTCGTGGATCGACCATACTTGCCCTGCCTCCAATAGGCACTGTGCACTTGCAGTTTAACACGTAGGCGAGACACTCTTACCAGCCTATCAAGTTTTTGGCGCCGCTGCCGGGGAATTGGTAGGGTGCTGTATTGATTAATTGCTTGCTTCACTAAATTTCAGTTCACCCCTGTACATATGTGCTTTGAATTAGAGTTTGTAGCCCTTTATTAGTATAACTTAGCTGTTAGTTTTCTTTTTCTGCATCTTCTATTGCATATTATATCATTGCATTTTAGTTAATTTCTCTGAATTGCATACTTGCATATCCGCATTCACTTAGTGTTTCTTATTAGCTTGCACCTCATCTGTGCATCTCATTTAGCATATGGCCTAGCCTGAGCTCAAGTCTGCCTAGCTTGAGCGGTCACTACTCAGCTACATTACAAATCCCTGTGATTACATGCTAAAATCATCATCTGTGCTAGCTGAATCTGCTATATTCTTTTTATTAAGATATGCATCTCTGCCATGTAGAGTAGCTTAGTGTAATCATCTCATAACATGTAGTGGTAGTATAATCATCTCACTGCCCTTTTTGTAGCTTTCACAATTTATAGTGACATGCATCTTAGTGTTAGTTGTAACTCATAACCCCCTGTCGGTCAAAATAAGCATCACAACTTTTCATTTTCCCCTGTAAAATATCAATCCATTACTCTCGGGCTTATCTTTGGTATCAATATTGATCTTTTTGATGTAACATGCACACTTCGGGAACTAAAACTCTCTCTTGAGTAAACAGTGCTGTAACCTCTGCTGAGCAACCCAAGGAGGAGAAGGAAAAGGCGCGAGAACTTGAGCTTTACAAAACCCTGAGTAGCCCCTGCAATTTATAAGATTCATGTGAGTGGTTCCTTGCTAGTTGAATGTGCTACATCTTTGTGCTCCATGTCTGCATGCTAAACAAGTGCCACTGATTTGCCTCACTGATTTAAGTAAATTCCATGATATTTGAACTCATACATGCTTCTTTGAATTTGCGATATCTTTTTGCCTTGAGCATCTTTGTTTGTGAGCCATCACTCCCGAATGTATGCATAACTTGTTTGTGGCCAACTTTGTGTGAATCTTGAGCCTTGTTCACATGATAAACCAAATGCCATCCCAAGTGTTGCTCCCTAACTAAAACCTGTGCCTTATGTGTTATGTGCTGTGACCCCTTAGTTTCCATCTGCCATGTGCTTGACTCCAGCCCCCTGAAGCTGTGAGTTTGAGCTACAACTTAGATTTCCAAGTCTGCTGCAAGCCTTGTGTGACATCAACTGGGCTGGTTGAATCAACTGACCTAGTTGATTCTGACAACCCTGAGCATAACCCATCTGACTCTGTTGCTGCTTTGCTTGGCTGATTGCCAGTGGTGTTCAACCCTGAACTAGTGCTAGATCATACAACCCCTGGAATCTCTGAAATGTGTGCATGACTCTGTGACTTTTGAAACAAAATTGTGTTGGCTGAAATCTTTTGCTCTTGTGTGATTTGTGCATTAAATTTTTGGCTTTAACAGCAACTGTGCTTAGCTCCAGCCCCTGCAGCTGTTGAGCTTGAGCTGCAAACCCAAGTTGATATCAACTGATAGAGTTGATATCAACTGAGAAAGTTGCCCTGCACCCTTAGCATGTTTTACCCAGTCAACTACATCTATGAGACTCTCTGTGAACTGTAATCTGTCACATGCTAAGTCATAGTCACTGTGCAAGCTCACAAACCAGGTTGATGAGACCCTATTGAGCCACCCGCCTGCAGGTTTTGAGCATAATCTGTGAAAATTAGATGTCAACTGACTTTGTTGACTCTGTCACCTCTTTGCTTAACTTGTGAGAAGTGAGATCAACCGACCCAGTTGATACTCCGTGTGCTGTCAAATGTTGAAATATTGTATCTCAATTTATTGCTTCGATGTTTTGAATGTATGCCATGCTCACATGAGGGATTAGTTTCTGCTTTGCCGACAATCTGTTGAACCTCTTCACATGCTTGCATAACCACCGTGTTGCATACCTGCTGCTACTTTACCTCATAACAAGTGCCCACAGATCGGTTACGTGCAATGATGTCTGTGCATAAGGCGAGTTACAACTTAGCCTCTCTAGTTTCTTTGTCAATCAACCGGTTGACCTAACAGCCTACCAAGTTTTTGGTATCAACTTGGAGAGTAACCCTGCCACCCTTATGCATGCTCCATTTTATTGACAACCTGTGCAAACTTATTGACAGACTTGTGTGCCTACTTATTGTGCAAATATGCAAACCTGTTGAACTTGTCGAGCCATCGTCCCTGTGTGATTGTGTGCATACATTTGTGAATCTGTGGTCGTTTTCATTCTCGGGTTTATGCATGTGGTGTCTATCTCTAACTGAAACATAAGGTATCTGTGAACAAAACCTGGTGATCTTGCTGTAGCTCATTGCATGTTTTCTTAGCCGCATCTGTGGCCTGGCTTGTGCACTAGTTACCCATTTTGGGTGTTGTTTGGTATTTGGCATGAATATTAGGCTAATATTGTTTTTGTTTTGTGACCAAAGTTATTGCCTGGCATGATAGGATTTTGGGATGCAACTGGGGATGGAAACAGATCCATCAGAGAACTCGCATACGGGCATGACTCATGTTATAAAACCCCCACAGACCATAGTGATTTTAGGGAATATTATGAACCTTATCATGGCCCTGACCTTGAATACTCATACCCTAATCATTATGACCACATGTATCATCAACCACCATGGGAGGATGAGCAATTCTATCCTCCAATGAATCCATGTATGCAGTCTATAATGGAGAACCTCAAAATCATAGAGCAAAACAATGCTATACTTGAATGGAAAGCATCACATGACCATCCATATAGTAACATGTCTGAGTTTCCCTTGTGTAGTGAACCCTGTGCACAACCCTGCAATGAATATCCATATGAGGCATGCATACCCACTAGTGCAAACTCCCCTTCAGTGGAACAGCTTAACATGTTCTTAAGGATGAATCTTAGTCATTTACAAAATGTAGAAAGGGAGTATGCCCATAGTCAACCCACTAATGTTGAATATAAGCTTCACCTAGAGGAAAATGAGTTGATTTGAAAACACCGATGTTGTTAATAGGGATGAGTATGCATATTACTCAGATGAGGAATATGATATGTTAGAAGAACATGTGTACGCTGAAAATATGGTGGAATCTTTGGGTTCAGAGACATTAAACTTCTCTTCTGTGAACCCTATGAATGATACTTCTTCTAACATTAATACATGTGATGTTAACCCTGAGTGTGGGCCTGTGCAATTGTCCTGTGAAAGTGAGCATGCTATATCACCTGTTTCTTCTGATTATCTTATGCATGAGATTGAAATTTTGGATAATGATGATTATGACATGGAGATTGATGAATTGTTCTATGCAAGTAAACATGATTTACCTTCTTCTGACCTTAGGAAAGTGTGTCATGGTGCAAATGATCTTACACATGAAAACAACTTAGATATACCTAATCTCTCTCCTAAGGCACAGATTGAAACTCCTCCACCAAACCTAGGTGTAGTTTGTAACAAAATTGCAAAAC
Organism: Papaver armeniacum; assembly: GCA_023531295.1. Lineage (NCBI taxonomy): Eukaryota > Viridiplantae > Streptophyta > Magnoliopsida > Ranunculales > Papaveraceae > Papaver > Papaver armeniacum. Next base: position 47,239 of record JAJJWW010003269.1, on the reverse strand, counting down.
AAACTTTTCTGAAAATGCCTAATTTAGGCCTAGAGCTTTGTGCTTCCCAAGTCCTCTTGGACTATTTTGCATCAAAGTATAACACCTTTAAGGAGCCACGGTTGGAATATGTATGTCTGCCTGTTCTTAGCAAAACTCATTTTGAGTTAGACCTTGTGCATGATGTACCTTTAAATTTGCAAGATTTTGTGCTCACAAACACATCTGTTGACAAGTTTAGGTTTGGGGAAAATCGTTCACATATACAATCTTACATGCGCTCATGTTATATTTGTGTAAGGCTGTTGATGTCTCTGCATATTTTCTTTTGGGTTGACCCTCAACTCTTTAGATTATTGGTGTATGGTGAATTTTCCTTGTATATAATCCAGTAGGTCTTGTTAAATTTTCTTCCTTGAATCGGTTGAGTCTTCTTTTGCATATATTATGCTAATCCAATATGATCTCAGCCGAGAATGTTGGATTCTAGCCTTGATTAATGAAGCTCTAACCTTGCTTTCGCCGACATCCGGTAATCTCTTCCCTTTTCTCTACTCAACATAGTTCTCTTGGTATGTGACTGTTTAAATTCTTATCATCTGTTGACACATTGAGGACAATGTTTGATTTAGGTTTGGGGGTGCATTTGCATATAGAGTTTTTAGTCTTTTGTTCTTGAAAAAAAAAAAAAAAAAAATTAAAACTCTTTGTAAATACTTGCATAAAAACCTCCAACTTTTAGAGATCTTAGAGTCACTAGCATGCTTCTAGCTATGTTTACATAGATAGTCTGACCGAAATAACAGAACTTGGAAGTACTGGAGAACACAATCGGGTTTCTTAGTTGATTAGAGCGTTAAAGTTGGATTTAACCATACCGGAGGGCGAATTAGGTGCTATATAGATATTCGGTAGTAGAATTGTGATCACCCATAGTGGAGACTACCCATTTTGACATCAAGCGAGGCACCGACCTTCATTTTTGTGACTTTCTAAAAAATATGTTAGAGTGTGTGTCACCGTACGTCAATTCCGGGTAGGAATGGTGAGCTACCCAACTTCGCACCACTTTCAGCACTACTTTTGATCTCTTGAGTGCTAATTTTGTCAATCATGAGGGTGACGTTTAAAGATGAAAACTCCTTCTTGTAGTTCGATTTGCAGTTAGCATCACTCTCTCCCTCTCAACAACATCAACAGATTCATAGAAACACATCGTCGTCAGCAAGCGGAGCAACATCAGAATATTTGAAGAAAAGTTGAAATAGTCCAAGGTTTACATGCAACAAAGAAGAGAAAAGAAAATAGGATGAGAATTAATGAAGTTTGTGAAATCAAGACCATACAAGTTGTGTAAAATTGAGTTTTATTGTTTTATTGTTATTTTCATGTTTTAAGTGTCAAAAACAAAAAAAACAAAAAAATGTTTGTCAAGTTTTTGTGAAGTTCAGAAGTTCATCATTCAGCTATTGAAGACCGAAGACCGAAGATTGAAGACGTTTCTATGAATGCTAGGAGAGAGTGATATTAACTGCCGATCGGGTGAGAAGGTAAGTGAGTACTCCCATCCTTGCTAATGGTTGATTTCCTTTCTTAGAGATCATCAGAAAAAGATTCTTTTTGTCCACAACTCGTGGAGTCTCCGAAATTATTTTGGAAGGTTATCCTTCTCACCATCAACGTGTGCAGGATTTCTCTCTTTACTCCTGCCTGCGCACATGAGAGACTAAAAAAGCGGTCTTTTTGAGTGCAATTATCATAAAACCTTATTGGTGAGGCAGAAGTCGAGGCTTGTGATCACTATCGAATCCGAATTCTTTCATATGGTATGGTTACTTCTCGCTCAACTCTTAAGGATGAGAATGCGTTCTTTGGTAGTTCTAACTTCGTGTTACTAGCATGCAGAAACTCTATGTCCTCATAGCTCCTTGGATGCTTGAGACTCTTTTACACTCTGAAGTTGGAGAAGGTTTTGTGGGTACACCTCACGGTAAACCCTCACGAGACTACAACTCGTCCACTAGGGACACCTAGCGGTTTAAAGGCTTAGTGCATACGCTAAATGCATTCGAGAGACCAACGACAGTGGTATAGTTAGGATTTCTTAATTTCTGTTTCACTTGAGGACAAGTAAAATTCAGGTTTGGGGGTATTTGATGAGTGCCAAATATTGCATATTTCTACACCTTTTTATTGGCATTTAACTCATCTTTTGTGCTCAGAAATCAGATATTATCCCAAATTCTGTATTTTCTTTGTTTTCAAGAATAAATATTTGTACTAATTAATTTTGTGTTTTTAGGTAGTAAATAAAGTTCGGAGAAATTGAGGAGCCAAAAGAGCAGAAAATTGGAGGCAAGCGTCTATGGAGCGAGAAGCCAAAGCCGTGCGCGCATCAGTTGCAACCCAACAAGAAGCAACCCAACTTACAAGACATGGGCTTGAGCTATCCAAGACCCGGCCCATAACCCGGATCCATAGCCCATCTTATCCTGAGCCGTGAGATCTTACACTCCTGCATCTAATGGTCGCTACAGCCTGCTCATCAAACTTCGCTGCGACTGCCCAACATCGAAGCCACCTATATCTTCACCAACCGATCCAAACTCACCCTCATTTCTCTTTTCCTTCACCCGACAGTTGCAGAGCTTCTCCACCTCTCTTTCTCTCCCGACCAAGCTCTGCACAGCCACCACCATCTCCTTCCCCTGACACCGACACCACAGCCGCACAACAGCCGCCGTCTCCGCCTCCTAATCTCCCTCTATCTCTTCCATAGCTTCTTCCCTAGAGGCTAAGTGAGAGATAGGAAGAGTTAGGGTTAGGGTTTCACAAATTGGGGAAAATCAAATTAAGGAGTTCTGAGAGCCGAATTCACAGAGCCGACAACAATTCAGAGGTTTTGGGTGAGTGGGTTGAGATTTATTTTCGAATTGGAGTGTTAGGTTTGCATGTATAAATAGAGGATGAGCAGTGTATGTAGTTTTTTCATGCCTGGATTAGCCAGTGCACCACTTCTAGTTTAATTTGTGTGTTTAATTATGTTCTAAGTTAATTTACTAGGGTGTTGATGAAACCCCTAATTTTCATGTGAAGCAATCAATCTTTAGTCTTGTTCTTGCTATGTTATAATATGTTAGGATTAGTAGTTAATTGTTGAGCTTATGAACCTGTGATGAGTTGTCTTGTAAGAAGACAACTCATACTAGGGGGGAATTAGTGAAATATAGTTAATAAACATCCACCTGAAACCTTCAAGGGAAGGCACAAGAACACAACTTGAGTTGCATTGCCTGAGCATAGGATTAGGAGGTGAATTCGATCACCCTAGTGCTCTTCAATCTTGTTTACAACCTGTTGTACACCTTAGCTTACAGTCACAATCACATTTCCTTGTCGTATCGACAACCAAACCAACTATAATTGTGTTACCTTCTTAGAAATCAGTTTAGCAAAGCTTTAGAATCAACTTCACACACGCCATTTCTTTGTGGATCGACCTGTACTTGCCCTGCCTCCAATAGGCACTGTGCACTTGCAGTTTAACACATAGGCGAGACACTCTTACCAGCCTATCATTTATCCCAATAAACTCCTTTGTCAGGTCCTTAGATCTATCTTATCAACAATCACCAAAGTAATTGTCAAGATTATGCAATCAATACTTTTAATCACAAAGAATTGTATTGATGCCAATCTACTCAACTAATCAATCCAATCTATCACAAAGATAAACCGATTATAGTTGGATCCTTTTCCAGCCGATCAAGTTTTGTGCACACCAAAGATTATGAACCCAAATTAGAAATCTTCTTAGATCTTCAATAAACACCTGCATACAATCAACTTGAATCTCTTGTGATCAATCACACACAGAACGAAGTCTGTTAACAATGGATTATCATAAGACGTCTTTAGATCTACAAACAGTTTAAAGATCCCCGTCGAAGCTTCGATCTAGTTTGAGTGAATCTTATATCAAAAGAGAAGATTCTCAAGCATAAACAAACTAGGTGCAATCAAAGTTCAACAACCGTTAGTCAATCAAATCAATCGAAACTAATAATAAACTGCAATTATCTAGTTTCCCACCAACGGTACTAATAGAGCTTCTCAATCCCAAAGAAGTCTTTAACCGAGCGGCCGTAAGAGATTTCGCCTAATTAGGTTACTTTCCTCTCCGAATAGGCGGCTCCACCGGTAACAACACAACTAGGTAGTTTTGTTGGCTCTGAGGATTAGTTTGCTTGAAATGCAAACTTCAATATTTATAGACCAAGGAAGTTTGGACACCAAGGAATTTCCAAAACCGAAAATATTCTCAAGATATGCAATATATTTCCAAATTTGGTTTCCATAATTCCTGGAAATGCTTTGTCCAAATATTGACCAAAATCTCAGTAGAAAATCTCCAATTAGTAAATGCACATTACCAATTTTTATTTTCTAAAGATATGCATTTTAATTGCTGGAAATTAAAAGCATATAAAACTAAAAACCTTAATTAAAAGATTCTCAATTTATTTCGATCCGGGATTATCCTTTAGCTATTAAGGAATATCTTTGAACAATAAAAGATAAGAGTTACTGCACATGTTCAAAGTATTTCGACATCTTTACTTTGTAAGAAGTCTGTGATTGATTATCCTATCAAATCACCAAACATGGGTTTCACGGTTCTACCAAAACAAGTTTCGGTTCTACCTCCATGTGGGTACTAGAATTAGTCACGTTAGTTACCAAATCTTGGTTTACTGGGTACTAGGATCGGTTCCCACATATATGGTATCTAATATAACTTGTATTTGGTGCACATGTCCATGGGATCGGTTCCCAATAACTAAAAACGTGTTCCACATGTTCATAGGATCGGTTCCCAATAAGTAGAAACTTGTTGCACCTCTTACAAGGATCGATTCCCCTTTTTGTGATCGATTGCACCTCTTACTAGGATCGGTTCCCCAATGACTAGAGTTTGTCATACCAATTACAATAAATCGATCATACCATCTCAGGTGATTACTTAAGATCGGTTTCACTAATAAAAGTCATATCAATACAAAAGTCAGGCCTTGTGAATGGTTTTACCAAGATACATAAAAAGTTATGAGCGGTTATACTAAACACACATATTGGTAATTCAAAAGATTTGCAATGAATAACAATACCAATAAGCCTAGCGATTTCCCTTTCGATTCACAAAACAAGTTTATGAATGTACTTCCTTTAAACGAATGTAAAACATTGTTTCCTAGGACGAAATCTTCACCCCATACCCATACATAATCACAAAAGCATTCATACGATTATGTCGATGTCTTATATACGAAGTTCAAAAGATAAGCGTTATACTTCGTATTGTATTCCTCAATACTATGTCTATCTAGAGTATAATTATTCACAGCTTCACAATTATGTTTTCAATATGCACGACTTAAAAGATACGTTAGGGAATGAAACAGTTTAAGTCAAATATCACTAACCTCAAGTGGAAGGATGATGTCGCCGTTGTAGCTTCTTACTTCTTCACATTCTTCAAGTCTTCATGTAATACTTGTAATGTCTCATATCCTCATACTTTCAAGATAACCTATACGGAGTTGACTCTAGTAAATAATCAAGCGACTCTTTAAATGAGTTTTGGTTCACTAAAATATGACAACCAAACTTGACATACCAACGCTTTATTGGTGGGTTCAACCGAGCTATGCTCTAACAAATTTCTTTATCTGTCAAAAGCTCAAAGGGGAGACATGTTCACGGCTTTGAACCATATAGTATCTGGGAAACGACTATCCATTCCAGAAACACTCCCCGAACCTCCAGCCACTGACAAAGAGATGTACGACTGGGGACTGCTCACCACAGTACACCTCAAAGGAAATGAATTCAAAAGAGTGCTAATCGATGTTGGCACAACTATTAACATTGTTCCTTTGAAGACTCTCAGAGCTGCAGGCATCACTCGACAAGAAGCCACTCATGCTCCTATCTCAGTCAGAGATCACAAAAATATATCCAGAGATGCGTATGGTTACATCTTTCTCAAGATGAAAGTCGGTTCAATTTGGGCGGAAACCAAATTTCATATAATCATAGAAGATCCAGGATATGACATGATCCTCGGGCGGACGTGGATTCATGCTGGAAAAGTAACTACAACACTTTCAGTTGCACATTTCTCTATTGAAGAAAGCTCTGATTCGGAAGAAATAGAGGATGATCCATCATTCGAATATCCGGGGAAAGTTGAATCCTTGATAGAACTTACACAAAAACTTTGAAGAAGACGCGCCTTGAAGAAGATTCCCCCTCATGCGCGCACGAGTTTGTCAAAAGGTTCCATACTCGAGTGTCCATATTATCAACTTTCAAACATGCTACCGGTGTGTTATCTTGGCAATCCGGGACTTGTGTATGTCGGTCAATTTTACTCATAACCTAATTCCCATCACCCCCCAGCTATCACCAAACGTTATGAGTGGTTAGTCTCTCCTCGGCAATATTTCACCAAGTGGTTGGACGCCGAGCCTCTCCTGAGGTCAGCGTCTTGCGATATGGTCATTCTTTGGAATAATGACCGAACACAACAATCAATATCCTAGGTACTCTCCCTTGTGTGACCTGTTCACATGTGTCCAAAACCAACCAATGTTGGTAAAGCGAGTTGAAGGCTCCACAGACATGGAATCCTACCGTACACGAGGAATACCAAACCGGCGTCGTCCAGGCCTCACAGAAGATATTTAGGGCATGAGCAACCAAACCTAACAAATTTCATGAAGGGGATTTAGTTCTCAAGGAAACTAAACGTAATCTCCATTCCACAAGGAGCTCTAACTTTTTATGATTGCAAACATCTTTCTGCTCACAAGAGAGCGCGCACGAGTTTGTCAAAAGGTTCCATACTCAGGCAAGTCTTATTCCCCCTCATGTGTCCATATTATCAACTTTCAAACATGCTACCCTGGTCCGGGGACTCAATTTTACTCATAACCTAGCTATCACCAAACGTTATGAGTGGTTAGTCTCGCCTCAGCAATATTTCACCAAGTGGTTGGACGCCGAGCCTCTCCGAGTCCAGCGTCTTACTGATATGGTCATTGCTGGAATAATGACCGAACACAACAATCAATATCCTAGGTACTCTCCCTTGTGTGACTGTTCACATGTGTCGCAGGATTGGAAGGCTCCACAGACATGGAATCCTACTGTACGAGGAATACCAAACCAGCAGAAGATATTTAGGGCATGAGCAACCAAACCTAACAAATTTCATGAAGGGGATTTAGTTCTCAAGGAAACTAAACGTAATCTCCATTCCACAAGGAGCTCTAACTGGGAAGGGCCTTTTATGATTGCTAAGTCGGCAGTTGGAGGATACTACAAATTGGCTGATATGAAGGGCAAGACAAGTGTACCAGTGATTCACGAGAATTGGCTCAAAACTTTTGACGCTTGAGGTGTTTAATGTTATGAGGTGTTATTTGTTCAAGACATGGACGAACGAACGCTCAAGACACCTAATTCGTTTTTAGGATTTTCTTTCACATGTATTTTCAATTCCTCCAAAACGTTTGCAATACTTGCATCCAGTATTTGAATTCAGTAATTTATCAAAGTTCTTTTGCTTAAAAGAAAAATCTCTATCAAATCCAAAAAAAAATCCTCAATCACCCACTACCCTAAATCAATCAAAAATCAAAACCAAAGTAAAACCTCACATCTCTCAGAAGTTCAAGGTTCAAGAGATCATGGAAAAGAAACTAAAGGAAACCAGCAAAGTAAGATTTCTTTTCCTCTACAGCTTTCAAGACTTGTAAAGTTGCCTTGGCCGACTCCAGCTCTTTGGTTAATCTAGCAATTCATCACATCATCACTTGTCAGAGGTACATTCTTCTCGAGTGCTTCTTTAATGGCTTCAATTCTCTCACGAAGCCATCCCACATTAAAACCCAGTTTCTCAGAATGGTCCAAATTGTACTCCCAATCAAAGAGTACATCTGGAGTAACAGTACTTCTAGCCCTGGATCGTATATCGTCTATAACCCGTAAGAGAGCTCCTACTTGATTAGTCAAGAAATAACTTATTTTTGGGTTTGTGGTAACGACAATATGACCATATCTCTCCCATATTTCTTCATACATGCCTACATATGCAATGGGAACGCTAAATCCACCAACTCGCTCATGGTACAGGAGTAATTCACCAAATGGAGGAACAAAGGAAATCCCTGCAGTAGAGTATTTACGCACCACTATGCGATTCTCAGCAGCTTCTCCTATTTCTAGAGTAATCTCTTCCATCGATGGAGCAAGAGCAGTTCTTTCCATCATAGCTTCGGTTCCCTCCGTCTCTGGAGCAATAGCAACTTGAGCATCATTCTCTTCAACAACTTCAGTAGCAACATTCTCATGACCCTGAGATGCATAGCTGGTAACGCCACCATTTTTATTCGCTATATTGTTCTAATCATCACCATTGGTTCCGTTATTCTCAGCTTCGGCATTTGGCACCTAATACGAAGATTACATGAGATTAGAATGATTCAAGCATGGTAACCAAAGGCAATCATAAACTCCAGCATGTAAGTGAATTAACACTATCTAAGTTCCTTACTATACATTCGAAACATGAGCAAATAGTGTGAAAATCATAAAAACACGTTTTTCAACGAACTCGTCTGAAGAGATTTTACGCTGCCCTGTATAAGACGACAAACTAGGATCAATTGGTAAGGAATATAAGGCTGAATTATATACTATTATCTTCGTATGGATGTCCTTTACAACATATCAAAATTTCATAGCAATCGGATAAACGAGTAAAACGATGTGGCCAAAACATCGAACTACATGCCATCTGAAAATTTTCTGAAAGTCTCTGGGAAGTTTACTGTTTCACTGATTTCGACCACCCCTAAACGTGCTCAAAATTCAAAAAGCTTCTGTTGTAATAAAGCTTGGAAATTTCCTGGGCATGAGAATACATGGGTAGATCGCGAAAATCCGACAACGGATGAAGATTTTATGGCGTTTTTGCTAAAAGACTGAATTCTGAAATTTTCTGGTGACGTATTTCGGTAAAACTTTTCACTTATTCATGAGAATTCTCATTCACTCATCAACAAATCAGCAATATTATACTTCTATGAAGATAATACAAAATGAATACTTACTTGAGGGGCCTCCAAGTTGTTCAAAAGATTAATATGGTCAGCATTAACATTGGGAGCACTATTACTTCCATTCAGTTCTAATTCTTGAGGGTTTTGTTTCTCACCACCATTTGAAGATGAATGAACGGCACGACCATGTCGGTTTTCCACGAAAATCTCCTCCTGATATTGGCAACAATCATTGTTATTTTATTCAAGAAGTATCATGATTGATTATACGAATAAATACTTACATGAACTTCTTCATCACTGGACTCATGAGTTGTTCAACTGAAGCAAGACGGAGACCGTCAATACTTGATGGAGCAAATTCTAGAACATCAAAAAACATTGGTTTCATGATCCTAATTATGCGGACAAATAAAATTCACGGTAGAAGGAATATTAACAACTCACCAAAGAAGCGACCGGGGAATGCGCATTATTCGGTATCATCATATAACTCCTCCTACTTCTGTTTTACCCACCCTGGGGACTATCTTGCACTTCTGAGAAGTCTACATGAATTCGAGATCTCACAACACGACCGTCCTACAATAAAGTTAATAAAATAATTAAGACGCGATTATCATGCCTTTACCGAAATCATAAGGAAAATACTTACCTGTGAACATCCTGGAGGCGTTTTTCTTTTACTAGAAAGATGTTTCAATCTTGGTCGATCAGAGATCATGTCAGCAGAGGGAAACTCTCGTACCAGAGACTTAACATCCATCGCAAACTTATGCAAGCGCTCAAGTTGTTGATACCAGAAGTTTATATAACCTGGAGTTACGTAGGTATCTCGGTCGAAACAAGGATACAAGTAATCATTTCCTTCCACATGTGTGCAATATAAATGAGCCTTTAAATGCTCAACCGACGGCTTATTCATTCGATGACCTGGAGTACACTGATCGAGACCCATTTGTCGAGCTGCTCTGTCGATATTATATTCTTCCACTTGGAACATCCCGTGCATTACTGACACTAAATAACCAGGAGCGCAACTCAGTATGAAAGATTTCTCTCCATCACTCAGACCGATGCCAGATTTCAACGTGGCATTTTGTTTAGCAACATTGAAAGTAGTCAATTGTGAGAAGAGAGAAGGAACCGACACCCAAGGGCGAAAATTAAACTCAGACTCGTTGTCTAAAACACTGGTGAGACGTGTCTTGTGTCGTGGCTGCTTTGTGGACCAACGGATAATCCTGGCATTATCTTTCTCAAGGAAAGCATGACGAGTGTCAACATTTGGTCCTTGCAAGACGCTACGAGGAATCAGAGCACAATTCTCAAAGTGCTCCCACACCAAAGCTTGGAGAAACATCGTATTAGCATATGTTTCAATTTTTCATGAAGCCGTTATGGAAACGCTGGAGTCTATGACTAAGGAGTATAAATTGGAAAACAGTGAACCCAAGAACAGACTACCGATAGGAATTTTCTCACCTTTAGCCATTTTAATAACAAAAGGAATCACAAATGGCTTCAACAAATGTCCACTATCCTCAAGAACGTCTCTGGAGAGCCACAAGCATAAGAAGGCATCAATGGTTAATGTACCATCAACAGGTTCTTCAGGAATTCTATCTCTCGGCCACAAGTGCTTCAACCATCGACCGTAGCAAAATTTGGGTGACTTGTTGGAATCATGCATCATGGCTTTCAATACATTAGATATTGCAGTCTCCTCTGCTGAGAGCTCTTCAGGGAAATTACCAGTAATCGGGAGATGCAATAAAGCGACTACATCTTCCAAAGTGATGGTGAAATCTCCCCATCTGCATATGAAAGTATGAGTAGAAATGCACCAACGAGCAAGCAAAGCCACCATACCTCGTATATCATGATGAATGATTAAATCTCCATCTACTTGAATATCTCGTGTCACCTGTGCACGATCCAGCATAGTCCTTACACGGCTGTAACCCAACATATGTCTTGCCCATCCAGAAAAGTCTATCAAAGGTTTTCATTAAAGCTTGAACTCTACATGTGAAGCCGAATAGTGTCTGCCTTGCAGACAGAATCGAGTTATTGCTTGAGGAGATACCAATTTGTTCTGAGTGGTACTCCTGGGATTTATGAGTAGCCGAAATGAGGAAACTGAGGGATGTTTTTCGGGTTTATACTGAAACACGAAGAATTCATCATCAGTATTCGAAATATTCTTAATTCTAGGAGTTTCTTCTTTTTCCCTGGAAGTCCCAGAATCATCGTTTCTGGAAGACGCATCTGTAGAAATATCCTCTCTAGAAGTTTCTTCTCCAGAAGTATCATCATGGGAATCAGTCATCCTTGCAAATTTCATCAACACAATGGAATTAAAGCACAATGGGATAATTAGGATGCTCACATCAGTGTCTACAAAAAATGGTAATCCTCAACTCTTGCCTATTTACGGTTTCACTAGCGGTAGTGATAATAACGTAAAACCTCAAAAACTTGCTTGCTCTTTCAAACCTGCGAAAACGAGCAAAATTCATTATTTAAAGTCGACACCTGTCTTTTCACGAAATTATGAATAATTCACATAATCTCTTCATGTGAACATTCACTGATTTTCTACCATGCGTACACACCTATAAAATCACAAAATTCATACGGATATTATTTCATCACATATAATTGTTTGCTTCCAACAATTACTCAAAAAATCAAAATTTGATTTTTAACAAAAACTTAAACTCACGTACATTTTTTTTTAAATATATATATATATATATATTGGCGTGAGTTGATAACTCACGTAACTTTCAAAAAAAATATTTTATTTTATTAACTTGAGTTGTAAAAAAAAACCAAAAAAAAGGGACTTCTCTTTTGCTCAAACGAGCGTTTCTCTATGAAACGAGGGTCTTTTCTATTTTCATAAAGGTCCACATATTCCAAATAATTTCGATTTTCATGAAAGTTCATAAATAAGATTTTATCATGAGATGCGGGTCTATTTCAAAAATCTCTCTAAAACTATGGATTATTGTTTATTACTTTAACTACAAACGTACGTTCCTAAAAAGTATTTGTGTGAAAGTTCACACTCTGAAAATAAAATTTTGATTTTCATGAAACCGCATAAACAAAATTTTCTCTACTGCAACTAGACCATGTCTATTCAAGAATTTATATATCTCTTTCATATTAGGGATTATTGCTCGTTTCTTAAACTAACGAACGGACGGGGGTATGTTTTCTAAAATAATTTCTCATAAAACTTATGCATGCATATACATATATGAAGTTTTGTTTTATGAACAACTCATGAATAACACGTATCAAAAAAAAAAAAAAAAAAATCACGAACCTTTGTCAGCGTCGGAAATCGGCCGGCGATAGTCGGTGGTGGTGGAGCTCCGGCGTACACTAAAAAAAAAAATCTCTGCTCGAGCGTGAGAGAGAGGAGATGCTTGGTCGGTCAAAGTGAAATAAATAAAAAAAAAACTTTTTAGGGTCTCTTCCCTTTTATAACAATTTTATTTCCAAAACCTAATAAAACAAGGATTTCCTTTTTTGGGCTCGGGCCCGTAAACGCTAAACCAACCAAAACTGGGCGTCCTATCGTCTAAATCAGCAGTACTTCATCTCTCCGTGCTCTCAAGATAACACTCTATCATACTGTCAGTGTCCTTACCTGGGCATTTGCTCGTACATGACACCATTGGAGCAAATCGAGGATTCTGAAAATACCTTTGTATGACTGAGTTCAACTACTTGTCTCGTCAACTGGAAAATCACCATCTAGTGCTTACTGCGGAACATGACTGTCCCTCACTAAGTAGGGGACTTAATGTTGATGGTGGATTTTCGACAAAGGTCAAAATCGTAAAATCATGATACTACATGTTTCTGACCCGGCTTCAGGAACGCATGTGACGATTCATATTTTACGATCCGTGAACCGTTTCACGATCTCTGACTGAGTGAGCGTTCCTCTCAGAGCTATGATGAATATGTTTCTCGAAAGGCCTCCTCGGCTGAGCGTTCGATGCTTCACACATTTCATCATCACCTCTACGTAGAATCTTAATGATTTGGAGCTTCCCTAGACATAATTGTTTGTTAGAGAGCTTAACGCCTTCACGCTACACGTTGTTCCCTGACTACGAAGAGAGACCCACCTCTACATAGAATCTTAATGATTGGGCGGTTCTCTAGACATAATTGTTTGTTAGAGAGCTTAACGCCTTCAGGACGTCACGCTGCACGTTATTCCCTGACTATGTAGAGAGACCGTGTATAGAATCTTGATGATTGGGCGGTTCTCTAGACATAATTGTTTGTTAGAGAACTTAACGCCTTCAGGACGTCACGCCGTTCGTTGTTCCCTAACTATGCACCCGTCATGACGAATATGATGCTTCAACTATCTCATATCTCGATTCTGCAAATAGATTAATTCTATCGTGCCATTCATCCACTGAATTCCTAGAAAATAATCTATTATCTCTCATTACTCCGTTCCCTGAATCCCCCAACTAGATTCATGGATTAGCAATAAATAACCATTTTATCTCATTACTCCGTTCCTTGAATTCCCCGACTGGATTCCATGGATTAGTAATAGATATGCAATTCATTTTTATTACTCCGTTTCATGAATCATTCTCCGCTGAATTTCATGAATTAGTAATAATTACTAGATCGGGCGTCTGGACTATCACCGAGTAAGCCCCAAGAAAATGGTGCAAGTGTACTCAACGATGATGCACGAACGAGCACCCAAATGCGCGAACGAGCGTTCAAAATATGGACAAACGAGGAAACCTATGCAAAATAGGAGAGAGAAAATAATAATAAAAAATAAAATAAAAAGAGGCGCCTAGGGACCGAGCCCACCGGACGGCCGGTCCCCCACGCCTCTTCCTTTATTTTTCCTTATTTTATTATTTTCATAATCTCATGAAGACTCCTTCATTCCAGCAAATTTCCTTGTTTGAGCAAAACTCACGGTTTCTCAATATTTTCCCTCAAATGATGAAAAATAATAAAAACAGGGAAAGGTGTCACGAGACCGGGCCACCTAGCCGGACGGCCATGCCCTAGCCATGGCCGGTCCCACACCTTGCAATCCCTTGTTTTCATAATTATTATTTCCCTCATCTCATAAAACTCCAGTGTTTGAGCAAAAACCCTAGTTTTGAATATTTGCTCAAATATTGCTCAAACCCTGGAAAAGCCAAAAGTCAAATGGTCACATGACCGACTATGGTACTCACGAAAAAATATTACAATATTATTATTTTAATATTCTCAAATTGATCAAATGAGCAAAGTTCTACTTGCTCATTCGAGCAAAATCAAGAATTTCAGTCAAAGATCGAACTCTTCTGAAAACCCAAAATATTGCTCAAACGCACACCAGAAAATACCAAAACTCTCAGGACTGAGACACGGACATTATGGTGACACGGGCATGCTTCCTTGACCGACCAAGGCCGGACCTAAGGCTTGCAAGGAGCCGGTCCCACACATCTTTATAATTTTTACCTAATTTGCTCAATTGCTCATATTGGGTCCAAACTCTTTCCAACCAACTTGGAATTTGCTCAGCTGGTCCCACGACCACTAAGGGTCGGTCTCATGCCCTCTTGGTCGGTCCATCACTTCTCCATAATTAGGCTTTATCACCTGATGCTCAGACGAGCACTATTCTAATAAGTGATTAAACCAGCATCTAATCATCCTTTCACCCAAGGTTTTTAAATCGTAAATCGAATCATGAATCGTTTTTGAAAATTCTTGAATCGAATCGTATGTTAAATCGTGAATCATAGATTCATGGTCAATTTTTGAATCGTATATTTGCCTATAAAAACTAATGAATAGGTGAAAAGTTCAACAAAATTTACATATGTTTTCCAAATTATTTATAAATAACATGCAAATGCCTTATCAATCACAAAATAAAGCGTGGCTCAGTGGTCAGGGTGTTGTCAATTGAACCCAAGATCGCAGGTTCGACCCCTACCAACGTTTATTTTTGCAAAACAAAAAAAAAAGCGCAGAGATGTGGTCAGACTATAGTCTGAAGCGTGGACCAGCGTTGACTAGTCCGATTCATGGGCCAAACGCTTCACAGGAACAATTTAGATCGAAATGGAAATATTTAACACGACTCGTACGATTTGACTCGTAAATCGTACGAGTTTAAAAACCTTGCTCACCAATTGGTCAACAAAGGACTTTGGTGCATGCTCACACGAGCATCTTGGCACTACATGGTCGTCTATCATCCCATGTAGCCGGTCCCTCCTTCACTCAGTGATTGATCTTCAACAAATCACCAACTGATCAACAATCGATAAAAATTAGGGTTTCGAACTGAATGCTCTGCAAATCATAATTTTTGAGCAAGTTTAAACACTAATAATTTTAGGTTGATTCAACAATAAACATCTTAATTAATTATATAATATTCGGTCCAGCTACCAATATTTTAATTAATATTTTATTTGGTCATGCTACCAATAATTCATCAAACGAGCAATATTCGCTCAGACGAGCAATATTTGCTCAAACAAGGAATATTGATTTAACCATAAATATTCAATAAGTTTACTCAGACGCGAGCAACGTTGCTCAGAGTGGTAATATTGATTTAAATATCAATATTCAACGATTTATCATACGAGCAATATTTGCTCAGACGAGCAATATTTTCTCAGACGAGCAATATTTGCTCAAACTATCATCATGTTGATTGAAAAACTATACGTCTCAACAGACATGTTCAATCCATGAATCACTGAGCATTCGTCAATCATGCTCGATTCAAAAAAATTAGACTCACTGTCTAATCAAGTCAACGACTGACTAATCAAATACACGTCTGCTTCGCAGACTCCACGTTCGTGAGACATCAATCATGTCACATGGGGGATATCAATTAGGGTTTTGGTCTGGAGGCCTATAGCACGTGTGTTCATCCACGATGAGAAATGTGAGTAAGTCGTGCAAGCAGTTGAGGGAGTTAGCAAAGTAGTGGGTGGACAATCAACCAAGTCTCCGCACGACCTGGAACTGGTTAACACACGATTTCCCACTTTCCCACTCTTTCACTCGAGCAATCGTCACACTTAATGGAGATCAATGTGTCTACTATTCTGGCAATATAAATAAGTCAATGAGTCCACGATTGAGGTACACACAATTTTTCGAGCAATCACTCTTAAGAATTCTATCAATCAATCAGAACTTATTCGAACTCAACAGTTAACAGAAAACTTGCAGAAACCCACAACACATTCACAATCCTTGATCATCATTGATCTCACACAATTCTCAGCTTCCCTCCTACAAATCACCCTCTTCCCTCTTTGTGACCGAATTGACTCTGGAACGACCATTGTCTTGGTTTAGGCCGGAGTCCTATAGATTGATCTCTCGAACTTAAAGCACTCCCGTGCAGTGCATATGTTTGAGGTTAAGCAGTTTGCTCGGTTGAGGAGTCTCTTCCACACGGTCGTCTCTTCACTTTCCTAGAAAACCAACAAATCATTTTTCCCCATCTACAATATCCAAACGGGGAGACCAAATTAAACAATTCGGAGTCAGGTAACCCACACTATGGCAAAATCACCAATTATGGCACATTTCCTAGTGGATTTCTAATAACAGAAGATGAGGAAGTCGAAGATATTCCCAAAATGGAAGATGAAATGGATTATCCACATGAGCTCCTTGTATGGGAAACCCAGGCGATGGGAGGTATTTGTCGACGGATTGTGCAACAAAAAAGGATATGACATCGGAATGGTTTTCACAACGCCGTCAAGGAGAAAAATCGTATATAGCTCAAGACTGAAGTTCCCTTCCACCAATAACATCAGCGAGTACGAGGTGTTAATACACACCTGATAATTGACAGCCGCATTAGAAATCTCCCAAAGTACGAGTAACCAACGACTCTCAGTTAGTAATCTGGAAAATTGAAAGAAGATATCAAATTGTTGATCCGTGCTTGCAAAAATAATTACATTTAATGCAACCCTACGTTAAATAGATATAAACCGTAACCTTTCGATATATCTGCAGAAGCAAAAAATGTTATGCTGATATTTTAGCCTACATCTCGTCCATGATGATAGATCCCAAAGTTGCCACAATCAAAATGGTCAGGATACCTTCTATCAATAGTATAAAGCATAGTTTGGCTAACTTTGCCTATCTGAGTGGTTGTCAGGATTTATCCTTGGAAAAGATAAATCAAAGGCTGTGGTTCTCCGTGCCACACCCTACAAGTCGCACATGTGGTGTTCATTCCAATATTATGAATTAAAAATGAATACTCAAGTCAAGATTTGGAATTTCAAAAATTATAACGGGGAGGTTCGAACTCATGACCTATTGTGTCATAAGAGTGGCCTCTAACCATTATTCCACCTTGGTTGGAATTGATAGAAAAGATAAATCAACAAAAGGTTGTTTGTTCAACTTAAATATTAATTAGTATAAGTGTTTTATTAATTAGTATAAGTGATTTGTCTAGAGAGAAGATAAATCTATGGTGATGGTTTGTTCAACTTAAATATTGATTAGTATAAGTGTTTTATTAATTGATGTCTCATTAATTTCTCATGATAAATGATTTATTAATTTTACATCATAAATGTCCCTTAATTAATATTAATACATATCTCCCTTAATAAATAATAATTTTGACAAAAAATATTTCAATAGATATTAGTGGTGGTGGTGGTGGTAGTAGAGGAAGAAGTAAGTGGTGGAAACGGTGGAAGGTGTTACTAAGTGGTGGAGGCGGTAACATTAGTTTTGGTGGAAGAAATAGTGGCGCTGGATGGTTTTAATGGCGGTGGTATTGGTTTTTTATTTTTGAATAAAAAATAAAATAAAAAAATTTACATGACGGGTAACATTATATTGTGAAAAGTATAGTTGGTTGTTTTTGACACGATCAATAAAGGCGGATAATAAATACTTTTGGGATGATACCAAATCATATAAGACAAAATGGTTGTTTTTGGTCAACAGTGGTTGTTGTTCAACTTAAATATTAATTAGTATAAGTGTTTTATTAATTAGTATAAGTGATTTGTCTAGAGAGAAGATAAATCTATGGTTATGGTTTGTTCAAATTAAATATTAATTAGTATAAGTGTTTTATTAATTGATGTCTCATTAATTTCTCATGATAAATGATTTATTAATTTTACATCATAAATATCCCTTAATTAATATTAATACATATCTCCATCAATAAATAATAATTTTGACAAAAATTATTTCAATAGATATTAGTGGTGGTGGTGGTAGTAGAGGAAGAAGTAAGTGGTGGAAGCGGTGGAAGGTGTTACTAAGTGGTGGAGGCGGTAACATTAGTTTTGGTGGAAGAAATAGTGGCGCTGGATGGTTTTAATGGCGGTCGTATTAGTTTTTTCTTTTTGAATCAAAAATAATAATTTTTTTTGCATGACGGGTAACATTGTATTGTGAAAAGTATAGTTGGTTGTTTTTGACACGATCAAAAAAGGCGGATAACAAATACTTTTGGGGTGATACCAAATCATATAAGACAAAATGGTTGTTTTTGGTACCACTGCTATCTTTGGTAACCGTTAAATACGCATGATTTTCAGTATTAACAAAAAACATATAGTTGAATAAATTAATTGACGACCTAGGTTTGTTAAATCTAAACTTTATACATGACGTGTGGGATTAAAAGTTATAAGTGTGCCCAATATTCTACGAGGGATGGAAAATGGTGGTGGTGGAGAAAGAAGTGATATCTGGTGGTTTTTGGTACTGGCCGGTTTTGATGAGTAGTAATTGACTATGTTAATTATGTGCTGCTACGAAAGAATAACACTATAAATTAGAAATGTGGTTGATCGTCTTAATGCTAATATAAACTCAGTTAAAATACATGAAAATTAAGAAGAAGAAAAAAATATTTGGATGTCACGTTATATAATAAATAAAACTAAATACTACATATTTAGTATCAAGGTTTCTCCGTCGAATAGATAAATCTAAGGTTGTATTGAGATCCCGTAAGCAGAGGGCGAGTTGGTCTTGGATTTCTGAATGATAATGAATATAATGAAACGCTCCCTCTCGGTTTCTCCAATGAAAACCGAAACCTTCCAAAAAAAATAAAATCGAACAACACTTAGATGGAACGCATCACCACCAGTGTAAAATTCTCTGAATTGCTACATATCCATGAAATTTCTACAGATTAATCTGGGTGATTTCGTCCTACCGTAGTTTTTAACGAGGCATGCAATTAAATCTCTAATAGTGATTTTAAAGGTATTTAATAATTACAAAATTCTCTTATAAGTTTTGTTTATGCAAGTATTGATTTAACTTGGGTTCTTTTATATTTTTGTGTTAAGTTGATGACTTTTTAATTTGAATACATGTTTGGTTAACAAACTTTGATACATATAGGGTATTTTCTTTGTAGAACTGATGTTAGTCTCTCATTTTTCCCGTTAGCACTTTGTTTCGATCCCGTATTTGTAGACATTATTTGACTAATGTTGGGGTATTTGTTTAATCTCAAGGCCGATTAAACCCAATGTGTGTTGTATAATTGAAGGCGACATAAGTTTGTGTCGGCTCTACCTTGAAACTAATAATTTTTCTCCGGAAGGTTAGTTGAATTTATGTAGATACAAATATCAATATGACTATGCTCTTTAAAACTCCAAATTACTTGAGTAACACTAGATGTGAGAACGTCATTCATGCACTACTTAGCATAGTTGGTGTGAAATCTTTTTATCCACGAATTTCTTCAATTTTATGTTATCAATATGATTGAGAAAGAATCTTACACATGTTTTGATTTACTATTATAAGTTTATTTTTTCAACTCACATGTGTATATCTCAGCCTTCCAATAGCCAAGGGTTCTTCATTTTTATAGCTCTCACATTTGCAAAAAATAAATAAATAGTGTTTATCTATAGTAGGGAAAATATTATGGGTTTTTGCTTCACTCCTTAGAGCCTTAGTTATCAATAATTTCGGAACAAATGTATTCATAAACATCATGGAGTTGGATTGGCAGTTTAGGTATATGTACTGTTAGATGAAATATTCTTTTTGAAGTTTGAAATTATGTATGATGGAACAATAAATGGGGAAAGAATTTAATTTACTGTATTTTTTATTTTATTTTCATGTTGGCACAACATTATTACTCCGTCCAGATAATAAATTGGAATAACATGCTTAAGTAAAAAATAAAAAGATCAGGTAACCCATTTTTTCCCAAAACCTATTTGAATATCAAAATAATTACTCACGAATAAAATGAAGCAAGAGGAATGTGAACAATATCGTATTAGAGACAAAACATCCCGTGCCGTTACGGCACGCAGTTAAGATCTAGTAAATGCATGGTGTCGGTTTCACCATAAAACCTCTCCAAAAAGAGTTTGCCGTGGCGATGTCGGTGGCCACATAATTTTCTATCGCATGATACAAACCCGGATGCTCGACTATTTGTTGAGCAGCCGACACTCATCCTCCAAAAGCCACACATCCGATTGTTGATGGCGGCTAACACGCCGAGCTTTCTGTGGTCCTATAAAACACAAACGAACTTAATTAAATTGATCACAATAAATAATATAATAACAAGATACAAAACGTCTTACATAAGTTTGATAGATCCAACGAGCCCAATAGTCTTTATACGAAAATAAAAGTTGCGGGTTTATCGGTTGACCCCAATGTTTGCCATCATTCTTTGTCGGAATCAAGTCTAACTTATCGAAGTGAGGTGGGGTGCCTTTTCATCATCGGGTTTGTCCTAAGCCACTGCTTGTGAGGATGAGCCACCAGCTATTTCCGGTTCGGTGGGTTTTCCCACTCATCACCATCATCGGTGTTGGTTGAGTCGCTTATAGGGATGTTCTGAATTGTGACCTTAGCAGTGCCGGTTTTGACGTTTACGTCGAAAGACTTAACGTTTTGATTCTTCAACACTTTTCCTTTCCTTTGTCCTTTCTTGGTGCGTGAGACCTATGTTCCAACACGTTAAGGCGGGTTACATCTTTTGGATGCCGGCATACAAAGGAACACACGAGAAAACCGGCATACTAAATAGACATATAAACTATCAGAATGCATACTTAGGCATTCTTGGCAATAAATAACTATATGCCTATTATATTGAATTATATATAGAAAATTCTAAGCCGTATGAAATAAAACCGGTATAATTTGTTACCATACCTTGAATGCTCACAGCAGAGTCTGAGCATATCAAGATTAATACGTTGAACGCGGTTTAGGGAGAGAAACCGGCATAGCAAAAGAAAATTCGATAGTTCCTGTATGATATCCTAGATATATGTGAAATTAAAAATCTATCCGGTTTTTAAAATTTTTTATACATTCTTAACAAATTTTTGTTTTTGATTTTCAAATTGAATTCAATTGACTAGAATTTCATTTAACTAAAATGCAATTTCAAAACCCTAAAGCGAAAATTTTCAACCAAAGTCATGAACCATTAGCATGTATGACTTTGTGTTATATATTATGGGATAAACCCTAAAAAGTACTTCATTCAACAGGAGACTTTGTGTTATACATCACCACCGAATCAAATGTTACGTCCGCTTCACCAGGAGACTCTTCGGGACTTTGTTGCGCATCATCAACGGTATTTCGGATTGGGTTTATCACGAGACTGCGACAGAGCCATTGTTTTGGTATAAAGATGAAAAAAATAGGGAGAGATTGAATAGATCGAATATATTTCTTTCCAAAACCGTCACTTATATAGCATGAGTAGTTTGAAACCGACGAGTTGATTGAAATTGTAAACAAGTTGAATGAAATTGTAATCGTCAAACAAGTAGAATGAAATTGTGGCAGTCGAAATCCAAGATAGATAATTACATACCCATTATGCCGGTATTACAAGTTCATGATTTTTTTAACTTCTAAGTGTTGGAAAACTGGCGTCGAGTGTAAACATATCCATAATGCTGTTTTAGGATACCGCATTCAAATTAACTCATCAAGGTTGCCGGTGTTATCCAGCACACTAAAGTTTTTCTATCTAACGGAAACTTAATTATTGTAGACAGCTAGTCCCGACATAGATATATAGAATATATATTTATGTCGGGATTACGATTGTATTGTATTGTATTATGCTAACAAAATAAAATAGCCGGAACTCTAATTTATTTCAAATGTAATCCTTGTCGCAGAAGCACGAATGCACTTAGCACGTGCATCAAGCCTTTAAACCACTTGGTGACCCAATCGGACGAGTTATAGTCTCGTGAGGGTTTACATAGAGATGTACCCACAAAACCTTACGAAAAACCTTAGCAAATACCACTAAACAATCAATCTTCTTAAGAAGAATCAGTTTCAGATTCACCCACCGGGTGGTACTCAGTGACTTTGGTTACAATATGGTTCACGTTGGCTTCCAAACATGAATGCTTCTCCCTTTTCTTGTAAGTAACGCGTTTTCACGGCTTCATGCTACAAAAACAACAAACAAAATTTGTTGGTTACATAAAAATTGAAAAATAGTAGATTGTGTCGAATTATTCATAAAGATACTTACGAGTTATTGAGGGGAAAATCTATTGTGGCTAGAGTTCTCGATCCAGTGCTTCATTTTTAGATACTCAACCACGGCATTTAGGATGATGTCGTGTCGTTGCTCGATTTGTTGAGCGGTTCTTCCTTTCGGGTTACAGTAATCGTGAATAAACTTACTAAAAATCTTCAACCACATGGAATCCGCGTCTTGTTATCTATAGTTGAAGGACGAGTTTCGGCGTACCATGCTTGGGTGATTGCTAAATCTTCCTCGAGTCAAATGATGCCATTTGTTGTATGTGGGATTAGGTTCTATAATAAGCTATTTATAGATGACTATTCTAGGGTTTAGGGTTTCCTAAGTTAAGATTCTCAAGGAGATATATAAGAACACACGAGTTTTGGGCATTTGGGTCCAAGTATTAGCTCTCTTTATATAGAGAAAAACCTCACCGGCTAGTTTTTTGAAATCACATAACTTCATGCATTGAAGTTAATGTGTCATAGGACGCGTACAAGTAAATTTCTTATCGAGATTATCCTAAATATGTAACTACTACCGCATGGTATAACAACATGGTGTCACGCCGGCACATAATACCGGCGTTACATGTATAATTGCGAACATGCCGGGTACTTGTTAATTTCAAATAAAAGCGGCTAGTTTTTTGAAAAATATGACCGTTGGTGCTTCATTTCTATATAATACCACCAAATACTTTGCTAAATTCTAAGCAAAGCAACCACCAAATAACGAATATCCCCTCTCTCAAGCTCTATTTGCGAAGTAAGTGGATTGACATTACTAACAAGTTGAATGAAATTGTAACTGTAAAACAAGTTGAATGAAATTGTAATCGGTAAATCCGGCATAGTTAATTACATACCAATGATGCCGGTATTACAAGTTCATTATTTTTCAACTTCTTAGTGTTGGAAAACCGCGCCGAGTGTAAACAATATTCATAATGTTGGCTTGGGATACCTAGGCATTCAATTTAACTCATCGGGGTTCTTAGGTATTTTTAAAGAAACTTCATTAAGCACAAACATAAGATCTCAAGCAAATTCCAACTAACAACATTTAAGGGAATAACGTTACACCTAGAATGAAAGATCTCAAGCCAAATACACTAACATCATTTATTGGAACGAGCTTGAACAAGCAAAGCGACTTCGAAATGCCTAAAGGCTCTTTTCTCCACTTCGTATATGCATCATGAGCTTCATACCTATCACCGTTGTATCTTGCATGAAATTCGTTGTATTTGAGACATGATTTGATGAGTGCGATTGTTCGAATGCGTACTATTTGATTGATATTCAATTATGCGTTTCTTCTAAAGTCAAACTTGTTATGCTTGTAAGAACCGGTCATTACAAGGCCCCAAAAAACATACGAAGGCGTTGATCCTCGGCAAATCCGAATCTATGTAGTAATTTCTTCCTCGACTTCGCTTTTATCTTATCTAATTTTTGATGATAACGTTCAAGCTTTGCTTCCTCTTCTTCTTCTCTTTTCCTCTTAATTATGTCTTCTTCCATTGCGGCAATTGACTTGGTGGTTTCTTCCTTCCTTCTTAGTTTTTCTAGTATTGTGGCAACGGAGTTGGTCGTGGTTGATGATTGATTTCTGTCGGAGTTGACAATATTTTCCTCATATGTTTTTCTTTATCGAGGGAATTGATGAACTTGTCAAGTGGTGATTATAATCCATTGGAGATATATATGTGAGGTATTGATCACAATGGGTGTATCCATTCCTTTAAATAGATGTGGACATAACGGATCTTTTCCACTTTAGTGACGGCACTCTAAGTAACTTAGATCCACGCCGGAACTAATGTTTTTAAGTGTATGGTTTAAAAAATTAGCCGTTAGGCATTCATTTTCGGAACCGGCATACCTAGGAGGAAGTAAAACGATGCCGGTATTTTGTTCCGTGCTTGCAAGGTATAACACGATGATGCCGTTAATGCGTAAAATCTTTACAGGAAACGACCCAAATATGCCTACAATACCGGCATTCTTTGTTTAATAACCTCTATGCCGGAATGGGTAAAATTTGAAAAGGGATAGAAATAGATTATCTCTAACTAAGTGCAATCCATTCACTGTTTTTTTAATTTAAAATTTCTAATCCAATGTAGTCGATTACTTCAGACTTGATCAAAATAAAAGAGAATTTGAAATGAATTAATCAAAGTGCCGGCATTGCGGAAATCAAAACAACGATGCCGGTTTATGTCAACTCTGTAAGAGTATTTGGAAACTTTAGATACGGCATTGTCAAAACGACCCTTTATCTTGGGTTTTCTATCACATATTTAAGAGTATTTGGACATTTGCAATACTGGCATTTACCTTAGCAAACGCAACAATGCCGGTACATATCGGATTCTATCTGAGGAACCAAATAATTTAACACGATTGTTAAACATAAAAATTTCCATGTAGGGACTAGGTTAAAGCGATGTTTTGAGCATTAATATATGCGGTATGTGTACATGTATTTCTAAACTGACCTCTACTATCCGAAACATTTTAACTTTCAAACTAGAAATCTTAACATGTTCAACATAAACCAATGAACTAAAGAGTTAACCCACAGTACAAACCAAAACAAGTTTGAAATTGTTTTTGACATAACCAAAGACTTAAAGAGTTAACCATCACTAATTGACATCAATTCTCTTCCACTAAATTAGTCTTTTGTTTCTTTTGGGTCGGCGCCTTCCTTGTTTCCCCATACATAGCTTTGACGATGGGGTGGGTTTCTTCAATTCTATGAAGATTTTCCTCGAGTTCCTTGATTTCTTGAAGAGATAGCACCACCCCCGTCCTTATGCTTTCAACCTAACATCTTCGTAACCTTGCCAAGACGACGTCGCTAGATTAATACATCAAACACATAATCAGTATATATGTTAATATATGATCATGTTTACATTTAATGACTATAAGCAATTAAGAAAACTTACCACCATCCTAAAGTCCTAAGAAGGTGGGCCATCGTAGGTTGTGGAGGTGGAGGAATTTCAACGGGAGGGTTTTCTTGGTGTGGAGCTTCGACGGAGGGAGGGCGCACGACATAAGGATGTGACCATTCCGGGTAATCCCTCATGTAGCGTCATCAACTTCATAACCATTTTCCGTAATCTCCTGTTGATGGTGGATTTTCGTTTAAGGTTAAATTTGTAAGTAACCGAGAAAAATCATGCGCGACATCTTGTAAAAGATAAAGCCATTTATAAGTGACGGATACTCCTCACTTAATTCACCAAGAATGGAGCATGTAGCAACAATCCCATTATGTGAATACATGAAATTCCTCGAGGTTGGAGTATGTAGCAACAATCCTTCCTGTGAATTTCATATCGCCTTGTATTTCTGTACCCATTATCGATGTGGCATGACGGGCGAGTATTACTCTTACAGAGTAACACGAACCTCAAGCACTATAATGAATCCATGTATCGTGACAGAGGACGATTCTCGGTGTGTTATACTAGCCCGAGCCCTCTCGGTGTGTTATACTTATTGAGCCCCTCTCGGTGTGTTATACTAGCGATTGAGCATCGGACTTGGTGGTCTCTAGGATATGATCTAATCGCATCATCAACTCACAAGCATGATTGGATGACCACGGATCAATTCCATCACCCCCAAACGGTATGGAATACACACGGCCTTAGCTTGCCGGATATGATTCGATCGCGATTCATCCACTCCACAAGCATGATTGGATGACCCGGATCAATTCCATCACCCCCAAAGCGGTATGGAATACACAAACAGCCCGCATGGTCGACCATTGGCCTTCGCTTTTGCCAAGAAACCCGTCCATACCAAGCATTATGGACGGAAAACCCTAAATTAGGGTTTGCGGCATATTACATGTATCGCAAAACGGTCTCAACCGTCCGTCTTCGCAACGGCATAGATGGAGGGTGTAGATGTAGACTCAAAGGGCCCGGAGCATGTCGACACAATCACCATGTGATCAGCCTACACGCTTGACCAATCGGTGAAGCCAGCCGTGGTTGGTTACAACAAAACCGTCCGCCCAAAAGAGCATGGTCGCGCGGCTTTGAAAGCCAAAACTAGGGTTCAAGCCATCACGCGCGTCCATCTTCTCCGGCACGAATGGAGGTCACGGATTAGATTAAACAGTCAGGTTATACCAAAGCAGACCACTGTGGGCCCATCTACCTCCTCTTGCGGTCGGCCAAAGGCATATCACGCTGGCGATCAAACGCCCACGAACTGCGCGGTTACATCTCCCAAATCCTAAATCGATCTCGACCGCTCAACTTCACCGGATGATTTGGGTGGCTAGATCCACGTTTTCATGGGATAATCGGTATAGGTGTGAACACCAACCTACCACCTACACGGTAGTATGATCGACCAAGACAGACCAATGTTGGTCGCCTCGAAATGCCCAAACTAGGGATATCACGTCGGTTTCCAACTCCTTTGCGGCAAGGGATTTGCGCGCGCGAGCCGATCTCGACCACTCCTCTTTCAGGTCAAATTGAGTGGCCCATCGCGCTTTCATGAGGGAACGGAATACGGCGCCTACACCATCATGCGTCAACACGCATGTATGGTCGGTCCTCTCAAAATCCTTCCCATGCTTGGTTTCGACCAAGTCAAGAGTGATAACTAGCACCTCTTTAAAAACCCTAATTTCATCAACGGTCGCCGATGAGTGTCTCAAACATCATCTCATCCCAGTCCAGGCCTCACCGACTTGGTTATACAAACCCTGGTCGGGAGTTATTTGGTTAGTGAGCGGTCATTACACATCACTTTACACACACCGTAATGCAAAGCACATAAAATACACACGATACTTCACAAGTATCGACTTGTGAATAAAATACACACTTTAAGAATAACGCGGTTATTCAATTACGGCATTACATGCTATCTTTCGTGGATCCACGATCCACATTCCGACATCAATCATGTCACAAATCGGGATACATATCGGGGGTATTGGTCCGCGGTTTCTGGCGTGCGGCGTGCAACGCGCGCCATCACAGAACGTGTTAGGAAGTCATGGACGGTTAGAGATGAACAGGAAAATGGGCAAGACCAATTGGGAAAGTGTTACCGACACACAACTCCACTACTCCATCATTCCACTACCTCCACTTCCCACGAGAAACGTGAATGAGGCTCGATGACTTGTATAAATAGGTTCTCCCGCCCTATTTTCCAACAACAAGGAAACACAAGCCCGAGACAAGACGGAGAAAAACCAAGTGTTGATACCCATGCATTCAACCATTTTCCTGAGAGTCATAAAGAATAACACCTTCACAATCTAACACCTTCTTCAGCTTCCCTCCCTAAGATCCAACCCCATCTCCTTCACTTTGACCGAAACAAGTCCTGGAACAGCCCATTTCTTGGTTTAGGCCGGACTTGCCTGAATTGGGATCTCTCGAATCTACAAGCACTCACCGCGCGATGCATTTGTTGTGGTTTAAATTCATTCCTCATCACACCCCAAATTACCAAATTCAGCGGGAGTAATTTTCACCCATCAACAATTGGCGACCACGGTGGGAGATTAATCTCTGATTGTGAAATCAATTTCTTGATACCGGTCTGTTTGGCTAAGTTCCGAGATGGTTGGTCTTAGGACTTCCTCAACAAATTCAAATCCCTAGTCGAAGTTCCTCAACGAGGATGCCCCTCTTCCTGATAGGCGTGCTCTGTTGGCGCAGAGGAATCCCAACTATGAGCGAGTTGGCCCGGATACTTGAGACTCGGACGAGGAACATGGAGCTGATCAAAGAAGCGGTAAACGGCATACTTGACCTCCTCATCAAGATGGCGTCCGGAAATGACGTCTTGGAGACCTTTACACCGGGACTAGTCCCCCTCGGATCAACGATTTTACTACGAACCGGAGGCCATAGATCGGAAGTCATGTGACTTTAGTGGAAGACTTGTGTGAACTCTTGCACCTCTCAAAAGATCAGAGGCGAGTAGACGTTTGTCAGATCAATAAAATAATTCCTGACGCACACCTTGCTCCTTCATCGGTCCAGTCTCGACTGCAAATGGAAACATCTATAAATAATGTTACATTCACGGAAGATGACATGATGGCGAGAGGAAGGTCCCCCAACCGAGCCCTACATGTTACCGCACACATCAAGGTTCGAGTTCCTTAGGGCCCTCGCCGACACAGAGCATCTTCGAACGTAATTACTTCTCAAGACTCTCAAGACAGCCAAGGTCAGCCGATGCAAGATTGTAATGACAGCCACCACGATGACGGACTTCGAAGGAATCAAACCAAAGACATACGGGTAAATTTGCAGGGGATTCCAAGTGACCGCGAAGGAATAAAGGTAGACCCGTCCAAGACTCGGGCTATCCTCACAATGCCGCCTCCCAGGAACCGCGCGAAAAGAGCTCCCGAGTTTCATGGGCAAGGTAAACTACATTGGACGTTTCATACTCGGTTTAGCCCAACTTACACTTTCATTCACCCCCTTGTCAAGAAGGAGCCAAATTTCTTTGTTTGGACCCGCAACCCAACAGAAGCTTTTCGGAAAGTCCAACGAATACTATCATCTCCAACCGTCATGAAATCTCCCGTCTGAGAAACCATTGGTCCTCTACACCGCCTTCGGTGGCGCCGCCGTAGGGGCTTTACTCGCTCGGGAGGACGACGAGGGAATCGAACGTCCCATGCTATTTCAAGTGGAATATTGAGAGATCTTTGAACTCCGATATCCCCGAGCGGAAAAAGCGTGTTTAGCTTTGATCCATTCCATTCAGGTTCGTGCATTACCTGCTATCCAACGGGTGATACTCGTGTCTAAATCCGATCTGCAAAGTTCTTGCTTTCAAAGCCGGTCTGACGGGAGGACGGAAAATGGCTTCTCCAAATGTCGAGCTAGACATAACGTGCGCATCGCCTAGAGCTACGGGTCAACGATTTGGAACTTCTTTACCGCAGCATTTCCCGAAGGTACTACGGGACTACATGAAGAACTCACACGGAGAATTCCAACATCTCTATTGGAAGAAGAAGTGTGGCTTTTGTATTTTGGCCGGCTCATTACCCCTAGCAAAAGTAATACGGAGGAGCAGGGCGTGGTTTAGTCTCTCCAACCGGAGAAGTATTTCCACACTCCTTCAAGTTGGACTTCGAATGCACCAACAACTGCTCGCATATTTAAGCTTTCCTCATAGGGATTTCAATAGCTAAACAAGCAGAGTCACACACCGGAGATAAGAGGTGACTCTCCAAGTTCTTTGGTGAATCAAATGTGAACGGAGTATACGCATTGAAAGAAGTAACAACGGCCGTGCATCGATCGAAGCACGGAGGTTACTAAACTAACTTTGTCTGCAACCATAACCCATGTTAGTCGCAGCAACAACAAACACGCCGATGCCTAGCAACATTGGCTCTCCAAGTTGAAGTTCGAAGGGCGGAAGAAACTTTGACGGTAAAGAGGAGAAACCATAGAATCGACATGGCTATCACAATACAAAGACACCAAGACCGACGATTGGCGAACTCCGATCATTCAAGAGCTCAACAGACTCGCATCTCGCAAGGAAAGGTCGGTCTCAAAACCTGCAAAACTTCTTCATGCTTCATGGTATCTTTGACATCGAATCCGACGGCTCCTGTCAAGATGTTCCGGGAGGTGATTTACACAACATGTACCGGGATCGTATTCACAATGAAATTTGTGGACAATCATCGAGGTGTAGTAGCACTGCCGCGACTTCAACGCCCGGATTGTGCGCGAGAGATGGAGGCTCCAATCCGGACTACTTCAAAAGTCTCGCTCGAATTGCAGACACCACCACACCGGTTGGAGATTTTTAATGTGAACTGAGGCACTGGGACCGGAGAGAACCCTACATTAGCTATCTCCGTGATGGGATAATTCTGCCGGTCAAAAGGCCACAAGTAAGATGAAGCGAGAGAGCCAAGCGGTTCATATTCCATGAAGGGATCTTATACGCAAGAGCTTCGGAGGTGATATGCTACGGTGCACGGTGGAGGAGAAATCCGATCATCTTGAAGGCACACACGAAGGAGAACATCAAGGAAAGAGAAAACTGTTTCTCCAAATACACGAGAAATACTATTGGCCGACCATGGAGGATGATGCGGCCCGTTTTCGTTCAAAGTCACACATGCCAAATTCATGGGAACCTTGTTCATGTGCCTTCTTACCCTCTCACGTTATAAGCCTGACCCATGGCCATTCTCTTTCTTTGGGCCCAGGACATTATCGGAAGATTAATCCACCACATCGTGACGATGAGTATATCATAACATGCAATCGGAATACTTCACCAAATGGGTAGAGCCCATTCCCTACGAGGGACTACAGGAGCAACAGTGCGGCTTTCATTAAAGGAATACATCATTTGTCGTTTTGGCGTGCCCAAGCATATCATCAACGATAATGGCACTCCTTCGCCAACAAAATGTACGGGAGTTCTGAGAGAGTACGGCATTAAATGCGGGTCTTCTCCACCGTCCACTATCCTCAAGGGAATCGGCAAGCGAGAGTACCAATAAGACATTGATCCGGATCATCGATTCGAACGGTACACGACAATCCCAGGAATGGCATGATCAGTTACCAATGGCACTATGGGCATACCGTACGTCACCCCGGAAGCTCCATTGGGGTTTCGCCATACTCACTTGTCTACGGAGCGGATGCAATTCTCCCGGCAGAGATCGGAATCCCATCGACGAGATTGCAAGAATAATCGGGATCCATTGGAACAGTGAAGCCTCGACTCCCGAGAATAGCGAGTTAGACACTACTTGGATTTTAGAAGGAATAAAGCGAAGAACGCTCGGGTGTACGGGAATCGAATTTCAGGGGCATACAACAAAATTGTGAAACCACGCGTTTTCAAAGGTAGGAGATTTGGTTTTGAAAACAGCCAAACACATCCAACAAGACATGTCCGCACCAAAATTCTCACCAAAATGGGAAGGTCCCTACGCAGTCACCAAGGCTTACCGTCTGAAATTACTACAAGATCATTAAGGTAGACGGAGGCAAGAAGAAGCCGTCATCAACGGAAAGTGGCTCAGCATATTACACTCCGACCATTACCTCTTGTGTCAACAATACAGGCATTTATTTTCATTACATGTTTGAATTATCAACTATATTCGAGAGATGTGTCAATGAAAAAACTTGTTTCACCAATCAAAAAACCAATGCAATTTATTCCGCAAAGATGTTCAAAACTCTTGACATAAACGTCATTAACAATAAGGGAGTACGGCTTAGAAGAGGCCATCATCTGAAGATTATAATTCCTTGAGAGCATCATCTGCGGCCCTAGCTCGATATCTCTCGTTCTTTTCTTCAAGTCTGCCGCATGCTTGCTCCACCTTCTACCGATTCTCGGCCGAGCTTTCTCCTCTTCCAAGATAGCTTTCGAAAGGTGAACAACATTTGCGAGGATACCAACTCGATCAACCTTGATGACATCAAGACGTTGCCGCATGGCGACCCCGTTGATGGATTCACAGGTAGATACCATATTCTCCACTTTTCGAGACTTGATTCGAACAACATTGCGGATAGAAATACTCTCCATCTCAAAGAATCATGGGAAGAAGGCAATTTACCGCGGTAACCAAAGCGGAGAGGAACAATGTCGGACCACGTTCTGGTTGCGATATGACCGCAGTACTTCCTCAACTTGGTGTACAAAGGCACAAACTCCTTCCCACCAAGAATCCCCAGGCGTCTTGGTACCGGAGGATAAGCATTTCATACGAACATCGAATGAAAGACACATTTGGATATTCATAAGATGAGATACCCAGGTCAGCGTCTTCGAGGTCCACGGGGGTAGGCATGTTTGAGTTTGAAGGAAGAGGAATGGTTAAGTCATCATCGTCAATGACCGAACACACATGTTCGGTAGAGGGTATCTGCAAGAATGAAGGGATTATTCACAGGCCGTTATGAAGAACAAACAATGTTTCGAAAAAGAAGGAAGAGACATACCGGTATGATCTTCTTGACTCGAAGAACACGAAATGGGGGTGATCATGAAGCTCGAGCCTTGAATCGTACACGTTTAACGTTGGGAGATCTGGATGGTATGAAGAAGATGATCCTTGTTGTTAGACATGATGGGAAATAGAGTTTGCAAGGAAGCTCTGCGGTAAAAACGGATCAAGAAATCTCACTTCGCATAAATACGAGGAAACCTAAAAACGATTACGGCGCCCGATATATGAGGATTCAACGCCGAGCCAAGTCGGGATTTCTTTTGAGCCACGATCAAGAACCGGAAGAGCATCTCGGACACAACAATTCAACCGGCAATGTGCAAGCACCCACGCCTAAATCCGGTAGAAGAGGAATCCTATCCCCGACTCAAACACCCGAAGGAGCTACGAACTCATACATGTACGAGAGGAACCAAAGCGACTCAGGATCAGAATCTGCTTCCTTCGCATCCTTAATCAAGACCAACCGGTTTGGAAATGCACGACAATGAAACTATCCGGTAAATATGTATTCACTCCAGCTTGGTCATTTTATGTCACCATCTCATGCCTACCACACAATAGTGTAACCATTATGTCTTTAGGCGGGGGACTTAATGTTGATGGTGGATTTTTCGTTTAGGTTAAATTTGTAAGTAACCGAGGAAAAATCATGCGGCGACATCTTGTAAAAGATAAAGCCATTTATAAGTGACGGATACTCTCACTTAATTCACCAAGAATGGAGCATGTAGCAACAATCCCATTATGTGAATACATGAAATTCCTCCAGGTTGGAGTATGTAGCAACAATCCCTTCTGTGAATTTCATATCCAGCCTTGTATTTCTGTGCCCATTATCGATGTGGCATGACGGCGAGTATTACTCTTACAGAAAGTAACACGAACCTCCAAGCACTATAATGAATCCATGTACGAAATACCCGTGCGGGACGATTCTCGGTGTGTTATACTGGCCTTGAGCCCTCTCGGTGTGTTATACTAGCCCGATTGAGCCTCTACCGGTGTGTTATACTAGCCCGATTGAGCATCCGGACTTGGCTTGTATCAGTCTCGGATATGATCTAATCATGATCATCCAACTCCACAAGCATGATTGGATGACCACGGATCAATTCCATCACCCCAGCGGGTATGGAATACACACGGCCTTAGCTTGCCGGATATGATCTCGATCCAGCAGTCATCGACTCCACAAGCATGATTGGATGACCACGCATCAATTCCATCACCCCCAAGCGGTATGGAATACACGGCCGACCCGCATGGTCGACCATTGGCCTTAACATGCCAAGAAACCGTCCATACCAAGCATTATGGACGGAAAACCCTAAATTAGGGTTTGCGTATTACATGTATCGCGACGGTCTCAAACGTCGTCTTCGCAGAGCATAGATGGAGGGTGTAGATGAGACTCAAAGGGCCCGGAGCATGTCGACACAATCACCATGTGGCCGCCTTACACGCTTGACCAATCGGTCAAAGCCAACGAAGTGGTTGGTTCCAACAAAACGTCAGCCCAAAAAGAGCATGGTGGCGCGGCTTTGAAAGCCAAAATTAGGGTTCAAGCCATCACGCGCGTCCATCTTCTCCGGCACGAATGGAGGTCACGGTTAGATTAAACGAATCCTAGGTTATACCAAAGATGACCACTGTGAGCCCATCTACCTCCTCTTGCGGTCGCCAAGGCATATCACGCCCGGCCAATCCAAAACGCCCGCCGAACTCCGCGCGGTTACATCTCCCAAATCCTAAAGCGATCTCGACTCAACTTCACCGGATGATTTGAGTGGCTTAGA
Organism: Papaver armeniacum; assembly: GCA_023531295.1. Lineage (NCBI taxonomy): Eukaryota > Viridiplantae > Streptophyta > Magnoliopsida > Ranunculales > Papaveraceae > Papaver > Papaver armeniacum. Next base: position 12,701 of record JAJJWW010003269.1, on the reverse strand, counting down.
TCACGTTTTCATGGGATAATCAGTATAGGTGTGAACACCAACCTACCACCTACACGGTAGTATGATCGACCAAGACCGACCAATGTTGGTCGCCTCGAAACAGCGTGCCCAAACTAGGGATATCACGCCGGTTTCCACTCCTTTGCGGCAAGGATTGCTGCAAACCGATCTCGACCACTCCTCTTTACCGGGGTCAAATTGAGTGGCCCCGGATCGCGCTTTCATGAGGAACGGAATACGGCGCCTACACCATCATGCCGTCCCACGCATGTATGGTCGGTCCTCTCAAAAATCCTTCCCATGCTTGGTTTCGACCAAGGCAAGAGTGATATGCTTGCGCACTTTAAAAACCCTAATTTCATCAACGGTCGCAGATGAGTGTCTCAAACATCATCTCATCCGTCCGACCTCACCAGCTTGGTTATACAACCCTGGTCAGGAGTTATTTGGTTAGTGAGCAGTCATTACACATCACTTTACCACACCGTAATGCAGTACCTGCATAAAATACACACGATACTTGTGCAGTATCGACTTGTGAATAAAATACACACTTTCTGAATAACGCGGTTATTCGATTCAGCATTACATGTTATCTTTCGTGGATCCACGATCCACATTCCAGACATCAATCATGTCACAAATCCGGGGATACATACGGGGTATTGGTCTCATGGTTTACGGCGTGCGGCGTGCAACGCGCCATCACAAGAACGTGTTAGGAAGTCATGGACGGTTAGAGATGAACAGGAAAGTGGGCAAGACCGGTCGAGTGTTGCAAACACACAACTCCACTACTCCATCATTCCACCACCTCCACTTCCCACGAGAAACGTGAATGAGGCTCGATGACTTGTATAAATAGGTTCTCCGCCCTATTTTCCAACAACAAGGAAACACAAGCCGAGACAAGACAGAAAAACCAAGTGTTGATACCGTCACATTCAACCATTTTCTGTTACAAGTCATAAGCAAGCCAACACCTTCACAATCTCAACACCTTCTTTCGCTTCCCTTTAAGATCAACCCCATCTCCTTCTTTGTGACCGAAACAAGTCTGGAACGGCCATTTTCTTGGTTTAGGCCGGACTTGCACTGTGTGATTGATCTCTCGAATCTACAAGCACTCACCGCGCGGTGCATTTGTTGTAGGTTTAAATTCATTCCTCATCACACCCCAAATTACCAAATTCAGCAGGAGTAATTTTCACCTATCAACACTCCCACTTACTAATATCAACCAAACGACGTGGCTCTCTTTCGCTCCAATGTGTTGGTTCCCGGTTCGATCATACACTACATGCAACTTGTTGGGAGTTGAATTGCACCGAGAAAAGTAAAGAAGATAATTATCATCATAGGTCGACCAAAGACGGGATAATTGCTTAAATCCATGTTGGCGCATCACACGGCATGGATCGGCCATGATGTATCCTTTTGGGTGGTACAACGGCCCATGGTAAAATGCAACATCTTTTGGAATTTGACGGTATCCTCTAATCTCCTTATAAGTGTCGAACACAACGTCTTCCTTCCTCATAGCATCCGAGATCCAATCTCATATCGATGACTCGACCTTTGTTACCTGCTTGGATTACCATTAAACTCAAACCTGCGAGCTCTAGGGGTATCGGGTTCGGGAAGGTCTTTGATCTTCAAGAATTGCGTCCTTGAATAAGGTTGGGAAGTGTTCATAACACCACACCTAATCCAATGTGAACAATATACATGTGAACATAAGTAAAAAATACATGTCAACAATAGATTAAAGAAATTTGTACAGGTAGAGTGAAATTCCAGACAAATTGGTTTGTTTTAGCCAATGAAGCCCTTCTCATCTCCGCCATCAAATGTGCCATGACCGCGGTGCCCCAAGAATAGCCATAAACACCTTCCAACGGGTCAAGGTGGAGAAAGTTTGCACTTACCCTGTTGCCATTAGTGTCGGGGAATGCCCTAGTGCCCAAGATGTATAAGCAGTGCGCGGCCATCGTATACCGAATGCAGGGAGTCCCATCCATCCACCAAGCTTCTAGCCTTTGTTTTTTCAAACATCTTCTTAAGCATCGTCAGCTTGAATGTCTTCGTCTTACTTCCGTTCGATGCTACATAAAAGCTATCCGAAGAAGTTTTGAAGTCCCAACCAAACAGCTTTTTGGTCAAATCGTGCAATCTCGACCATTCTAGGTCCCGAGACTCAACTCCTTCCGAAATTGATTTGCCGATAACATTCAAGCCTAGAATATTATGAGCATCTTGGGAATCAAGTTCATCTCACCAAACGGAAGTGCATTGTATCGGTTTCACCATGGTACCTTTCGACGAAGCAATTGACGGTCACGATGCTCTGGATTCACGTAAGTTTCAACCAAAGAATACATACCGAAGTTCTTTACTAATGTTTGGACATCTTCATGCTCCGACGACAATTTCCACTCGATCGCGGCTTGGTTTCGGCAAACACGCACCAAATTTTTAGTATGATCCTACAAATATGAGATAATACGATTAAGAGATGATGTAAAAGATAAAACAATGCACATGCACAAAATAAAATGCTTACATAAGTTTGAAAGATAGTACGAGCCCAAGAGTGCTTGTATCCAAAGAGTACTTTCGGTTCCAGCTTGACCCCAAATTTTACCATCATCGCGGTCGGGTATCATGTCATCAAGGTGAGGAAGGTGACAACCTTTAACTTTGTGTTTTCCCTTGCCCTTGTCCTTGCCTTGTGTTGGTTGTTGACTAGTCCACCAACCGCTTTGGCTTGCTAATTGACTTGGGGAACCTCATCATCTTCCTCCTCACTTTCCACTCCATCATGCTCATCGTCCTCAAGTGTTCCAATACCTTCAAGGATTGCAAGTGCACTACGTTCACCACCACTCTCCCAAATTGACCCTCTTGTTTGAAACCCCAGTTTCTTGCGACCGCGTCTTTCCGTGGAGGCGTGGGGCGAGGAGTATCAAGACCGTCCTTCCTTCTTCTCTTAGTGAGAATAGGACCTTTATTTTCTTCGCTTCTTTGGCTCTTGACCTATAACATAAGCAAACAAAACAAACATTAGAAAAGGCATGGCGCTTTAGGAACCGCATAACAATTCCTAAACAAACCAATGCCGTAACATGGACCTACATAAGAACTTAAATATCGAGCATGACCAGTATCGTTGTACCGGCATTTTCTAGAAACTAAATTATGTGCCGGTATTGAACACCATTTACGGTGATGTTCTGTATGTTTTAAGTGTATCACCGCATTTTGAGTTGAACTAACGGATGCTTAGGTTTTTAAACACTAAGCTTCACGAAACATAGATAGAATGCGGTACACACAATTAAGTTCACATGTGTTTTTAGTTGACAACCAAGATGGTATTCAACCCTAATTGTATCTTAGGTATAAAAATTCGATTTCGGGAATGCAAACCGGTATGGTATTCACCCAAATTCTATGCTTTACCTAAACCGGCTTGGTATTCAAACCAAGATCCAATGCGGTACTCTCGTAACTCGACGCTTTCAGCTATTGTTGGCGATTCTAACCTAAACCCATGGCTACAAATCGAGTAAAACAATCATAAATGAGTTCAAAATCACTTACCTTCTCGAGAGAAGCCATGAGTGTTTGATCATCTCGGGTTATTCTTTGCGTCCTCTTCTAGTTGTTGAGCAATGTTCTCGATTCTTTGTTCATGTGTTTGTTGAGCAGCCGATTTGGTTCTCGGTTTTGCTTTCGATTTGGTTCTTGGAGGCATGGTTATGTTATGTTAATCGACAAAGAAATTTTTGATTCAACGATTAATCGTCGATGAAGAATGAACGATGAGGAAGAAGATGAAGAAAAAAAATCAAAAACTAACCTATGCCGGTACAAATTTGAATTGGGGATATATGATTTTGGTTATTTGATGTTTATGTTTTAAGGAAAGGGTGTTTTGGTATTTTCATAATGTTTTTTAATTAAGGAAAGGGTGTTTTGGTATTTTCGCACTCAAAAAACACCCCTTAACAGCCACCTTTGGTGTGGGGAAGTAATTCATATCCCCCAGTTGGTTTCCATCCCAATTACGCGTTCTTTTAAAAAAAGCCTCCTCCACTTTTAAAAATTGAGGAATTTGGAAGTGCTGATAAAAAGCACTTTGATTTTTTTTACCAAACACTAATTTCAAAAATTATTGACATAAATAGCTTTTGAAAGTGCTTTTTGGTATTCTTTCAAGCTTTTGTAAATGCACTTTTAACGGCGTCATTTGTCTTTGTCTTTAGAGAAAAAAAAACGGTTAGACGTTTGGTAAAATATTAATTAAAGTTGAAGTGATTAAAAGCAATCGAAGTGTGTTTGGTAAAATTTGATTCAACCATGAATTGTTGTAGCAAATGACAAAATGCAGAGACATATCTCTAATGGTAGGTTTATTCAATTTTATGGGGTTTGAAAATAATTAATTATTTTACTATATAATATTAATATTCATACTAATACCACTATTATTATGATTTTTAAAAAATTATTTTACTTAAATACTTATTGGGCAGTAGCCGTGAGCGCGGGGATCGCTATATAGCCCTTTTTGTAAAATCTAAGTGATGCCTATGCCGACTATCCCATGGCGTGATCTAAGCCATTCAAATCATCCGTGAAGTCGAAGCGGTCGAGATCGGTTCGTGGATTTTGGGAGCGCGGCCATGCTAGTTTGGACGCATGTTTTGGATTGATCCGAGCGTGATATGCCTTGGCCGAACACATGAGGGGTAGATGGGCTCACGGTGGTCATCGCCGGTATGACCCGCTTTGTTTAATCTAATCTGTGGTCACTCCATTCGTGTCGGAAGATGGACGCACGTGATGATTTGAAACCCTACTTTGGATTTCAAAAGCGTGCGCCACTCCTTGTTTGGGTGATGATGTTGTCACGGCCAAACATTGTTAGTCTTGACCGATTGGTCAAGTGTGTAGAGGGCCCACGGTGATCGTGTTGACATGCTCGGGCCCCTTTGAATCTACATCTACACCCTCCATCTATACTCGTGAAGATGGATGGCTGAGATTGTTTTGCGACACATGTAATATGCGCAAACCCTTATTTGTAGGGTCTTCCAGTCCATAATGCTTGGTATGAACGCTTTTGGCGAGCTAGGCCAATGGCCGGACCACGCGGGTCGGCGTTGGGTATTCCATACCAGACTTGGGGGTGATGGAATTGATTTGGGGTCATCCAATCATGCTTATGAGTTGGATATGACTGGCGGCTTTTGTAAAAGCACTTTTCTCGCTATGCGTTGCTTTGTCTTTGTCTTTGTGAGAAAAAGCGATTAGGCGTTTGGTAAAAATATTAATAGTTAAAGTTGAAGTCGATTAAAAAGCAATCAAAGTGTGTTTGGTAAAATTTGATTCAACCATAGTTGTTGATAGCAAACGACAAAAACGGACATATCTCTAATGGTAGGTTTATTAAATTTTATGGGGTTTAAAAATAATTAATTATTTTACTATATAATATTAATATTAATACTAATTACCACTATTATTATGATTGTTAAAAAATTATTTTACTTAAATACTTATATATATATATATATATATATATATATATATTTCAAACAAAAATGAAACTAAAATTAAGTAATTATTTAATATTTTTTAGTTATCTTATTAACAAATTAAATGAAATGGTATATAAAATAGTTTGAAAAATTAAAAAATTAAAAAATTAAAGAATGCGATATAAGAAATAATAAAAAATTGATTGTATATAAATTTAAGGGTAACTTTTGTCATTTATAAAATAAAGTAGGGATAAAAAGATAAATCAATCATTAAATTTATGTGGGGCCACAACTTATGCTTTTGTAGCTTTTAAAAGCTCCTCCTCCCGAACTTTTAAAAATTGAGGAATTTGGGAAGTCTTTCGATAAAAAGCACTTTGATTTTTTTACAAACACTAATTTCAAAAATTATTGACATAAATAGCTTTTGAAAGTTCTTTTGAGAAAATAAAAGCATTACCAAACCAAGCCTTAAATTTAGGCTTAGTTTGGTATTGCTGTAGCTTTTGTAAAAAGCACTTTTCTGCTGTGCGTTGCTGTGCTGTGAGAAAAAAGCAGTTAGACGTTTGGTAAAATATTAATTAAAGTTGAAGCTGATTAAAAAAGCAATCAAAATGTGTTTGGTAAAATTCAGATTCAACCATTATTGTTTTAACAAATGACAAAAACAGACATATCACTCATGGTAGTTTTATTCAATTTTATTGGGTTTAAAAATAATTAATTTTTTTACTATATAATATTAATGTTCATACTAATTACCACTATCATTATGATTGTTAAGAAATTATTTTACTTAACAATTAAGTAATTATTTAATATTTATTTTATTTTTACTGTTGACAAATTAAGTAATTATTCAAGCAAAAAATGAAACTAAAATGAAATAATTATTTAATATTTGTTTTTATTTCTACTCATTGATAAATTAAATAAATGGTATATAAAAGAGTTCGAAATAATAAAAAATAATAATATTTAAAGAATGCAATATAAGAAATAGTAAAAAATTGATTGTATATAAATTTAAGGAGTAACTTTTGTCATTTATAAAATAAAGTACGCACTACACCAAATTCCCGGATTAGTAACAGAATTACAGTATACGTTATGGGCCGTTACAAATTTCCCCGTTACAAATGGCCGTTACAAAAAATTCAGTAACAGTGAAGCCGTTACTAAATTTTAAAAATTCAGTAACGAGGCCAAGCCGTTACGAAATTTTTTATAGGCGTGCCACTCACACGCTTGGTCACACTTGGGTCGTAACAGGCATGTTCTCGCGTGTGCCATTTACCTGTGTGCCATATTTGTTTCCACCCAATTTCGGTTGAACTAGAGGATTTTTCCTCCCCCTACTTAGGTCTTTCCTCTTCCTTATCGACCATTCCTTTTCTTTTTCTTGTTCATTTCTCCTCTCCTCCCAAACTTCATTCCTTCTCCCAAAACCTAGAGCGACGGCAAAGGATTGAGAGAAAGTTCTTTAGCAAATCTGATTTTTCTTGAGCAATCGATTATCGGCATCGAAGTATGTAAAGGGTTGAGAGATTGTTCGAGAAAGATTTGGAAATCGACTGAAAACATAGATCTAGGGTTTCTGTTAGAGATAAAATCTGGTTTATTGGGTTTAGTTTTGCTTGAATTATCTCTTACTATGCAAAGGTTTGATTTCTATTTATCTCGATTTTATCTATTGATTTTTGGGGGGATCGATTTCATCTATTGATTTTTTGGATGAAAGTGTTTTGAGAGTTTTATCTGTTGATTTTTAGGATTCGATTTTGTAATGCGGTTGATGCTTCGGTTCAACGATGTTTGCTTATTGATATGTATATTAAGGTTTGATTATTGGGTTGTTTTGTTCAACTAATTTTATGTAAATCCTGGCTTTTGTATGACTTAATGGATATTCCTAATATTTGTTTTGATTGTTGAAATGCTTTAATTGAAGATTTTTATCTGTTTATGATGAGTTTCTAAGATTATTCCATAGGTTTAGTTTTGAATTGAAAAGAGTTGTATAAGTTTCATCTGTGCTTTTTTAAAAAATGTAATTGTTTAAGATGTTTCATCTGGATATTCCTTATGTATCTTTAAACATAAAAGCTGTGAGTATTTATGTTTGCTCATGTGTTTTTTATGCTATTTCTGGAGGTGGAAGATCCAATCTGAGATTTCATAAGGAGTTACTGCAGCTGCTATTACTGAGGACCTGCCTTATTGTAGGTACATTGAAAGAGGTATACAAATGATTCTTACTAATTTTGAACCTTGAATAAGAAGCTGAAATGTTCTGAGGGTTAGTGGTAGTTTATTTTGGTGCTACCAGTTCACTTAATATCCGTGTTTACGATTCTTTATATCCAGCTATACAGTATAGCACTTAGTTGGAATAGCTTTTTGTTGATGTAATGTAAGTTCAGCCTTTTAGTGGACACAGAGGTAATACATGGTTGTGAGAGATATTTGATGTATCAGGGCCTAAAGCTAGCATCGTTAAGAGGGTTTACTGGGTGCAGGGAATCAACCAAGTACCAAGTTCAGTTCCTAATCTTGGAACCTAGACTACAAGCAATAGTTAGGGACATTTTCTTAACTACTTTGTCATTATATATGTACGCTGAGATTGTTGATAGTTTAGTTTCACATTTGCAGGTGGGAAAATCCTTCGATGGACTAGGCATCAACTGGGGACCCATATGCCAATGTTGGCGACGCTGCACTTAGCTTCGAAAGTGAAGAAGCTGCAAAATTCTTTGCGGAGAAACATGGATTGGAGTATGTGGTATGTTTTGTTACTACTTGTTTTCTGGAAACTAAAAAAGTCATGGAGGTTGTAACTTCCAGAATTATCTACTATATTTTCCTTCTCTAGTAGAAGAGATTTTCTTGTATGATTAGTGGGAAATGACTACCTTTGTTTGCTCCGCACTTAATTATTTGACTACGTATTTGCAAATCTATAGAGCTTCTCCATTAAGGTAGTAGATTCCATTGTTTGTATGGTGCAAAACATATAATAAGTCCTTAAGATTGTCTGTTGGTCAAGATTCAACAATAGGTAGAAGTTTTGGAACCTCTGAATTGTTATGATATCTTATCGTAGTATGTATATATTATCGGTGTACAAAAATGTATAGTTATTTTCCCATTTTGTCATATTCATTTATGCACCTGAAAATGTAATACCTTCCATATCTTCTGCACTTATGAGATAAATAAGTAGTATGTCAAAGCGAAAGATAGGTCTTACATTGTATGGATTCATCATGCACTTCGATTGTAGAGTCATTACGTAACATGGTGATAAATAGCCTCGCCATCTAGAGGGTCTTCTGGTGTTAAGTGAATCTATTGCCGTCTTCATCTTGTTCTGGTGGTTATACAGTCTTTGAGTGAATTTAGAAGTAATGCATGATAACTCAGCGGTGGCATTATAAATCAATAAATCTTGATCTTCACTGCGCGCATCTTTCTGTAAAATACTTGTCAATGTATCAGTACGTCTATATATTTTCCCCGACATGTCGCATGATAACTCAGAGGTGGCATTAGAAACGAATAAAGCTTGGTTTTCTATTTAAGTATGGATGGGTTAGGATTTAGGCAAGTAAGTTTTCTTCAGTATCTAATTCAAAAGCCCTTGGTCTGTGTGTTTCGATTCTAGGTGTTGCCAGTTCAATTAACTTTGACATTGTAGCCTGATGAGCAATGGACTGGAGCAGAAGGAGATACAACTATGATGGAGATAATTGTTATCATTAATTGAAGCCAAGCGTTCTTGTTTTCATCGAGGTAATTCAAGTGTGAGATCTTGTGTGGAATCACAAGATGAGTGTGTAAAATGAGGATCACTGCTTGGTTACAGAGAAAGCTTCGAGGTAACTATTACTTATGCTGCCTTACTGTTTATGATTGATTGTTGAGTATCTGCTGCTTATGAGTAATGACTTGGAAATGCACGACTACTTGTGTCCTATTGTTGGTCCAGCAATAACTATGTGATGCTTGCAGACCGGATAGTGGGTATTGCAAGTTCACTCATTGTCTATTCTGATTCTTAATACCTCTTTTTTTCTTTTTTTCTTGTATGTCTGGTAGGTCAATCGTGTTGAATTTTTACTCGCCAAATCTTTTCTACATCGAGATATTAAGCCAGATAATCTTCTCATGGGGCTTGGAAGGTGTGCAAATCAGGTTTGTGTCTTTACTTTGTAATACTTTTGTCCATTCTCCAGCAAATGCTCAAGATAAGTTTTTTGATGCAATAACTTGACAGGAGATGCTCGGTATGCAAGCATGAATACTCACCTCCGCAAGCAGGTACAAAGAAGAGTGTACTCATCAGTGAATACAGGCAGGGTTATGAATGCAGCTGAAGTTGCCGAGAACAAGCTCTTTCTGCTTCATCCAAAACTGCAATCAAAATGGATAGCCATAGGTGAGGATGCTCAAAAGAATCTAAATAGGTAATTGAGTGATTTTACTGGTGATTTTTGCAATCTTACTTTTTTGTGCATTTTCTTTGCATAGTGCAAATTGGTTTTCTATATATACATCATGCCTGTCTTTGCTTACCTGCAGTTTATATGTTTCTTTTAGAGATTTGATAGTCCACGAAGTAATGTTTCTGCATTGTCCAACACTTAACTGCAGGGATGTGTGGGGCCATACTATCCAATCTCCATTGCTTGGTTTTCTCGATCGTAGGTCCTGTTTTGATTTTGCAGTTGGAAGAAAGAATGTAGGTTACAATGCTAATACGTCTCCATAATGTCTGGAAAGAAAGATAAGATCATGTTATCTTTGTAAGTTTGTAAATAGCATCTGCTTATAGTGGTTTATGTTAGAAGAATTTGTGAACTTAGGAAGTTTCCAAAGTTTCTTATGAACTGAACTTAAGAACTTGATACTTAGCAAAAAAAATAATTGTACTTAGAAAAATCTATTTCCTTTTTCTGATATGAAATGGATGAATGTTATGAATTGAATGAATTATGAAACTATTGCTTGAGTGTGGATGATGAATGCAAAGGTGTATGAAGTTCGGCTTGTTTCGTGAGAAAATAACTCGCCAGTAATATTGACTCGGTCAAAATTGGTCGATATTGACCAATTTTGACTAGGTCAATGTTGATCAGCGATAATTTTTTTGTCGTTACAAAAAAGTTCAGTAACGTGCCCGAGTACGTTACTGACAACGTTGTTACAAAAAAAATCGTAACGGCCACGAGTACATTACAACGTGGCACAATAGTAACGACTTACAGTGCTATTACGAGAGCCGTTACTAACCAAAATTCAGTAACTGGCCCCATTGCCAGTTGCAAAAAAATGTAACACCCACTTTTGCAACGAGGCAAGAGTCGTTACAACCCGTTTTAGTAACGGCTCAGCTTCTGCTGCAAATCGCGAATTTGGTGTAGTGACTGGATAAAGAGAAATCAAGCATTAAATTTATGTGGGACCACAGACTTATGCTTTTGTAGCTTTTAAAGCTCCTCCTCCCTATCTTTTAAAAATTGAGGAATTTGGGAAGTGCTTTGGATAAAAGCACTTTACTTTTTTTTACCAAACACCAACTTCAAAATTTATTGACATATATAGGTTTTAAAAGTGCTTTTGAAAAAAATAAGCATTACCAAACTCAGACTTTAGTCTAGCATGCGATTTGCATAATAGAATTGTGATAGTAAACAAAAGTAAAATTGCCCAAGAACAACTTTGATTCACAAACACCTTGTTTGGAGTTGAATATATTAAAGGACGAAAAGCTTAACCGTGGTGTATTAGATCGAAGATTTATATGGATAAAATATATATTCCCTAAGAAAAGGAGAGAGGCATGGAGATTTTCCATATATACCCTTAAGAAAAGTCTTCAAACATTAATTGCTATTAGGGCACCTAAAAATAAACTTATGGGAAACTTTTTTCTAGCCCAAAATTGTTTTTTAAATATCAAAAACCCATCATTAAAATTTCATATATGAAAAATCCATAATTATCCATAAGTATAAGATGATTACAAAGATAACCTTTAATTAGTTCCATTATAAGAAAACAAAAACGTGAAAAAAATTAATTAGTTGTAACCCTAAAATTACTCTTGATTTGACTAAACTAATTCCCTAAAATAATTTTAACGTTATCCCTAAAAATCTCCTAAAAATAAGTGTTAGACTTCCTTAACTAACTCCCGACTTCTTAACTAACTCCCTAAAATCCAGTACTCCCGACTTCCTTAACTAACTCCCTAAAATCCCGTACTCCTAAGGCTAAGTCCTATGGGCTAGATTGGACTGCTAGATTGGCCAAAAAGTGTTGCAAATCATGAAATAAGTGTGGGAAAAAGTTAACACTCAATATGGCTACTTCTCTCTCCTAGAAGTTGCTCGCAGTCGCACTATCGGCGAGATTAAAACGCTGAATAGTGCGGCGCTCAAAAAGTAAAAATTACGCTGAACGGTTCGGCGTTGGAGGAATATTCCTAAGGGATCCGCCTAAAAACGCCGAACCAAACGTACGTATCCGATTGAGAAGGAAATATGTTATTTGTAAGTCAACTTTCATTTGTTATCACACAATGCTTCGATGATGACAAGTCACTATTAAACTTTTGAATACATTGATGTACTCGTGCATCTCGTGCCCACGCTGACCCATCTATATCAAAAGAGCTAGCTTAGCTAGCATTTCACTTTAGTTAGTAACTTATCAGAGCACACTCACCCGACTCGTGGCTCTCGTGCTATAAGTTGTACTTCAAGTCGTAGCAGCGAGCTGATGGGATGGGATTGAGTGATAAACACTGACTAGTGAAGTTGATTTAATTGGTAAATTATTGAGTGCCGTTTGGTTCGGCCGTCGGACGCCTGCACCGATCGGCTGTTCGCCGCTAGGATTCGCCATCCCATAAGACTTAGGAGGTTGCCAGGTGCAGGATCATAATATCGTAGCAGACGGGGCTGCTGGGTTTAATAAGCGGCGATGTCGCGAGGGAGTCGCAGGAAGCTAAAATCAGCAACGCAAATGAATAACGAGACAAAACATAAAGAAGACGTGAGATGCGCGAGGTTAAAAGTGTCGCGAGAAGCGAATGTGCATGCATGCGACACTTCGCAGGACATTCCCGAAAATAAAGGTAGCTTA
>JAJJWW010003268.1:0-80015 GCA_023531295.1 Papaver armeniacum | reverse complement strand
ACTACCGACCAACAAAAATACTCCGAGACCTAGTCCGGAGTATCAATCACTGGCTCAACGCATAAATAATGGAACCAAGACAGGGCCACCAACCAATTACCCATGTATATTAGTTCTTCTTGTGCCTACAACAATTTTGTACTAGCACTTACCCTTGTCGCTAACCCCGTTAGTGTATATAAGTTGCTACCTAGCCAGTCGAGAATATTACCACTACCCTGCCCCAACATGGCGATTAATATGGTTTCTCTAGATATAACCAAGTTGATGATAAGTCTCTAGGGCATTTAGTTTTACCAAGATTTGTGGGGTTGGATGAGAACGATGAATAAAGGCTCTTAAAGTCGACATTGGAATCTAGAGATCCTTGAGTTTAGATTTAGAACCTAAATTATTACTTTGAAGAGGATACTGACTAGGTACACAGATACATTTTAATTGTAATTATAAATAAGTCATTGACTAAGTGAATCAATCAATTTTTAATGAGGTATCTTAGATAATTCTCAGAATCTTGATAACCAATCATTTTATGTCTCACACCTTGACGCATGAGAGTGGTTCTTTACTTAAGTAGAAATAACTTGTCTCTAAAATAGAGTACATGTTCTTTTCCTCCTTAGAGTATTTACGTTACCTAGCTTTTGAGAAAAGTCGATAAATTTTTTGTTAATCGATGCAGATTTTTTCTTCCTTAGAAGGTCTTTTATTTATAATAGAGAAAGCGCAGAAGTTATATAACCATTTAAACAATGTTAAATACTATAAAAGGTAGCGATTAATCTTGATTTTAAGTAAAAAAGATTTTGTCCAAATAACAAACTAAGTTGTATCGATAAAAAAACAACTTGCTTAATTCTCAAGATATGGTGTTACCAAACATAACAAATGGATGATGTCTAAGTTATCACACTTGGTAGAAAATGCGTTAGCGAGATATAATGCTTTAACTAAATTATAGCTTTATCCCAAGTAATATCATTTTCTAGGAATAACATTTCTAAGATTGAATGCCATAGATAAACCATTAACTTTTCCCTAAGTAATATATTTGTTACAAATAACATTACTGAGATATCTCTTAAAGTATCAAACTTGGTGGAAACATCTTTAATGAGAATTACCTCCTTACGTGAATCTTTAAAATATTTTTTAACTTACTATACATAGAAATTCCACGCCTGAAATAATCTTAGGATATCTACGTAGGTTATTACCTCTAACATAGAAGGAATAACTAGAACAAAGAAAAGATTTTAAAAGATATGAAAATATTCAAGCTTGGCTCCAGAACCATATAGTCACACATTTTTTTTTTGTTAATAAGTGTTACTATTAGAGCACTGCTCGGTTGAACCCACAAGTTTTACTATCTCAAGCTTGTTGTCGATGTTAGATGAACAAACTATCATTTGATTTTTAGTATACTAAGTCAAGTCTCGGACTAGGTGTAAAAGTTTTTAGTTGAGTATCAGTCATCACTCTCAAAGACTGAAGTTCAACGAAGACACTTGGAGTATTTCATCAGAAAGGTATATGAAAATTGAACCATTCTATTTACTCACAAGCTTTACCATTCTATCTATTTGAGACTATGTCGTATGACTTCTGGTAGATTTATTACAAAGAAAAAATTGCGAGTCAAGCTTGTCTTGTTAAACATCTCGAAATATGATTCAAGCATTGGATGTTCATAGGTCCTTAATATTATTAGTTTGAAGCAATTTATTGTTCAAGAATTAATTTTGTGGATCATTTGCGAAAAAGCGGGGGTCTAACAACCACACCAAATATTTCGTTTGGCAATCTGAATAGACAAACTCCAATATACTTTTAAGAGAATCAACTAGACAGTTAGACTCAATCTAGAGAAAAGTATATTAAAGAGTTTTGTATCTTTGTTTCACAATGTAATCAGCAAATCAAACCGATAGAATCCGCGAGTCTGATTATTATGTGAAACAACTTGAACGGCACCAAAGACCAATGTTCAAGTGTCAATCAATTTAAATCAACAACCAAGGTTGGATTATCTAATTGATTGATCTTAACGCACAACCTGTGATATTTCAATTATATAACAAAATATAATGCGGAAAAAAAATAACACAAACACCATAATTTTGTTAACGAGGAAACCGCAAATACAGAAAAACCCCGGGACCTAGTCCATATTTGAACACCACACTGTATTAAGCCGCTACAGACACTAGCCTACTACCAATGAACTTCAGACTGGATTGTAGTTGAACCCTAATCAATCTCACACTGACTCACGGTACAGTTGCACTCCTTACATATCTGATCCCAGCAGGATACTACGCACTTGATTCCCTTAGTTGATCTCACCCATAACCAAGAGTTGCTACAACCCAAAGTCGAAGACTTGATAAACAAATATGTCTCACACATAAAAGTCTATAAGAATAGATAAATCTGTCTCCTACAGAAATACCTACGATTTTTGTTCCGGTTTTTGATAAATCAAGGTGAACATGAACCAATTGATATACCAAACTTATATTCCCGAAGAACATCCTAGAAATATCAATCACCTCACAATAATGTTAATCGTATGGTAGCGAAACAAGATATTGTGAAATCACGAACGATGAGAGGAAGGTGTCTGTGACTACTTTTTATCTTGCCTATCGGAGATTAAATCTCGAGCCAATCTTAGAGAAGATAGTACTCAAACACGATAGAAACAGCAAGATTAGATCACGCAACTACAGATAAAATAGTTGGGTCTGGCTTCACAATCCCAATGAAGTCTTTAAATCGTTAACCTACAGGGTTTCGTGAAAAACCTAAGTTTAAAGGAGAATCGACTCTAGCTTATGCAACTAGTATCACACAAGAGGCGTGGGGATTAGGTTTCCCAGTTGCTAGAGTTCTCCTTTATATAGTTTTCAAATCAGGGTTTGCAATTTAAGTTACCTTGGTAACAAAGCATTCAATATTCACCGTTAGATGAAAACCTTATTAGATTCAAGCTAATATATTTCAACCATTAGATCAAACTTAGCTTGTTATACACAAATGAAATGTACCCTCATTTAGGTTTATGTGGCCGTACCTAAACGTGTACACCATGTTGGCTCAACCGTAGTTAACCGAGGTTAGCTATATGAACACTCTTATATCAACCTTATTCATCTTAACCATAACTAGTTCAAATGACTCAAATGAAACTAGTTAAAGAGTTGTTCAATTGTTATATTCTTATAGAAGTATACAAGAACACAATTGAAGCAAAATCGGTTTGATTCACTCTAATCAATTCATGAACATTATAGCCACGGTTTGCAAAGAATGCATTCCTTAATATATAAATATATTAGTTCATGAGCCCACCGATTTTAGAACTTTAACCACTCAAGTATGCAAACGAGTATGCATACTTAAGTAGCCGGTCTGAGTTTGGGTTCGCCAGTATGCAAACGGGTATGCATAATTAGTACACTTCCAAAACCCAGCATAAATTCCCGGACCTATACCTTACGCAAGTATACGTACCGGTATGTGTACTTGGTATACATAATTTCACAACTTCAAGTACACATACGGGTATGCATACTTTAGTTACGGTCATGGATCACATACATACATGCAAGAATGCACACTATGTTTATAATCCAATGATGGTTAAGTATTATAAACTCTTATTTCAATCATTGAAACTTTCTTAGAGGATGACAATAGTCGTTTTCACACACTATTAGCATCAAAGCAATTTTCAAGTTATTGAAATAATCATAACGAAACATTCCAAGTCTATACCAAATGATTGTATCACACAAACCATGTAAGATATTACTCGGCGATTTTCACATGATCAAGATGAACTTGGTTGAAGCGAAAGCTTACCAACACATATTCCGAGAAATATGTAAGCGAGTTAAACTCAACTCGAAATCTCAAATATGTATAATAAAAACTATATCGTAATACGACTTATGTCTCAATATAGAAGATAAAGTAGAAATAGACTTTCCAAGTGATAGATGAGTTTTAGTCTCCACATACCTTTTGTTGATGAAGTTCCACAAGCTCTCCTTAGTAGTTCTTCGTCTTCAATTGATGAAAGCCGTGAAGTCTAATACTCAACTACATAATTTATCCTAGTTCGAGATATCTATAAGTAGACTAGAAATCCAGACTTATAGTTTTGATCACTAACATTGACAAACAAGCTTGAGATAACAACGCTTGCGAGTTAGACCAAGCAGTGCTTTGACAATTTGAAAATTTCCCACGCAATAATTTTATCATTAGGGAAGGTTTGAAACATCAAAGAGACAAATTCATATCCCTAGTTATATATTGGTGCTCACGCCAAATTTTTTAAAGGCTTAAACCAAGTAATGTCATTGAGATAGCATTTGGGAAATGATTTGGCCTTGTACATATAACACAAAGATACTATCAAGTTCGTCATAATTCTCAGGGAGTAAGTAATATTTTGTCGCTTCCATGTTCACTTCAATTTTCCTAGAATATTGTTACCGAGCTAGCATTTGGGAATATAATTTGACCTAGTACATATAACACAAAAATACGTTCAAGCTCATCATAATGCTCCCGGAACAAGTAATCTCTATTTGCTTCCCATTTCTCTTCTATTTTCTTAGAATAATACTTAAAAAAACTCTTCAACCCAAACACTCTTATTCCTTTGGATTTTACTTTATGTAATTTGAGTCTAAATCATTTGAGTATAAATGAAGTAGTTATCGCCATTCTCTTTCTAGCGCCCACTTAAATGATTAAATAGAAGTATATATATATATACATATCACATGGTATTCCCATCAACATGTATAAATCTAGTGGTGTAAATCCTATAAACAACATGTTCATATTAAAGTTTGTATGCACTATATTACACGTATTCCTAAATTAAATTTAAAATAAACCAAAAACTGAATTGGAGAAGAAACAAACTTACTGTATTCGAAATCCTTGAAAAAAAAAACGTGTTTGCAGTCATGTTCTAATATAATTTGAGTCATATTGTTTTCAGATTTCATAAAATATAAACGACACCAAGGATATCTTTGGACTCTATCTTTAACAACCTAAGGAATGAGCTCATACACCTCACTGGCCTCAGACAACTTACCTCTTAGTTTGACTATATACATGAATAGAGAACACCAAGACCAGCTAGTTGTGTAACATTTGCAAACTCATGTTCTTTATTCACATTCCAGTTTAATCCACTCACTGGGGTGCTGTTTGATCCTTTATCTTTTCAGTTTCTTTTTAATCTTGATTTTTTTTTACTAATTTTGGAAATGAAATTAATATACCTAGAAATTTGAAGTAGGTTTAATAAATTTGTTCTCTGGAGAAGGTGGAGAAAGAAATGCATACAGGAAGGGGTGTAAAAAAAAAAAAACAACGAGAGGAGTGTTTATTTATAAGCGGTAGAAAACCGACCATGGGCGATAGAAACTATAACGAGTGACATAGATACTATCCCCAACGATCGAATATCTATCGTTGGCAATATAATCTTTTCCGCTCGTTGGAGACTCGGTTGCCATATACTTTTCTTATAGTGGCGCGACGAGTTTTCCAGGCTTCTTGGCATGATAAAATAAAGAATTTGCAATGTATCCTATGAATCATCCATAAAAAGCTCCATAATTATCTGCACAACGAGCATAAATAACAATATTGAATTAAAATTCTACTTTTCAAATGTCTCTCCAAGTTAGATATAACTTGAAGGTAAAATTGAAAAAACTTATACTTTTACATGTTGTTTAAATGGTGTTAAAATAATTTAACTCATAAGAACATCATAAAAGTAATGAATCTAAGTTATAGATGACAAAGTATAACATTTGATGCGATGCCCTTAGTAGGAAAAATATAATATTGCCAACGTGCAACTCAAGCGCCCGAACTTATATGTTTAATTTTTCATTCCCTTTTTATTGCAGCAAATGTCATTTATTTCCTTCAAGATATTCCACCCAACTACAAAAAAATGCTCTTCTTACCTCCCCATTCCCATAAAGAAGTTCTAACTTCTAACACTATTAGCATGCATCCAAGTAATAACGAAACTCTTTAAGAAATAAGACCATACCTGATAAATGAGATTACAATACATATAAAGGTGACTATTGGTCTCAACATCAGACTGACATAATACGCAATTAGTATATTGCTTTGCCACCTCTTAGCAAATAATCAAGAGTTGGTGCACCTTGAAACAAAAACTCCTAACCAAAATTGAAATTTTTAATAGAACTTTAGAATTTTGAAGTTGTTATGAGAAATCTTAGAAAACTACCGTGTATGTCTATATTCACTGTACATATTTGCAACTCAGAAATCCTGACCATACTTCCACATTCTTTGATCCGCTCCATCAGTGATAATCTACGGGATTCCTAAGAGACTTCAACAACTTAGTTATCTTAGTTAGCTCGACATTTTTGAGGTTTCTACTAAAGTCTAAACTCCAAAAAAAAAAAAAAATCATCAGAAATCAACTCCTTGAATATTTCAGATTTGTTCTTTAAAGCTTATAAAGAAAAGGAAAACAAAGTTGAAGTGGTTGAATACCGCCACAAGAATCTCTCAAAAAGCTTATACTTGCACCATCCTTTATTTGCAGAGAAGTATTTGCTTTAATTAAATCTCTGTATTTTAAATCTAGCCAATAGGTTATGACCAATAGGATTACTAGGAGAATCAAGAAACAAGACCTCCGGATAACCTCCAAATTTTTGGTCATCGAGCAACTATTACGCGTTGGATAATTTTCTCCACGAGGCTTACTTTTAAAGACCAAGACCAAAGCTCATATTCCAGTAACAAGTACCAGGTAGAGCAGAGATAAACCGCATAACGATCTTATCTCCAAAATTGCGACAAAAGTTTTTAAACTAGCCGTCAGCCTGCCTGGACGCAACCCACCAATTGGTAAGGAGTAATCCTTAATACATTTCGTGTCGTGTTGTGATGAACATGGAGTGAGCACACCGCTCTAGTTAGGTTTACGTATTCACGACCGTTAGAGTAGCATATTCACTTTATCCCTGCCCAGAAGACAGAGCAAGTCTACCAACTGGTGGTTTAACAAGTTCGCATGCTGAAGGTATAGCCATCGAAAAAGTTGACCCTGGCGAGTGACCCGTACACATGGACAAGAATGCATGCATACGCTACAACGGGCCAGATGCTGATATATCGACGACCTTAACGCTCAA
This sequence comes from Papaver armeniacum, assembly GCA_023531295.1. Taxonomy (NCBI): domain Eukaryota; kingdom Viridiplantae; phylum Streptophyta; class Magnoliopsida; order Ranunculales; family Papaveraceae; genus Papaver; species Papaver armeniacum. The sequence goes on along the minus strand of JAJJWW010003268.1, from coordinate 72,783 downwards.
CATTGCAATGATCTATCCCCATCACGCATGAATGCTACATGTTGGTCATTCGAGTAACCATACGCGTTGGATAATTTATTTATTTTACCATTTGGATTCTTTATTATACTAGAATCCTACTTTTTTTTCTTCGATTTTTGGATGTTTTACTTTCTCGATATGAAATTAATATTTCTTACTGTTTCTTACTTTATTCATTAAGTTTTAGGTCCCATTTTTTCTTTTTTCTTTTCTTTTGATTGTTTTTTCTTCCCAACACAATATTCTACTTTATTTATTCACACCCACAAGAGCTCATGCACTTGAAAATTGGATGGGACATATTGTGAATCTTACGAGTGAATGTCATATGACCTTATAGCCTAGCAAATAAAGGTGTAGCTGAACAAACTGCAATGTTCATACTTCAGTTATAAAAATATAATGTAAGAGCATTAGCTATCCTCTCCGTCCCAAAAATCCATAAAAATATGGATTGTCAATCGATTTTGGAAAGTTCGAAATTGATGCAGTGCGGAAGCGTTGAACAAAATAACTATCTAAAACACATGTTTCCGAGATACCACTCTCAAGGAAAACACTACTTTTCATTAATCAAAATCTTCTCTTCTAATATGAAAACATGGAGCTCCTTATATAGATAACTCCTTTTCAAATAATCAAATATTTCCTAAATAAATTATCAATATGCTTATTACCAAAACTAAGAGATATTTCTAACTAATATAAAAATCCCTAACTAAATTATCATATTTTTAGAATATACTTAACAAATGAAAATAACTTAATTAATTATAATATATTCTGCTATATTTATTAAAATAAATTAAAGAATAGTAGAAATATGCAAGCATATTTTGTTTCCATGAATACTCCACCACTCTCCCCTTTCTCGTAAAAAAATTTATCCTCGAATTTTGCTGGTATAATTGCTTGCATTCACGGTTCTTTGAGGAATCTTCTTATAATTCTTCGGCAAATGCAACCTTTCCAAAATTGTTACTGGAGATAATGACATTTGCATTGGAATAACAATACACGTTCCTTCATGAAAATAAGGATCAATGCATTTGGAACATACTGAAACCTTATCGTCAAGGTAAAAATCATAGATTGGTGGTGAATTCCAATCCACGATGACTTGATATTTTTCAGTTACAGAATAAGAAAAAAATATCATCAAACCTTTGGGTTTCAAACTTAATCCGGACTCCCATGAATCTCGCAAATTATGTGCAACTCCTTGAAATCCTTCCTCCTTGTCGCCAACGAGGTTTTTTTGTTCATCACGGGTCACTTCCTCCACTCGTTGTAGACTAGGACCATGATGGGGCTCTTGCTGATGATGCATTTCAGCCAATTGGAGGGTGAGCGCCTTAACCTTCCGTTCTAGATCATTTATTACCACTTGCTCTTTCTCATCGTTGAGAGCGGCTCTTCGAACAACATCATAATCTCTTCCTCGAAACATGATGCAGGAGCGTTGCCTGTCTCTGAACCAACTGATGCAGGGCGGAAGCGTTGAACAGAATAACTATCTAAAACACATGTTTTTGAGATACCACTCTCAAAGAAAACACTACTTTTCATAAATCAAAATCTTCTCTTCTAATATGAAAACATGGAGCTCCTTATATAGATAACTCCTTTTCAAATAATCAAATATTTCCTAAATAAATTATCAAAATGCTTATTACCAAAACTAAGAGATATTTCTAACTAATATAAAATCCCTAACTAAATTATCATATTTCTAGAATATACTTAATAAATGAAAATAACTTAATTAATTATAATATATTCTGCTATATTTATTAAAATAAATTAAAGAATAGTAGAAATATGCAAGTATATTTTGTTTCCATGAATACTCCACCAGAAATATACATGTTTCCTCCGTTCTACCAATAAATAAATAAATAAATGTGGTTTTCATTTTTCTTTTTTCATCTGGTTATGTAAATATCCTTTCATAAGAGGGATTAATATTACTTAAATTTTGACTGATTGCTTCTTTTAATGAAATTTAAATTTCGTCAATTAGTCTTCTTCTCGGTGTTTTGCCTGTAAGGCCTCTTCCTATGCACATGCCAAAATGGTGTTTGGCATGCCAGTGGCATGCCAAACCATTTGCGCCACTATGGGGAAACCGGCCAGCGATCGACTTTCCTAGCGAGCGATATTGACAATATCGCCAGCGATACGTACTTTATCGCGGCGATATTGTCAATATTGCTCGAAATTCACTATATCGCTTGTCGATATAATCAATATCGCCACCGCCGAAGTTTTCGCCGCCTATAAAATACCGCAACTATACTCCCACCTCTTCTAAACTCTTCTCAATTCTTCTTCTCAAAACCTTCAAACGATTATCTTAATCGAGATATGGAGAAAAGAAAAAGAAACAAAAAGGGAAAGCATCTACAAGTACCCCAGGCAGTGGAGTAAGTTTTGTTGTGGATACAAATTATGAGTTTAATAATGTTAGACTAGTAGCCGGTGAAGGTGTATTCTCTAATCACCTTTCTGATAATGAGGGGCGATATAACGCTATAAATCTAAGAGGTGGATGGACTGAGTTACGTACAATTTTTCAATTACTTCCTGGTGCTGTTCAAGAGAGAGTGAGAAGATATCCTTGGCGACATCTATATCAAATACAACCTAGAAACCACAGGACTCAAGGTGTTCAAGTTATATTAGAACGATGGTGGAAGACTACAAACACGTTCTTTTTCAAGGACTTTGAATGCGGTAAGTCGGGTCTTTTCTGTAATTTAATTTTTTAGATTATGTGTTTTATTTCATAAAAATCAACAAATTCTAATTATGAATAATTATTGTTAATAGGAGTTACACCGATAGATTTATACATGTTAACCGGAATTCCATGCCAAGGGAACTCCATTCCATTTAATAGACTAAAGTGGTTATCAGAAGGTAGATGGAAAGAAAAGACTTCCTTTATACTCAAATGAATTAGAAGGAAATCCTTCACATAGACAAATAAAAGCGTATGGGTTGAAGGTGTCCGGGTTGAAAAGTTTTTTCCAAATTATCAGAAGAATGAATGAAAATGTGGAAGTCGGTAATCAATATTTGATCCCCACCATTTTGAGGAGCTATAACGCCTGTTTGTATTGTGGACATCCAATGTCTGTTTCCAAATGCTAGCTCAGTAGTGTTAATTGGGTTTCTCGAAGCATTAGAAGATTTAGAGCAAGCACCAACATATGATTGGGGGCCTGCGATTTTATCAGAGATTTACATTGCCCTAAGTGATAATTCGACGTGTGATAAAGATAGTTTTAATGCTTTTGGGGAGTTCGGAGGTAAGAACCAATCTTTTTCACATTATGTATTTATTTGTCATTTTCATATGGAAAAGTTATTAACCCGGTGAATGTTATTTTTTTCGTTGGTGGTATACATATTTCCGTGTTTGAACCTTGTCTTAAGAATTATACGAATGTATTTCCGATCATACGAAAGTATGATTCTCGAGAATTGGAAGCTACACAGTTGAAGATGGTCAACATACCGCTATTGTTCATAAGATTCAAGCTTGAGTAGAACAATGCCATAACCTTATCTCACGGCCATATGAAGAAGTACCTGAGTTCCAAGAAGAACTAGGTCGACAATGGTAGAGTTAAGCCTTAGAAGGATGGTGTTATACACTCTATTTCTAGAAGGTGTTTGGTATTATGGTGAAAGACAACTTTTCTCGTTGCAAGGAGATCGATGATAGCTATCAACCCTTATCCCAAAGACTGAATGTTTCAAAGAGACGATTACTTCAAATTGATAAGAGAAGGTCATAGTTGGCAAGAAGCTGATGAATTGATCCGGGAGCCGATGGACAGAAATGAGTACCTATCTTGGTTTAATACTATTTTCAAGCCAAATATTTCCATGCAACCGCAAAGTTTGGGTCGGATGGATTTCCCAGCTTTAGGTAGGTTGCCACTTGACAATGAATTTATTCCTTCCCCAACCTCCACCGCAGACGGGTGACGTATTTGCATATCCTTCTCAAAGTTCATCGTCACATGCCACCATTTTCTTGGGAAGTAAAGACTATATCCAAGACATCCGGAGAGATTGTTACTTATCCAATTGTTTCTAGTGCACATACTCGGACTTATCCATACCTCTGGGTCAATGCTACAGAGTTGGAGTATCGCACCCGATGTAACAATTATGAGGCTCTTCTTCAGGATTTCGAATATGCACTTGGAACAGATGCAAAGTTTGAGGAAAGCATGATGTATGACATGAGTCCCGAGTGTTGAGCCGGTAGAGGTTTGAGTCCCGGTGTTGGAGTTGGTAGAGGATTGAGTCCCGGTGGAAGTCAAAGCAAAGTCGTCGGGTCATCAAAGTCGTGGAAGTCAAGCAAAGTCGTGGGAAGTCGAGCAAAGTGGTGAAAGAAGATTGAGACGTCGTCATATGGAGGAGGATCCGGAAAGTTCAACCCCAAACATGGTGTTAGATACTCAAGGAGTGCGCGGTGGTGAAGAAAACATTGGCTTGGATACAACTCCTACACGTATGTTTAGTCATTCACAACCGACATACCGACTCAGTGGTGGTGTGAACATGGAAGTAGTTAGGCAAACAAATATGTATACTCCAATTGCCTCAACCTCATCAAAGATTTCAACCATTCCAAAGAACAATATCAACCACACGTATTTCAAGATTTGTATAATGTTCCCATACCCCGTACTCCCATTGCTTATCAAGGTTATGGTGATTCGATGAGACTCAACCACCAAGTCAGGGCCTCAAACCTAAGACCTTAACTAGTTTGTTGAACAACTCTATGGATCCGTAAAATGCAAGCAATTGGATCTTTGGTCCTAGGAGGAAACGGACAAGGAAATGAGTAGTTAAAATGTTTTCTTTTAGTTGAAATGTGAAATGTAATTTTGTTTTTTTAGATTAATGGAAATTATCTTTTAAATTAATATTCGATTAAAACCAGTATTTACATTTCATTAAAAATTCACCTTCATAGTAGCGAATTAGACCAATAAAAAAAGAAAAATTCACCTTAAGATGAATTCACCTTAACTATCATGATCCATGTTATTTCTCCGTAGTCAAATCCACTTTGCTATGCACTATGCATGGTGAAATGAATTTGAAGTTGGGTTGGAATTGGTTGAAATCCTAGGGGGAAATATTAGCCGTTGGATGAAGATCTCGATGAGCGATTATCAAAGTATTGAGCTTTGGCACCGACTGTCATTGTCGATTGAATGACCATCGAACGATACAGTAGACCATCGAGCGATAAGACTCTATCGCTCGCCGAAACTCTATCACAGTATGCCTATATGCCGAAATAACATATTGGCATATGAGTTTGGCAATTTAGCATACCCATAATGGGTGCATATATGCCAAATACCATGTTTTGGCATGTGCATAGGAAGAGGCCTAAGCAATCTAAATCACACTCCATTGCTTTTTCAGCCTTGATTGTAGACACGAAAAGCTCTAACATGAAACTTAATGGCTACTTGACAAGATAAGTGGATACAACTAGCAGCTGTAGTGGGTTTTTGGAGGGATTATTTATTAAGCATGCAGCATGATTTTGGATTACTATTGCCTATTGGTACATTGAATGCCACGCGTTATTGTGAAATGTGAATTGCAGCAGAATAAGCATTGATACGGCTGACTTTTTTTCTGCAAAACTTAAATAGTAAATGCTTTTCATTTCATCTTTTTGACTCTCGATCCACCCAATCCTTCACTCTCTTTCTATGATGGTCAATGCTACTAGACCCAGTAGTCCTCTTCTATATATACATATGACCGAGAGACAATAGCATTGGACGCTTGCTCACTTCATCTTCAAAAAACAATAAGAAGTTCTGGAGAGAGAAGAGTCCGGCAGTGTTGTTCTAAGCTTAAACACTGGTTAGTTAGTTAGCTAGATTGTCTGAGAGTGCAAATCTGAAAATGGGTAGACCACCATGCTGTGATAAAACAGGAGTGAAGAAAGGTCCATGGACTCCTGAAGAAGATATAGCTCTAGTTTCTTACATTCAAGAACACGGTCCTGGGAATTGGAGAGCTGTTCCAACACATACAGGTATACATACATTGCTTATTTTCATTTTAATTCTTCAACGGGTTTTGTGATCATATAAAAAACAATTAGGGTTTTAGTCCTACATTCTCATTGGGATTCATGATTATTCTGCACTACTATAATTTTCTATTTCATTTTTTTTATTTTCTTGGAGTATTTTATTAATTTTAATTAGCTAAATTTACTCACACTGTGTTCTTCTTTGATGTTCTTTTAGGGTTGTTAAGATGCAGTAAGAGTTGCAGGCTTAGATGGACTAATTACCTAAGGCCAGGGATCAGACGTGGTAATTTCACTGATCATGAAGAAAAGATGATTATTCATCTTCAAGCTCTTTTAGGAAACAGGTATGTATATCCATGATCTCTCTGTCTCTTTATCTCTGTCTGTTCCTCTTCTGTTAGAAATGCAGATACTAATGGTGTTTTATTTGGTGTTGTACACAGATGGGCTGCAATAGCATCATATCTTCCACAAAGAACAGATAATGATATCAAGAATTATTGGAATACCCATTTGAGAAAGAAGCTACGGAAACTTGAATCAGGTCTTGGAAATGATGGGTTCTCAAATTTAGATCAACAATCAGCCATTCCTAAAGGACAGTGGGAAAGAAGACTCCAAACTGACATGCACACAGCCAAGAAAGCCTTGAGTGATGCATTATCTCTTGATGTCAAGTCTTCAACAATCCCTACATCATTATTATCATCAGACTTTAGTTCTTCTTCATCACATATTTCATTCTCTGATTCTTATTTTGTCAAAGCAAATCCACCACCACCAGCAGCAGCAACTACTTCTTCTACTGCTACTACATATGCATCTAGTACTGAAAACATTTCAAGATTACTTCAAGGTTGGATGAAGAATTCTCCAAAGTCTGCTTCTACGGCTACTAATACTAATTCATCATCATCAAATATTGGGGTTGGAACTAAAACTACTAAGACTGAATCCACAACTTGTAGCAGTGATGTCGAAGGCAGTACCTCAAAACCAGAAGCAATTGATCAATCTATTTTTGGGTTTGATTCTTCTTCCAACTCTATCACTACTCCTCAGTCAATGTCTTCTACAGTTGATGATCAAACTAGTACTGATCTGTATTTCCAAGATGATGAAAAGCGCAAGGATAATCAGTTGGTCATGAAATCTGAAAATGAAGCAGTACCATTCTCCGTCATTGAGAATTGGTTGTTTGATGAGAGTATTGTTCCTCAAGGTCAAGAGGAAGGAGGATTATTTCAAATCTCTTTAGGTTGTGATGATGAAGATGATCATACCAACACTTCTGAGTTCTTTTAATTAAACTAGTAGTTCCATGTTTTTGTTTTTGTTTTCTTATTATCTATTGATGATTTTTGTTTAATTAGTTTTTGACTCTAATTAATCAAGTTTGTGGTTCATTCAAGAACAAGCAATTAAAAGAAGAAGTGTACATTATAGAAGAAAAAAAATGCACAAAAAGTAATTATGTGCCTTTTTAACTCTTAATTTCCCTACTAATTAAATTGTTCTGTAATCTTATTGTTTTTGATTGATAAAGAATTTGGTGCTAGCGAATTACTACTAGTGACTTTACCACTAATATCAGTTCATTAAATTCATCGTCCAGTAATTTTACCACCGCTTGAAGGGGTTCTGTTGAATATATATACAAGGCTGCAATGGGTACCATAATCCATGGTGGGTTCGTCATCCGGCAATCCCCTACCCAGCCAGTTTTGAATGATATTACTCCCTCCGTCCCACATATATAAAGCGGACACACTCTTATATTAAGAAAGAAACATTGGATTCATAATATTTTACCTCTCCGTCCCACATACATAAAGCGGAATTTTGGTTTTTCTTTGTCCCACTAAATATTTTTGTTTTTTTTTCCATATATACCCATATTTATCAGACATAGGTAATTGTGTTGGAGATAAGACGAAGGACAAAACAAGAAAAAACATATAAAATTATGAATCCCATGCAATTTTCTTAATCTAAGAGAATTGTCTCTCTCCGCCTATATATGTGGGACGGAGGGAGTATGTTTTTTCATGTTTTACCCCTTGTCTTATTAGTAACACAATTATCTATGCATCATAAATAAGGGTATATGTAGAAATATTCATCTAGGAAATAGTAGACCGCCTATCTACATATACCCTTATTTATGGTGCATAGATAATTGTGTTACTAATAGGACAAGGGGTAAAACATGAAAAAAACATAAAATATTATGAATCAAATGTTCTTTTTCTTAATATAAGAGAATTGTGTCCCCCGCCTATATATATGTGGGACGGAGGGAGAAATGAGACCGCCTATCTAATGGGACAAGCAAAAAATAAAATTCCGCCTATATAATAGGGACGGAGGGAGTATGTGGTTTGGTAATCATGTGGAATTTCTTTGCAAGAAAAAATCATGTGGAATTTGGTGCTAGCCAGACATGAAGCAGCATCAAATGCATATCATGTTTAATTAGTAGGGAAAATGGATTTGTTAACTGTGTCCTCTTAATTGTTACTGTATTCTTTTTCATTTACTAGACACTGGCATTAAGCTGTAGACATTGACTGGAGTAAAATATGGATTTTCTTACCGTTTAAGTGAAATACTTGAACCTGCCGCTTCTCGAAATAAATCTTGGTTGGTGTGAGTATTAAGTGGTGATTGAGACATGAGTAATTAACTACTAGATGACATCTGGTTTTTGTACACATTTGTATTTGACTAAGTGCTTTTTCTCTTGCGAACTTTTTCCTTCTGCCCAAGAATCTTGCACCTTTTTCTGCCTGGCTCAGCGACTATAAAGTCAACACTCAATCTTTGTAATTTTACCAGAAAAACAAAATTCGAGATTTCACTTGGGAAACAAGTAATGGAGAAAAAAAAGGAAGAACCGCTGGTCCGTGATGGTAAAATTCAAAGCCGGCCTAGATGGGCAGTTCACCTTCTAACCTAGGTAGCTGCTGCCATGTCCACGACTCCATGTTTGATTGGTTCTTTTTTATACTAAGGCATGTGTATTCTAGAACTTTAGCTCACAAGATATACACTGTCGCTTGCGAATTGGTACCCTAGTTAGTAATTCTCCGAATGATTCCCGAATGATTCGCGAACGTATCCGAACTGACCGAATCCGAATGATACTTCCGAACTATTTGAACTCCGAACCTAGTTTCCGGATTATATGGACCTCACGAATGATTCGCGAACGTATCCGAACCGACCGAATCCGAATGATACTTCCAAACTAGATTCGAACGCCCAACCTCGCTCTCCCGTAGGTAACTCGACCACCGTTTTCGTTGATTAGTTTTTGTCCATTTTGTATATACTTTATATTTAAATACAATTATTCAGTTAAAATTTTCTATTGGTAGTTGTTTAACCGGTGTTTTATGTGTTGATTTTTGTTTAAAAGTCTATAAACTCGCTTTGTAATACATTTAGGTGATTAAATTGTTTACTTCTTATTAGATACTCACGCTAAAATATATTTTTCCATCTTTAAATCATTACAAATAAGATTAATCTCGTAATAAGGTCATAATACTTATCAATTTGTCATATATGTACCGAATTTTAAGTGCCGAATTCACATTTATAAAACGAATATGCACGTACGTATGCCGTTCCGAACTACTGTCCGAACAACGAGCCGTTGACCGGATTCTTGACCGAATCCGACCTTTCCGAATCCGTATAGTTCTCGTACGTATGCCGTCCCGAACTACTACCCGTACCCCGAATTGCTAACTAGGATTGGTACACATTCTTCTTTAGGTGGTGGTAGATTGTACCCGTTATATGTCACTGTTCCGTTCCTGTGCCATAATAAATTGAGTATGAGTTGGAGGAGGTGGGAAGAAAAATTGCAAATGGAGTCCCATAAATGCATGCATGTGAAGTGTTCTAAACTTTTATTTATTCTCATTTCACAGTCGGACTTATAGTGACCATATAACTAATGGGCACGTAAATGTAAGGAAAAAACCCCATAAAGTCATGACAAGATCCATAAGACCTACATGATTACCATAACCAAATTTGAAAAACTTTCTCTCGAATTGGAAAAAAAAATCAGAGATATCAGAAGAGCGTATTTAATACGCGATTATGATTTCTCTTCTTTCACGATAAAGAGAGAGAGGGGGAAGAAATTAAGAGGGTGAGAGAAAGGGTGATGCAAGGTGTACAGGAAGAAATGTTTTGCTTCCCTTATTTAGAAGAAAGGAAACTTCCTTTCAGACATCAATTTAGTGCACATGTAGCAGGTGAAGTGATGGGTCTTGTGTGATTGTGAATTATAACAAGAAGCAAGGCTGAATAATTTATCTGTTAATAAGATTTTTTTTAGGGTATTTAAGGGAGAAGTTATGAGAGCCCATATCGATCATATGAAACTTGATATCGCACTATAATATTAACACTGAATTTCAGTTACACTCCTTTTTGATTGTGTTCATTCCCCCAATTTCTCTTTATCTCATTCACTCACTTTTTTTTTTTCCTTCTTCGGAAAAGAGGAAATCCTCATTTTATTGACAGAAAAGAACCGTATCTTCCGTATGGAGAGTTACGGTAAATCATTACATCTTCATTCCAATTTTGAATGTTTTAAAAAGTTAAAATAGCCCATAGGCTTTGGTCTAACCAGTTGTGCTTAATAGCGTATTTGTTACAAAACACAGCTATCTTAGTTGCCCAAATAATTTGGGATCGCATAACTAATTGAAGTCCTTAGCTATGAAATTTATATCAAATTTGGTGTTGTTGCCAAAGTCTGCGCTGATCTTGAATCTTTGTTGTCTAGCTTCCGCATACTTTCCTATTAGCAGCAATATAATTGGCTGAGAATCGCTTCTGAAAGAGATGATGTGACCACTCCATTCTGTTGCCCATCGGAAAGCCGCATCCGCTCCAAATTTTTCTAGCTCATCTCTGGTAGTACAGTCTACGTGTAGTCCTCAGGCTTCTTTAATTCTCCCTGTATGATCAAACAAAGTTAGACCAATTCCAGCCTTAGCTACAGAGTTCATCATTGTTAGTGCAATATTAATTTTCAGGTTCATGGATCCTGCAGACTCATCCAGCTGATCATTATTGACCTTAAGCACCTCATCATTCTTAGGGTTGTAATACAGTGATTGCATAACATTATAACATGTTTGATTTACAGACTTATATCCATTGTTGAATTTAATTATGTTGTTTGCAGTAATGGCACTGTTTTGGCTTTTCTTTTGGAAGGTAATATCACACGTAGCCTTCCATATATGCCAAGTGATAACACTGTACAAGACCTGCCAATCAATATCATACCCTCTTCTATCGGGATTTTCAAAACAGATGTTTAACCAATCATGAAAATTTTCTGTTCCATTTGTAACATATTGCATGTCATAGTTAAAATGCATCCAAACTTGTTGAGCATAATTAAATTGCAGAAACAAATGGGTGAGTGTTTCTTGACCATCATTACATAAATTGCACTTCGTGTTTATATTTGGGATGACAGCTTCCACCCTCATACTATTAGGAAGTATGGTGTGAGCTGCTTTCCAAATAAAATTCTTAACAGATGGTGATGTTTCCATCTGCCATATCTTTTTCCAGTAGTTGTTCGTAGTACCGTCAGAGTTTATATGACTATATAAAGAGTTCACAGTGAATGTACCTTTTTTGCTTAGAGTCCAGTGAGGTATATCTGCTTTGTCATCTGCAAAAATTCTTATATTCCTAACTTTCTCTACAGTTTGACTATCAAAACAATTTACCAATTTTCAATATCCCAAGTTTTGTGAGGAGTGAACAAGTCGCTAACGTTATTTAATCCCTGAATTTGTATTTCTGGTTTCCGAAGGGGAGGCTCCGTTTCTGGGATCCAGAAATCATCCCAAATGTCAATACTAGAGTCATTCCCAACTTCTCAGAAGCAATATTTTTTAATTTGATTGATGCCAGTTAACAGGCCTTTCCAAATCCAACTATCATTTCTATTAGGGGTATTATTTATATGAAGAATATCACTATTAGGGTAATATTTTGCTTTGAGAATGGAGACACAAAGAGAATCAGGATTCTCTTGCAATCTCCATCCCATCTTAGAAATCATAGAAATTAAAGTACTGCACATGTTTTATCCCTAGCCCCCCTTCCTCAAGAGATCTACTAATATAATCCCAGTTTTTCATACAAACACCCTTCTTACCTTTCTCATTTAGCCCGTTTTCATCCTTTCCCCACCAGTAGTCTCTCTGCAACTTTGTTAGTTTATTACAAATCTTTACAGGCAACTTAAAGCAATTCACTGTCTTTTCTGCTCTCTAGGATCCGGTGTTAGTTTAAAAAATTATTAAAAAAAAATGAGAAAAAGAAAAAATGGATCTAGTGTAGCACTTGGGAGTCCAATTTCGGAAGTATTTGTCGGGGCTGTGCCCAAAAAGAAAATGGTACTGCTATTGAATGGAAGAACAACCGGAAAGCAAAACAAAACGTCAGTTTGACTTTTAGGTCAATTACGCTTGACTGGGTCAAACCCACCGCATTAAACCTAGACAAGAGCATGAGGCCTTTTGTAGTGATAATCCGTGTTTACCGAGGAAAAGAAAAACTTGTAAGAATAGCAAGATGGAGGTGTCAAGAATAACAACTTCGACGGTCCTAAATTAAAAGTCCTTAACTATATGTGGCTGAAGACTAGAAGAACTTCTAAATTGTTTCGACATCTCAAACTATTTTTTTCCCTTAATTATATACGTAATATTCTGTAACCAATTTGAGTTTGTATAAATCCTAATACGTTGTTACCTATATATATATATATAATTATAAAAATCACTTCTGAGATAAGTGAGAAAGATTAGCTGCTAGATAAAACAAGATTTGATTGTTGTGATTCAACAAGGTTGAGATAAAACAACACATAGCAGTAACCTACTCTCATGGAAAGGATGATCCCCTAACAATTCTTATCTCATTTCATACCCGCTTCAGTCGTATTTGTGCACCTGTAAAAACTCCTAGCAGAATATCGATTCTCTTTAGGATTTGCTCTTGTAAATCTTGTAGCAGAACACCAATTTTTTTTAGAAGATACTCTTGAAAATCTTCTAGCAGAACGTTAATTCTCTTTAGAAGATGCTCTTAACAATTAGAGTTTACATTTCTGTAACCTAATTGATTCGTCATGAAAAGATCACTTAATCTATAGATATCTTGTTCAATCAAATCTAAGGTTTATGAAAAGCATCTACAAACAGGTTCCGTAACTATCAAATAAGATAGCTTCCCTGTACTTTACGTTCCTCATGTAAAGTCTTTTGAAATCTCACTCTTGTTCATGAAGAACAAAGATATGGAAAACAATTTTATGCAACACACACACAATTTTCCAAGGGATAGTTTTTGTGGTTACTTGAAACCTTTATTTATATTGAATGATCAAGGCTAGGTTGCTTGAAAATAAAGTTACCTTGTTTAGGAAAGGAAGCACCAAGTGTTTGAAAAAAAGTCCTTTAGTCACGTATTTCTCGTTTAGTTCACGAACTGTTGCCAAAAGTTCGTGTACAATTTCCTATTCACGAACTTCCTTAGCAACACACAATAAGTGTTGCTTTAATCTCATAACTTCTTCACTATAACTCGGAATTGAGTAATTCTTGGCTCATCGAATTCGTATTCTCATTATATACAACATGATGACCTTTCCGGGGACAACAATTATTCTCTTGACTCAAATATCTTCGAGTTTATACATAAATGCATATCTATGCTATCATCGGAATTGTTGAATAGAGTGAGCACTTCACTTGTTTCGATAGATAGATAGGTAGAGTAAACAAGAGAATCAAGTGTTTGTTACTAACATTTAATGAAGTTCTCTAAGATGTCTTCATGTAGTCTTCAATCTTCATTCTTCAAGGATATATTTGATTCTATATTCTACTTCTTAAACCTAATCTAGTCTGAAACTGAATTTTAGGAGGATAAATCAAGAATGCATTTTGTCATCTAAATTTGACAACTAAATTGACATACAAATGCTAGTGGGTTCAACCGAGCAATGATCTAAGAAGATTCCCATGTATGACTCCCCTAGAACTATTGAAGAAGCCAAAAGAGAAACCTTTTATCAATACCAAAAAGGAGGTTGTGGAGTAACACAATTTAACCAATTTGCACCATTTGTGACTAAAGCCCATTTTATGTAACATCAATTCTAGATAACTCTAAAATTATTCTATCAAAGGCTTTATATAGATAAATTTTGCAGATGATACCAGGCTTACCAAAAGCTAATCTTGAATCAACCAGCTCATTTGCGACCAAAGTCTCATCGCTAATCCATCTTACTTCAACATAAGCACATTGCACTGGAGATATTAGCTTGCTCATAACAAGCTTCGGTCTAGAGGCTAATACTATAGAAATAATCATGTAAACACTTGTTAAAACCAAGTGGGTCTACATTCTTTCACAGTTTCTATATAATATTTTTTAGGTACTAAGAAAATGAAGGTAAAGTTGTTTCTTGTATCTATCATGCAATTGGTACACAATTCTTTGACAGTCTCCATAATATCACCTTTTAGAAATCTCTATCATTTATAAAATAACATATTTGGAAATCCTGACTGGCTTGGAGCTTTATCTTGACCAAAATTCTTGATTGCAGTATACACTTCATCTTTAGTAATCATCTCATCCAAAAAAGCAGATTCAACTAAAGTAATCTGATCAAAGTTTATATCGCCCAGAGTAGGCCTAATAACAATTCATCTGTGTAAAACGTCTTATAAAAATTGATAATATGATCCTACAACTTAGACTTGTCAAAAGTTAAAAGACCATAAATATAGAGTTATCTTGTTCTATTGTACCTATTTCTAGCAGTGGTAGTTCTCATGATATATATATGTTGTATTTCTGTCACTTTTTTTGAGGCATAGAGTTTTTTATTTAATTCTCTAAGAAGTTTCATCCATAAGTGCTATCATTTCAAACTCAGCTTCAAACTTCACTTTGTCAGCTAGTTATTCCTCCAACAAGTTGTTATCTTCTGCCTCATTATCTGGAATTTGAACTTCAACCAATATATTTTGGAGTTTCACTGTAGTATGTCCAAAGTCTATCTATTCCACCCTTAACGTTTTTCTTTTAAAGCTTTTAATTTTTGACAAAGAACACTCCGACAATCTGTGTGGACTAACTCCAATATATTTCCAAGAGAATCAACTAGAGAGTCAGATTCAATCAAGGAAAATACATCCAAGAGTTATATCACTGTTTCTCAATGTAATCAGAAAATCAAACAGATAGAAATCCGTGAGCCTGATTATTATGATAAATAACTTGAACAATACCAAAGACCAATGTTCAAGTGTCAATCAACTTATATCAACAACCAAAGGTTGGATTATCTAATTGATTGAACTACGCACAACCTGTGATATTTCAATTATATAGAAAATATAATGCGGAAAAGAAATAACACAGACACCATAAGTTTTGTTAACGAGGAAATCGCAAATGCAGAAAAACCCCGGGACCCAGTCCATATTTGAACACCACATTGTATTAAGCCGCTACAGACTCTACCCTACTACAAGTTAACTTCGGACTGTAATGTAATTGAGCCCTAACCAATCTCACATTGATTAAGGTACAGTCGCATTCCTTACGCCTCTGAATCCCAACAGTACTCTACGCACTTGATTCCCTTAGATGATCTCACCCACAACTAAGAGTTGCTACGACCCAAAGTCGAAGACTACCTATCGAGAGATAAATCTCGAGCAAATCTTAGAGAAGATAGTACTCAATACGATAGAACAAAGTAAGATCGGAACACGCAACTACGAGAGAAAATAGTTGGGTCCGGGTTCGTAATCCCAATGAAGTCTTTAAGTCGTTAACCTATAATGGTTTTAGGAAAAACCTAGGTTAAAGGAGAATCGACTACGGTCGCAACTAGTATCACTCGAAAGGTGTGGGGATTTGGTTTCCCAGTTGCTAGAGTTCTCTCTTATATAGTATTCAAATCAGGGTTTGATAACTTTGGAACAAACAAATCAATATTCACCGTTAGATGAAACCTGATTTAAGATTCAAGCTGATATCTTTCAACGGTTAGATTGATCTTAGCTTGTGACACACAAATGAAATATACCTTCATTTAGATATGGGTAACCGTACCTAATGTGTATATTGAGTTGGCTCAATAACAGATTAACCGAAGTTAGCCATATGAACACTTTTCTCTTAACCTTGTTAAACGGGTATGCAAACTTAAGTACTCTGACTTAAACAGTTGAATAAGTTTGCGAATGGGTATGCAAACTTTCGGTCCTGAATCCCGACAAAATAGTTCATACACTAAGAATACACAAACCGTAATGTATCCATACATGGGTTTTAGCTCTTAACTCCCATTTCAATCATTGAAACATTCTTAGAAGACCGGAATAACTGTCTCACACAAACTATTAGCTTCAAAGCAATTTTCAAGTGATCGAATGATCAATACGAAAAATTCCGAGCCTACATCAAATGACTGTCTCACACAAATCATGTAAGATGTTACCAGGTGATTTTCACATGATCATCTTTTGACTTTCTTCAAGAATAATGATGAACGTGGTTAAAGCAAAAAGCTTTCCAACACATATTTCGAGAAAGATATAAGCGAGTTAAACTTAGCTCGAAATATCAAATGTGTATAAAGTAAAGTCTATATAGCTATACGACTTTTTTATCAATAGGAGATATAATAGAAATAGACTTCTGAATGATAGATGAGTTCAAGTCTCCACATACCTTTTGTTGATGAAGTTCCACAAGCTCCCCTTAGTAGTTTATCGTCTTCAATCGATGAACGTCGTGAAGTCTAAAGCTAAACCACACATTTTATCCCAATCCGAGACATAACTATAAGTAGACTAGAAATCAAGACTTATAGTTTTGGCAACTAAACTTGACAAACAAGTTTGCGATAACGACGCTTACGAGTTCGACCGAGAAGTGCTCTAAAAAGCTTCCCCTTTGTCAATTTTAGTGCCAAAACTATCAATACATATGGATTACAAAATAAATAAACTTTGTAGCTTCTCATCCAAATGCTTGATTTCCTTGGTTCTTCAACATTTCTTGAATTTTTCGTCACTCCAAGTACTCCAGTGATTCTGAACGTGTTCAACTCACCATCATAGTTGTTAAAGATCCGTAGCCATAACAATAAGAAAACAAATGTTCTCAATTATTGTTATACAATGTCATAATATTATTACACAACATCAAAGTTCAATTGTATCACAATTTTGACAATGATACTATGGTGATATGTATCACCCCCCTTAGTCAATACTTCATCTCACAATGAAAACCACTCCCTCTTACATAATGATCCGTAAACCATATGTATATGTAGTGCGAACTACAAAATAATTCTCCCCCTTTTTGTTAATATAAATTGGCAAAGGTACGAAAGCTAGCGGGATCATAATGAAATTCTCAAATAGATACTTCATGACTAAAAAAGAACATATCAACTTCGTTTCGATGATTTCACATAGTCGAAACTTAGTGTATTCATCAAGGAGTTTATAAAGATACAAGATAACTCCTACAATATTCCACAGCCGCACTCCCCACAAAGATTTGGCAATTAAGCACAAGTTCAATTAAGAACTCTCCCCCATAAAATGTCATTCCCGAAAGAACAACAAAAGCGACCTTACTTTTACAAGAAAAGAAGGATTTCTTTGGACATTAACAAATCACATGAAACATGAGTTTGTATCCAGTAAACTCAATTAAATTAACCAAAAAGGAACCTCAATGATTAATTTAATCGGAAATGCTCAACATAAGAAAACTTACGGAGCCGTACAATACTTTCACATAAGAAAACTAACGGTGAATATTGATTTGCTTATATCTTTCTCGAAAGATCAATACTGCGGAATATTCAAATATTCATTCTATTTTTCATCAATATTTGCATAATGATACCATAAACTTAATCTTTGACATAAAATTCAAAAGTTCATTCTATTTTCCATCTGTATTTGCATAATGACACAATAGACTTAACTTTTGACATATATGGGACAATCATAGTTCACGGACGTAAACACACATATCCCATAACATAATTTGCAATATATAAAACCAATAAAGATTAATACTGCAAAATCATCTTCCAGATAACTTAGAATTTAAATAAATAAATCTAAAAACATTGCAAGATGAAAATCGTTGGCAATAGCTATGTGTAATCACAATATAGGCTATTCCAAACTCTAGTTATACTTCTCAAAAACAAGAATAAATTCTCATAAGAAGTTTCCTAGATATTAAGTCCTCTGAAAGATTCTTTATCGTCCCCGAACTCCTTATCGTCAACAACCATTGGAACATAAGGTTCATGAAGAAAGGAGTCAATTCCAAAAAATTAACCTTTTTGACTGATGCCGAACCAGGGCCTTATGAATTTCAAGAGTTCTTAGAACAATAGCCTTTATTTGTTGAATCTCCTTCCTTGTTTCCACCAACTCTTCAAGAACACCAGAAAACTAAAATTAGAGGGTATAGTCTTGGTTTCTTCATATTCTTCCTTTTTCTCTTTAAAGTTGTAGAGGAATGAGATTTATCTTTTTCCTTCATGATTGATGGCTTAACAATCATATTAACATCTTTTCCATCAGAAGGCATGATGCTTGGAGTTTCCATTCAAAAAAATGGGATTGTGAGAATACACAAATCAGGCTCTAAGCAGTCTTGTGATAAAAAGAGTTTTCAAGGAAGGAAAAAGGAATGTAGGGTTACAGAACCTTTATACAAGTAAAAGGATTCACGTACAACCAATTCACATCCCTAAAGAAGGTTGAATTATCGAATTTAACCCTCTTTCAATAATCAAAAGGGGAAATCCTTTTCAATACCAATCTATGATATGAAAAGATCAACAGAATTCCAGAAAAGCAAAATAAATAAAATAAAATAAAAAATTTCTTTTCTTAAAGCCCGAATAGTGCTCAAATATTGTCTCTTTGACCAGGCACATGAGACAAGATGCACCTCTACACGGTTAAGCTGTGTTGGGGTGAACAATAATCTGTCCACCATTCAATTCTTGTACGGAATTCTTAATACCCTTTTTCACAGAATGTTTAGACCTTGTTCTTTTCCGGAGAGGTCTAATCATTTTTTTAGAAATTAACTTTTTCGGAGAAAATTTGAGTTTACATACCTCAGATCGATGAATTAGGCTTCTGAACAAGTTTGAGCTTGTTTGCTAATCGATTTGCTCTTCATTGAAGTTTGTTGACATATCTTATTTTATGCTTGTACTTGTAACACTTAGAAAGTTCATGACCCTTAAAAGTACAATAAGAACATGTCAATATGGAGGACGGTTCAGATACCATAGCTGAGCATGCTGCTAAACAAATTGAGGTACCTGAAACATATGAAATAGAATTTTCAGTAGACAGGGAAAAATCCATTTTATCCTCCATAGTGGTTGACAAAGTTTCTCTAGGAAGAATATCAAGATTGATGTACGTATTGCTACATTTTATCCTAATCCGAGACATAGCTATAAGTAGACTAGAAATCAAGACTTATAGTTTTGACAACTAAACTTGACAAACAAGCTTGAGATAGCAATGCTTTCGAGTTCGACCGAGCAGTGCTATAACAAACACTATTGTGGGTACCTACAAAATAAAAATAGTTCCATCACTCTTCAATCAAGTTAGTGAAACCAGACTCCATAAACCACATGACCTCAAACCCGAAGGGAATAGGACCCCAAGAAAGATCATAAATATTTAGAACTAGAAAAATATAATCAGATGTGGGTCTATATTTAACAAGCTGAGAAACGAGAGGAAGCTGAATTTTAAAGGTATGCGAGATTAAGAATCTACTAAGTTTGCTCATGATGCAATTGTCTTGATCATTAGACTAAGTATATCTGGCACCTTTAAGTGGATGATCTATAAGCTCATGCTAAGAGACAAAATTAGTGAAGTCTTTCATGCTTTTAATGACCTTAGTGCATCTGTCTTTTGTTTCTTCTACTTTGAAATTTAAAGTTACTCAATTGTCCACCAGTAATGCCTAGCCTATATCATACATTAAGCATTTTTTTTTGAATAATACCAGAGAAGCATATGGAAGTAGCATCATCACTTAATTCTTCAAGAACATGTTCAAATCCTGGTATTTAGGTTGGAGTACTGGAACTGGATCTAATACAATCCCAAATACTCTTATCGATAAGCACAATAAATGTACCTTCAAATCCACCAAAGAAAGGTCAGAACTACACCCTGGCTTTATAAATTTCAGTTGAGAAGAACTATCATCCATAACAAGTGTCTGAACATAAAAACTTTTTCAATTACTTTAGCCTTTGAAAATGGGATTAGTCTTAAAAATAGGGCCCTTCAAAAGTAATTTTAGAGGAAAAATTTGTTTTGAATGATTAGGCGTTGACACAAGTGATATGCATTGTCTGACACCCAAATTAAAAAAATCTATTGACTTCATTAAAGACCATGTTACACATATGTTTTGACTGTTAAAAGGTTGGGAGACAAAAGTGTTTCAGTAAGATCTAATGGGATTTTTGGAAACAATTAGCAGACATATACTGACTGGTGAAGGAAGTAAAGAATTAAGGTTGATGAGAGGTATTAGAGCATAGCTCGGTTGAACCCACCAAGCATTGGTATGTCAAGTTTGGTTGTCATATTTTAGTGAATCAAAACTCAATTAAAGAGTCGCTTAATTATGTACTAGAGACAACTTCGTATAGGTTAGGCTAGAAAGATTAGGATTATGAGACATACAAGTATTACTCGAAGACTTGAAGAATGTGAAGAATTAACAAGCTACAACGACGACATCATCCTTCCTCTTGAGGTTAGTAATATTGTGACTTGAGCTATTTCATTCCTAACGTATCTTTCAAGTCGTGCTATATTGAAAACATAACTGCGAAGCTGTGAATGATTATACTATAGTAGACATAGTGTTAAGGAATTAGAATACGAAGTATAACGCTTATCTTTTGAAATTCGTATATAAGACATCGACATAATCGTATGAATGCTATTGTAATTATGTGTATAGGTAAAGGTGAAGATTTCATCCTAGGAAACAACGTTTACATTTGTTTAAAGGAAGTACATTCATGAACTTGTTTTATGAATCGAAATGGAAATCACTAGTCTTATTGGTATTGTTATTCATTGCATATCTTTGGATTACCAATATGTATGAGTTAGTAGAACCGATCATAACTTGTTATGTATCTTGGTAAAACTAATCACAGTGCCTGACTTATGTATTGGTATAACTTTTATTAGTGTAACCGATCCTAAGTAATCACCTAAGATGGTATGATCGATATTTGTAATTGGTGTAACCGATCCTGGTAATTGGTATGACCAATCACAAAAGAGTTGTGTAATCGATCCTTGTAATTGGCGTAACTGGTCCTGGTAATTGGTGTAACCGATCCTAGTGACTAGTGTAACCGATCACAAGTAATACCATGAGAATATGGTAACCGTTCCTGTTAATTGATGTAACCGATCCTGGTAACTGATGTGACTGGTCCCAGTAACCATATTAAGGTAGAACCGATCCTTGTGTTTGGTAGAACCGTAAACCCATGATTAGTGAATTGATATTTGATCAATCACATAGTTATTCTTGGAATACAGATGAACCAATTCTAAACTTGTTTGGAAGTGTGGTATAATTGATTCCAAGATTATAAATATGAAAAAGGATTTATAAAGAAAAAGATGTCGACAAACTTTGAACATGTTCAGTAACTCTTATCTTTTATTGTTCAAAGATATTCCTTAATAACTCAAGGAGATAACGGACCGAAATAAATTAAGAATCTTTCAATTAAGGTTATTAATTTGTATATGCTTTTAATTACCAACAATTAAATGCATATTAAAAATTGGTAATGTGCATTTACTAATTGGAGATTTTCTAGTGAGATTTCGGAAATATTGGACAGAGCATTTCCAGGAATTATGAAAACCGATTTGGGAATTTATTGCATATCTTAAGAATAATTCAGTTTTGGAAATTACTTGGTGTCCAAACATCCTTGGTCTATAAATACCCAAGTTTGCATTTCGAGCAAACTATCCTAAGAGCCATCAAAATAACTTCTTTGTGTTGTTATTGGCGGATCCGTCTATTCGGGAGAGGAAAGTACCCTAATTAGGCGAAATCTCTTACGACTTCTCGTTTAAAGACTTCTGTGGGATCAAGAATCCCTACGAGTACTGTCGATGGGAAATTAGATAATTACAGTGTTATTAGTTTTCGATTGATTTGATTGACTAATGGTTGTTGAACTTTGATTGCACCTAGTTTGTTTATTCTTGAGAATCTTCTCTTCTGATATAATATTCACTCAAACTAGATCGAAGTATCGATAGGATCTTTAGAACTGTTTGTAGATCTAAAGATGTCTTGTGATAATCCATTGTTAACAGACTCCGTTCTGTGCATGATTGATCGCAAGAGATTCAAGTGGTGTTGTGCAGGTGTTTATTGAAGATTAAAGAAGATTTGAAGACAAAGAAGATTTATGATTTGGTTTTTATATCTTTGGTGTGCACAAACCTTGATCGGCTGGGATCCAACTAGAATCATATTTATTCGATTGATTAGTTGTATAAGATCGGAATCACCTTATAATTTTTTGTTTGATTCTATATTGATTGATTGCAAATCTAAACTCTGCTACTTCGGTAGTTGTTGGATAGATTGATCTAACCAGGCAAAGGAGTTTATTTGTTAAACAGAAGAGCCTTTGCATATGACTTGAGATATCTTCATCTGAAAGAATCAAGAGAGTTGTTACCAAACAAATTTGTTATTCTTTTACTATTTGGAATACGATCCAAAGGAATTGTTCTAGTGCGTGCACTTATTGAATGTCGGAAGCGCAAGGATACTAAAGAAACTAGGTGAACTATAGGTTTAGTTGATTGGTCTCAACTATACGAAGTTTGTTAGATTTTGTATAGCGGCTTAATTCTGAGAGTATTCAATTCTGGACTAGGTCCCGGGGTTTTTCTGCATTTGCGGTTCCTCGTTAACAAAATCTTGCTGTGTCAGTTACTTTTATTTTCCGCAATTATAATTGTTGTTATTACAATTTAAAGTAAATTGCACAAACGTTAACTCCGTATAGTGATCCTATAGAGTTTGGTTAAGTCCGAACCTATTATCAAGTAATCACACTTTGATTGTTGTATTGTCTCGATCTCGTATCCATAGACAATCACACAAAGTGTGAATACCGATTTGTTGTATTGTCTCGACTTTGTCCATAGATAATCACTTTCGGTAAGAGGACTTATAGGTGGATAATTTAAATATTGTGGTGTATTTTGGTACCCTCGTCTTTTCAATTGGTATTAGAGCAGGCAAACACGAAAAGATCTAACAATCTGTGTTTGGTGCGATCCAACCTATAAGACTGGAATCTAAAAATGGTTTTTAAAGAACCTGAGAATGACTCAGTTAACGTAATACAAGATACCAAGAGTTCTAAATTAACTCTTGATGATGAGAAAAACATTGATTCTTCAAATATAAAAACATCCCGGTCAAAAGGATTATACGAAAAGTTTCTTTCATGTTCACCCGAGCTAGTTCATGCATTAGAAAGAGAAAGAAAGCTTCTAGACAATATAAGATGTCTGCAAGCCAAGAATGAGCAACTTGTTATTGATCTTGCCTCCTCAAAGGTTGAAAATAATTCTCAACATATATAGAATCTCGAGGACAAAGTAAGTGCTAGTCTTTCTCGAGCGGAACTATTAGAAAAAGATCGTGATGCTGCTCTTGAAAAAGTCTATTTGTTGGAATAGAAACTTGTTGAATCTGCAGCAAGGATACTCTCAACAAGTAATTTTTGAAGAGAAAGAAGGAGTATATCTCTCTCGAGAAAAACACCTTGAGGCTGATCTAACTGGTGCTCTTGAAAAAATCAAGATGTTGGAACAAGAAAATTTGGACCTTAAAAAGTCCAATGTTAGCTCAAACAATTTAACCTCAATGTTAGAAGCAAGTAGAAATCATTGTGATACACGAGGATTGGGCTATAAGGGAATAGATGCTTCAAATATTATCAAAGAGGTAAAATTTGTTAAAGCTACAAATTCTTCTCAACCAGAGGCTTCCACTGATGTCAAAGATGCTCCGATCTCTTGTAAACAAGAAAAGCCTGTCATGCCTAAGAATTGTGTTCAACCAGACTCAACAAGTACAACCATCAAAGAGAGCACTTCTGCTAATGTCAAGAAAGCAACAACGTTGAACAAAGATAAGAAGAAGAAGAAGAAAAAAAAAAACTCGTCGAGCTCTAATACAAGAGGATCCACAAAAAGGTAACATTAAAACTCATACTTCGTATGTTACTAAGCATTGTTGTTATTGTGGTAATAAATGGCATGTGGAATGGGGATGCAAGATTCGTAAGATAGAAGATACACTTTCTTTTGTATCAAACGAATTGTCTAAGATTGTGTCATGTAATGAGCTGCGCTTATCTTATTCTGGGGTGCCCTCAGTAGGTGTTACGTAGTAGTAAAAACGGTTAGTAGTAATTAAGCTTAATTAACCACTTAGTTACATTAATTAAGCTATTAGAACCAACGACCCACACTAGTGGAGAATGGGGTTTTACTGACCCACATCCCCGACCCTCAATAGCGGTCAATGGACCGTGGACCGGTCAAAATGGTCCTAGATATATTAAATTTCCGGAGCACTGATTAGAGCGTTAAAAACGGTCGTTCTACAGAATTTTTAATTACAATTATATCCCCGAGTCATCAACCCACACCGTGACCGCTGGACTTAGTTGAATCAGTGCTACTTTTCTTAGGCGGGTCCCTCCATTTCCCACCTCGTTATCATCGATGCATATCTTCACCTTATCTCTTCACCCCCTCTATCATTTTCTCTTCTATTCGAGAGAGAGAGAGACTGCAAGCTCATTTTTCTTTTTCTCCGTCACCACAACACCACTTCCATCACCACCACAGATCTACCACCACCATCCACTACTTTCACGAACACCTTCTTCATCTTCTTTTTCTCCGTTGACATGTCTAAGTTTTATGTTTGTTGGGAATCTAAACTCTAATGTTAACTGAAACCCTAAAAATTATCTCGATCGAGCTCTAATTCTACCACCACTACCAACACCTTCTTCTTATGTTAACTGAAACCCTAAAAATAATCACCAGTTGATTCACGCATCTTTTGAGATCATGTGAAAATGTCTAGCATCAGATATTATGATCTCAACATCTTGAGGTGTAAAGATCAAATGAAAGCATAAATTTTAGCTAGGTGTTGATGGTGGATTTTCATTTAAGGCTAAAATTGTAAAAGCCAAAATTATGCGCTAACATCTTGCAAAAGATAAAGCCATTGATAAGTGATGAATACTTCTTCACTTTACTAATTCACCTAGAATGGAGCATGTGACAACAATCCCGGTATTCTGTGAATTAAATACACGAAATTCATCCAGGTTGGAGCATGTAGCAACAATCCCATATACCCTGTGAATTTACAACATTATTAATTAATGCGTAACTTGACCTTGTATTTCTGTACTCATTATCGGTGCGGATGATGATCGAGTGTTGCTCTCAGCAGCAACACGAATCTCCAAGCATTATAATGAAAGCATGTACGAAATACCCATACAGTGCCGCAACTCTCGGTGTGTTATACTAACCCGATTGAGAAACTCTCGGTGTGTTATACTAGCCCGATTGAGCATCCGGACTGTCCGTATCAGTCTGGAAATGATCACGATCATCCAACTTCACCAGCATGATTGGATGGCCCAGATCAATTCCATAACCCCCAAGTAGGTATGGAATATTCGCTGCCGAACCAACGCGGGCCCTGCATGGTCGGCCTCCCCAAAAGGTTGGTATAGCTTGCCAAAACGTCCAAACCAGAGAAGTATCGATGGAAAACCCTAAATTGGGGTTTGCGGCACATTACATGTGTCGCAAAACAGTCTCAACCATCCATCTTCGCAGGTATAGATGGAGGGTGGAGCATGTCAACACAATCACCGTGGGCCCGCCTACATACCCGACCAATCGGTCAGGACCAACCATGGTTGGTCATCCCAATTCGTACGCCCGAATGGAGCATGACGCACGGCCGTGAAACCCAAAATTATGGTTTTATGAGCATCACGAGCGTCTATCTTCTCCGGCACGAATGGAGGGTCCAAGATTAGATTAAGCAGGTCCGGTCATACCAACATGACCACCGTGGACCCATCTATCCCCTCACCTGGTCGGCCAAGGCATACCATGCTTGGTTATCCCAAATCGTCCGCCCAAACTAGCGTGGTTACACTTCCCAATTGCAAACTAATCTCGACCGCTCAACTTCACCGGACGATTTGAGTGGCTTAGATCACGTTTTCATAGGACAGTCAGGTATAGGCGTGAACACCAGCCTATCACCTAAACGCCAGACCGATCGGCCAAGACCGACCAAGATTGGTCGTCTTGGAAAGCGTGCCCGAAGTTGGCACGATGCACGGCTTTTGTTTGCACTCGTTTTCTGTCGCAAACTGATCTCGACCACTCGACTTTGCCGGACGAATTGAGTGGTCCAGATCACACTTTCGTGAGATAATGGGGTATGGGCGCCTCCAAAGTAAGCAAGAAGGACAAAGTCGTCATTTCATGGGCGGATGATATTGGGAGCGCAATGAAAGATAAGGGGCAACTGCTAGGTGGCCCATATCCTAGTAGCGGATGATGATATCATTTTCAGGTATTAGACCTCATCTAGGTCGAGCTCAAATTCAAAAACAAATACAGTTCTGTTTCCCCTCTTACAACACAGACCAAGACCTGTGCAACAAGGATTCACGCCGGCGATGAGTTAGGGGCATTGGCTCGTATTTGTTGGGTTTTGGTCAAGACAAGGCTTGGGTCTGTGTCATTCACTAAGCAAATCAGTGAGGGAAGAACGATCCGATTAGGGTTCTACAAAGAATTGATGAAGCACTAAGACAAAGAATGAAATCAAATCGAGCTCTCGAGAGAAATACAGAGAAGAAACTCAAGCTATTACAGTCAAGAACGAGTCTTTTGATGATTATAATGAATGGGTTCTGTATGTTTTACAGGGAAGGAGATAGAATGAGGATTAAAAGCAACAGCATATCCATATTTTCTTCACCACCAGAAGTCGCAGGCAAAGTGTTTGAGAAAATGCCAGACTTACCAGTGGAGTTGAATGGCAATCGGTGGTGGAATTCATAGTTGAATTGGCGCTTGGCGGTTGATGATATATTGAACGAGATGCGAGTGCAGTATTTGGTGGTTGGTGGTGAACAAGAAGGGATAAAAGCTCATTGAGCTGGTGGCCTGAGCTGATGAAGATGTTAGTCATGGTTGGAGGAAGGTGCTATGAGCTGAACTGCAGATGGAGCTACTATTGAGCTGCTGATGGGAGTGACGCAACCAGGAGGATGAAGACATGAGCTTGACAGTGATGTTGAATGGCATGTGCTGCAAGAGATATGCGAAGAGTTTGAACTGGTACAAGGGTTCTGGCGCAACTGAAATGCAGGTGGCATGAATGATATGGCAGAGTTAGCCGTGGTTCTGGCGCAACTGAAATGCTGGTGGCTGTTTTGGTGGTTTCGCAGTGATCAAGCATTGGAGGCGATTCGGGGTTTGATGGTGAAGCTTCATGGTCATAGTCTAGGAAGGGAGTTCCTTGGTACTGTGTAGCAGCAAACCAGTACAATGGGATTAACGGCAGCAGCTAGGACTCGATGCTAGGCTTATGAAGTTAAAGTGAGCAATGATTTAGGTGGCTTGTATGAGGCAATGAAGTGAAATATGAGCTGTTAAGAGTCTATTGGCCTGAGATTTGCAAATGGGTACAGATTGATGGAATGTCAGGTGGTTGGAGCTCTGGATACTGATGGTGTTGCTGGTGATCGAGACAGGGAAGTTGGTGCTGAGTTACGGCTGAGAAGCCAACTGAGTTAGAAAGGAAGATCGATAATGTCTTTGGCAAAGTGAGCAAGTCAAGATGCCGTATTGATGGGTTCGATAGCAAAGTCGGCTTGAGACTCGAGTATTGAGCCGAGGAGATGAACTCGAGCTTGGCAGTGAAAAGATAGACGATGCACATGAGGCAGTGAAGGGGAGCTGTTGCTGGTAGCTGGGTGCAATCTAAGTGGCAGTGCAGTGAAGGCTAGGCAGAGCAAAGAGAAGTGTTGCAGCTGAGCAGTTTGATGGTGGCATTGCGAGTGAGTTACAAGAGAAGCACCAGGCACGAGTTTGCGACCAGGGGGGCAATATGGATAGTGATGCTTGCAATGCAAGGAAGCGGGACGAGTGACTGCTTCACATGGAGCTACGAAAAATATGGAAGAAAGGAGGCGATGAGTTTGAAGCGGCTTCGAGAAGCAATGGTGGAGATTAAGAACTCGGGTTCAATGCGCTTTTGGAGCTCGAGAGAGTGGTGGCCGATCGATCACTCATGGCAAAAGAATGGAAAATCACGAAAGTCTTCTTGGGATAATGAGTTTGAATGGGTCGCGAGGTGGTCGTGGTTGCACTGTTGAACTCGTGGTGCTCGAGATGAGGCTTTGTGAATTCGGATGGAATTGAAATGAGTTGGTGGTGAAGTAAGTAGTGATTGAGTTGAGAATTGAAATTGCAGGTGCAGGCTTGAGACAGTGGGTTCTGTGAATGAAGTATCGCATAGGTTACAGAGACTCAGGAGCAAGCGCTGTGTGAGCTTCTTGGGTTGATTGGCTGAATCAATGGCATGAGTTTGAGTTGGTTTGTACTCAGGGAATGGAATGAAGCAAGCGAGATAGAGAGATCGTGCTAGTATGTTTGTGCGTTCATGGAGGAAGATGTTTTTGAGATGCAATTTGTTGAGTTGGTACTTGTTGGTTGGTCCGGATAGGCAAAGTCTTTGTGAGGTTGCGAGTTTGAGATGTTGCGAGGCTGCTGCGGTGGTTAAGAATGGAGCATAAGGAATCTGGTATTGTTGCTATGAAGAAGAATTGGAAAGCTTGAACCGAGTTAGTGAAATCAAATGGAGTCGAAAACTTGAGAGATCAGAGTGCAAAACGCAGCAAAATTGGTGCACCGGTGAGCCTAGTTCCAAAGAGGCCGGATTTTGGAACCGTAAGTGGGAATCACAATGATTCAGTGAATCGTAAAGGGGTACGAGTCGGATGCAAGAGTCGACAACCGGACATATGTGCTACGGGTCACGCTTTTAGGCGTTTCGCAAGAAAGAAAGAATTGGTTTGGATAATTTTGTGAATGTATGGACCTGCAGAGAAGGAGAGTTGAGGTAATGGAAGTATACGGTTGGCCTGATGATAGTTTCCGAAGACTAAGTGGCTCGAGACAAATTTTCCGACGACCGGATTCGATTCCGACGACCGGATTCCGCGATGACGTCGAAAATCCGGTGACCCGGTTTTGGACCCAAAATTCCAGACTTATTTTCACACATGGGCTTGGTGGACGAATTTGAGACGGGTTTGGAGAAGACTTGACCTACTTGGGGTATCCTTTTGGGAGAGGCATATAAATAGAACTTTTCTCTAAACCTAGATATATCTCCATTAGGGAGACTTCTACTTTTGTTCTAGGGTTTCACATGATAGGTTCTTCTAAACTTTCTATGATGATTTCCAAAAACACAAGTAACTAAGTTTTTATTATTGGTTGAAGATGTAGTTGGATTTTGCAACCAAGTTATGATTTTTATGAATTAGTTTTCTCTCAATATTATCGTATGATTTCTACGGGTTACAATAATTGCATGATTGATGGATTGCAATATGATTGAATGTTTGTTTAGTTAAGTCTAGAATTGATTGAACTCACATCCATATTTATAGCTATTTTAGGGTTTTCATCGAGCGATAACCTTGAATACGAGTAGCATGATATGATTCTAGGTTGTAGTGATACATCCTCGTAGTCATATGTAGAAATTGACCTTTGTTCGAATTGTTTTGCGCAATGTATTACAATTGCATTGATTAGCCTATTTCTCAAACTTAATGCTCATAGGAATTGAACTTGATTAGCGCAAGGCGTTAGGTTATTCTTTAGGTAGATTTCACATACGCGGCTTCTAATGTGTGTGCCGATAACTTAAGAAATTTACTTTATATTCTTGCAATAAGGTATTCTATGGCTTTTGATGATAGCGAGATTAAATACTAATTCTATTCATATATTCATAAACTTGTTTACAATTGAAGATGAAACCTTTATCCAATATTTTCACATCCTTGATTTGCGTACTTTTATTTGCTTTTTGTTTATTTTTATTTACACAATCGGAAATTCTTCCGGTGTTTTATATAGAAACCATAACAATTTGACAACCTAGACCTCTCTGTGGAACGATCCTTTCTTGCCCTTGCTATATTTATATTTTGAGTAGTAAGAAAGTGTAAATTATTTTTGACGCTTACGACCGCGGTCAAATTTTGGCGCCGTTGCCGCGGTCATGCCGTCTACACGCATGTACGATCGGCCTGGCCAAAATCGTATCCCAAGCTTGGATTCGACCAGGCTGAAGAGGGATGCTTGCGCACCTCTTCTAAAACCCTAATTCCATCAACGGTCGCAGATGAGTGTCTCAAAGATCATCTCGTCCGTCCAACTTCACTCGGCTTGGTTATACAACCATGGTCGAGTTAATTGATCAAGAAGGCATCTTGGTGATCACCACCCGTCACTTTACTACACCATGATGCAAAGTGCACATAAATACACACGATACTTCACAAGTATCGACCTCTGAATAACGTAGTTATTCAATTTAGCATTACATGCTACCTTTTGTGGGTCCCACGACCCACACATTCCAGAACATCAATCATGTCACAAACCTGGGATACATACGGGGTATTGGTCTCGGCGGTTTACAGCGTACAGCGCACAACGCGCCATCACAAGAGCGTGTCGGGAAGTCATGGACGGTTAGTGATGATGAGAGAAGTGGGCAAGCCTGGCCGTGTGACACTAACACATTACTCCACTACTCCATCACTCCACTTTCTCCACTTCCCACAAGATACTAAGGTTAGGCTAAAAGACTTGTATAAATAGGTTCTCCATCCTATTTTTTAAATAAGAACAAGACAAGACAACGAGAGGCAAGTGTTGATACAATCGTATTCAAACACCTAATCGATAGCTTACACCCCGCAAGCCGGTTCACTTTCCGATACAAGTCATACATAGCCAACACCTTCACATTCTCAACACCTTCTTCGCTTCCTCCCTAAGATCAACCCCATCTCCTTCACTTTGTAACCAAACAAGTCCGGAACGGCCATTTCTTGGTTTAGGCCGGATTTGCACAGTTGATTTCTCGAATCTACAAGCACTCACCGTGCGGTGTATTTGTTTAAGGTTTAGACTCATTTCTCATCCACACACCCCAAATTACCAAAACCTAGCGAGAAATAGTTTTCACCCATAAATAATTGGCGACCACATCGGGAGGTTAATCTCTCGGTTGTAAAGTCAATTTCTTCAAAATCCGATTCAATTTTATCAATTTCAAAAAGGGTAGATCTTAGGACCAATTCAATCATCAATCCATTTCAAGATGGTAGAACTCGGTCCGGATCAAGCAATCAATTCCGATGGAGCTAGTGTGGATAACACTCACGGTGTCGATGTACCTATCGGTGGAGCTACCGTGGTCAATACATCTTATGGAGCCGTCACTTCTACCACCGGTGCCGGCGTAGAAGGGAGATGTTCCGGTCATGTAACACCTACCATCACCAGAGCCAGAGCAACCACAAATCCCGGCATCTCATCAAGTATAACACCTCTGGTAGTCACCAGAGCAACAACTTCTACTCCTTCATCAGGACGAGGAGTTGGAGGGACGAGAGGAGGACCATCCCCATTACCATTGCAGACTTGATGGAGAAGCAGGAAGTTCTTGCTAAGACTCAAACGGATATGGCCGCAACTCGAAAGAGGTACTCACTTTTCTTAAGACATTAACTGATCGATTGCCACAAGAGCCACGACAGCCCCTGGAGCAAAAAAAGGAACGCATTCAACGCACCGGAGAAGGTACTTCAGCGGCGCGGACCTCCATGGACTTGATCAAAGAAGCGACATCAGATATGAGCGGCCCTGTCATGGAGACTCCTACAATGGGGACTGATCCTCACAACGATCCTCCTCAAGTAAATAGTTTCACTATGAACCAGAGGCCGGTGGATCGGGAAGCAGTTTCTCTAGTGGAAAGTTTATGCGAACTTTCACACCTCTCAGAATCAATCAGGCGGAGACGTTTTGCTGCAATCAACTAGAGGAAGGTCACGACCGTGCCCTACATGTCACCGCACGCATCAAGGATTTAGAGTTCAAGACGGCCCTTATCTACACATGAGCGTCTTCGAATGTGATTACTCTCAAGACTCTTAGGACATCCTAGGTT
The DNA here is from genome assembly GCA_023531295.1 of Papaver armeniacum. Lineage (NCBI taxonomy): Eukaryota > Viridiplantae > Streptophyta > Magnoliopsida > Ranunculales > Papaveraceae > Papaver > Papaver armeniacum. Next base: position 40,097 of record JAJJWW010003268.1, on the reverse strand, counting down.
CTCCCAGGAAAGGTCATACGGAAGCCTACCACAATGACGGACTTCGAGGGAAACCAAACCAAAGACCTACGGGGAGAAGCTCCGCGGAAGAATCGAGACAAGTTCGTTGCGTCCCACTCCCCACGTGGGTGTCAATTCAGGAAGAAGACCGGCTTGCATCATTGAGGGCTAAAACCAACGATGCATCTTTGCTGACGAAGCATTCTTCTCCATCCTGTGAAGCCACGACCCACGTTTACACGAAGAAGGAACGAACTTTTGTGGCGAGTCGTGACCAGAAAGGTAAAACGGTATACCGACACTTCCATTATCAATTAGCAGGGGAGACTGTTACCCAGTCTCTCCACCCAATAGAATGCTACAACATCAACAAACCACAAGAACAAGTGCTAGATGCTCCACAAAAGCTGCAAGATGGCACCAACTCCACAACTGATGAGATTGAAATCGTTTAGGAATCTCCTAGGCCTATCTCCATCACCAACCTTGTGTACGGATAAACGCACGAAGCTCGTGGAACTCCTCAAAGAGTACCAGGACATATTTGCTTGGAGATATGAAGAAATGCCGGATTTAGATGAAAATTGGTCACCCATCATCTACATGTCATACCTGGATCCAAGTCGGTTAAACATGTCGTAGTTCGGACACGAGGAAAATGGATAGACGGGTTCATAGACTTGAAGACTTGAACATGTCTGCTCCAAAAACGATCCTCCTTTACCTAACATCAACATGTTAGTAGATTCAACCAGCAGACACGGCATGTTCTCCTCCATGGATGGATGTAGCGGCTACAACCAGATAAGGATGTACGAGCATGATGCAAGTAAGATAGCTTTTCGAACTCCTCTCAAAAATTTTTATTATACCATACTGCCATTTGGTTTAAAGAATACCGGTGCAACGTATCAACGCTCTATGACGGCAATCTTCCACTGGAGCCGATACCTCAAGGGAGCAGCCTCAAGAAAATAACGATGTACATGCGTCATATCGAGCAAGATCCGGGAGAGTCACTCTATCAGACGGTGGTCGAACAAGATCCGGGCGAGTCACTTTATCAGACAGTGGTACATGTCTATCATGCTATGTTGGAGAATCCGCGCTTTTGGTCATCCTTTGGAGCTGTTGAACGCTCATCTACAACAACATATGCCCTGATAGAAAGAAACAGGCCTGCCGGTAATGAAGAGCCTCATAATGTTTGTAGGGGCATATATCTCACCAACAGGCGATACAACCTTCACCTTCTCATGCTTGGTTCTCAAGCATCAAGAGGAAAACCACCGAAATACAACATCCCGGGCGTCCGTCAACTCCAACTCCAGTACCACATACACGACTCCCACAATGATGAAACAATGTCCAAGATATTCCATATCTGGCTCGATAACAACCACTACGAACAAACCATGTAAACCACGCTTGGGGACTGAGGCTCAGCATGAAGTTCCTTCACCGTCAGTCAAGGAATTCTTCAACATGAGAGAGATGGTCAGTCAAGAAGCATGGAATTCGCAAGGGTAAATCGAACTAAAGAGGGAAACACTTCAACGCTCCCTCTAGCAGAAGATGCTTCAATGGTCTATTCAAGAGCCGCCTCAATGCTTTCTCCGGGACCCACATTCGCTTCAGAATCCTTCTTCAACACTCTCTCCAGGACCCACCTCAACGTTCGCACCAGAAACCACTTTAACATCCTCTCGAGCCGTTTCAACATTCAAGATGCATCAATAATCTGCGCTCTGGTCAAGTTATCTTTGATGTACTCATTGCTCAACATACGTATCATCCATCCTTCATGAGGGCCCAGCGGAGCATGAGAAACCTTGAAGTCGATAGGAGAAGGGTTATCTTGTGGAACTGATATTTTCATATAGTTGAAAGGGCGCGGTGAACAACTCATCATCAATGTTCTAATATCTTTGAAGTCACAACACCTCCCCGACTTGGAACCAAGATTATCCCTAGAAGACATCTCAACAGAGTTATTTTCTTCATTCTACAATAAAAGACATGAGTCAAGATTTGTATAAAAATGCGTGAGATGTGTAGTCATACACGATGAACACACATTCACGTTGGAGTACACAAGGCTGGTATCAAGTCACAAGTCCTAGTGATTGCTCAAGTTTCAAGTCCGGTGTTGATCAAGTCACAAGTCCTAGTATTGATCAAGTCACAAGTACGGTATTGCTCAAGTTTCAAGTCTGGTATTGATCAAAGTCACAAGGTCGGTATTCGAATAAAACAGCGCACGCAACAGGGGCCGGTTTTTAGTCGAAACACGGTCGACGTTTAGTCGGGCACGCCATGGGTCCCACTTGATCCCAGCCCAGTTGGTCGAAGCGGACACAGTAGTCCCCAATCAAAGCTCTCTCTCCGTAAGAAGGCGTTTCGGCTCCAACACTTGAACGCTCACTTGGGCTTGCTCCAGAAGCTGCTTCAAAGCTTTCTACAAGACCCACATTTACATTTGAGCACACAAGGTTCATTTTTTAAAAAGCAAGCTTGCTCACATCGGGTCCCACGTTCGAGCAAAGCAAACAACAAGACCGGTGTTTGGTCAAAGCATCAAGTCCGGTGTTTAGTCAAGATAGCTGGGTCGGTGTTTGGTCGAAGTAGCAAGATGACACTCGAGCAATTACATCCACCGTACGGTCAAAGTAAAGCGCGAGGACATGGCCGACGTTTGAAACATGTACACGGTGGACCCGCATTTGATCGAAGCATGCACATCTGCCCATGTTCGAATTAAGAATGATTACATCGGGTCCCACATTCGATCAAGCGGATGCTGCGGAGCCACGATTAACCAAAATAGGCATATCAAGCCCACGTTCTATCAAGCAGGTGCAGTAGCCCCACGAACGAAACAGGCGTAACAGTTCATCGAAGCAGGCAAGACCGACATCATGATAAGGGAACACTCGCCTGGACGCCTCTTGAACGTGACATGCTCCAAGGACAGGATGACCCGTCTCTCCTGGTAACATCTAACTTTGTCTCATAAGCTTTGTCTTTAACTGTCACCATCTCATGCCTACCCCACAATGGTGTAACCATTACGTGCTAGAGCGGGGGACTTAATGTTGATGGTGGATTTTCATTTAAGGCTAAAATTGTAAAAGCCAAAATTATGCGCTAACATCTTGCAAAAGATAAAGCCATTAATAAGTGATGAATACTTTTCACTTTACTAATTCACCTAGAATGGAGCATGTGACAACAATCCCATTCTGAATTAAATACACGAAATTCATCCAGGTTGGAGCATGTAGCAACAATCCCATATACCCTGTGAATTTACAAATTATTAATTAATGCGTAACCACCAGTATTTCTGTACTCATTTTCGGTACGGCATGACGACCGAGTGTTGCTCTCGGCAGAGCAACACGAATCTCCAAGCATTATAATGAAAGCATGTACGAAATACCCGTACGGCCGCAACTCTCGGTGTGTTATACTAGCCCGATTGAGAAACTCTCGGTGTGTTATACTAGCCCGATTGAGCATCCTAACTGTCCGTATCGATCCAGGAAATGATCATGATCATCCAACTTCACCAAAGATGATTGGATGGCCCAGATCAATTCCATAACCCCCAAGTAGGTATGGAATATTCGATGCCGAACCAACGCGGGCCCTGCATGATCGGCCTCCCCAAAAGGTTGGTATAGCTTGCCAAAACGTCCAAACCAGAGAAGTATCGATGGAAAACCCTAAATTGGGGTTTGCGGCACATTACATGTGTCGCAAAATGCCTCAACCATCCATCTTCGCAGTATAGATGGAGGGTGTAGATGTAGATTCAAAGGGCCCAGAGCATGTCAACACAATCACCGTGGGCCCGCCTACATACTTGACCAATCGGTCGGGAACAACCATGGTGTGTCATCCCACCGTACGCCCGAATGGAGCATGACTCACGGGGCGAAACCCAAAATTATGGTTTTATGAGCATCACGAGCGTCCATCTTCTCCGGCACGAATGGAGGGTCCAAGATTAGATTAAGCAGGTCTGGTCATACCAACATGACCACCGTGGACCCATCTATCCCCTCACCTGGTCGGCCAAGGCATACCATGCTTGGTTATCCCAAATCGTCCGCCCAAACTAGCGTGGTTACACTTCCCAATTGCAAACTAATCTCGACCGCTCAACTTCTCCGGACGATTTGAGTGGCTTAGATCACGTTTCATGGGACAACGATCAGTATAGGCGTGAACACCAGCCTATTACCTACACGCCGATCGACGGCCAAGACCGACCAAGATTGGTCGTCTTGGAACGCGCCAAGTTGGCACGATGCGCGGATTTTGTTTGCACTCGTTTTACGCCGCAACCGATCTCGACCACTCGACTTTGCCTGGACGAATTGAGTGGTACGAGATCACACTTTCGTGAGATAATGGGGTATGGGCGCCTACACCGTCATGCCGTCTACACGCATGTACGACCGACCTGGCCAAAATCGTATCCCAAGCTTGGATTCGACCAGGCTGAAGAGGGATGCTTGCGCACCTCTTCTAAAACCCTAATTCCATCAACGGTTCGCAGAGATGAGTGTCTCAAAGATCATCTCGTCCGTCCAACTTCACCGACTTGGTTATACAACCCCAGTCGAGTTAATTGGTCGATGGGCGTCTTGGTGATCACCACCCGTCACTTTACCACACCATGATGCAAGCACTGCATAGAATACACACGATACTTCACAAGTATCGACCTCCCGAATAACGCAGTTATTCAATTTAGCATTTCATGCTACCTTTTGTGGGTCCCACGACCCACACATTCCAGTACATCAATCATGTCACAAATCGGGGATACATATGGGGTATTGGTCTGGCGGTTTACAGTGTGCAGCGCACAACGCGCCATCACAAGAGCGTGTCAGGAAGTCATGGAAGGTTAAGTGATGATGGGAGAAGTGGGCAAGCCTGGTCGTGTGACACTAACAAATTACTCCACTACTCCATCACTCCACTTTCTCCACTTCCCACGAGATACGAAGGTTAGGCTAAAAGACTTGTATAAATAGGTTCTCCATCCTATTTTTTAAACAAGAACAAGACAAGACAACGAGAGGAAAGTGTTGATACAATCGTATTCAAACACCGAACCGATAGCTTACACCAGCGCAAGCCCGCTTCAGCCTTTACGATACAAGTCATACATAGCCAACACCTTCACATTATCAACACCTTCTTCGCTTCCTCCCTAAGATCAACCCCATATCCTTCACTTTGTAACCGAAACAAGTCTGGAACGGCCATTTCTTGGTTTAGGCCGGATTTGCACAGATTGATTTCTCGAATCTACAAGCACTCCCGTGCAGTGCATTTGTTTAAGGTTTAGACTCATTTCTCATCCACACACCCCAAATTACCAAAACTGACAGAAATAGTTTTCACCCATAAACACTAGGATTGTTGTATGTCTTAGTTTTCTGATTATGGAAATGATGTATGCATTTTAATTTAATGATGTGTAGGTCATCATAGTCGAATGCTAACATGCTTCTATCTTGAGCCTGCGATTTTCAGTAAAGAATTTTGTTGCTTAAACAAGTGGGAGATGTTAGACTTTTTGTGTTTTGCGCAACAAATCCCATATGGTTAAAGTAATGCTTGTTTAGATTAAGTTAATTAATTGATGGTTATGAAGCTCCCACAACAATCAACATCAGGAGCAGTTGGTTTACTCGATCAACCAACACCTTTCTTATTGGTATTGATTTTATTACTTATAATTTCGAGTTTATTGTTAAAATTCTGTTTTAAATTTGATCGATCTGTTCTTTGATAGAAATCAAATTTGGGGTTTTCATGAAAATGAAACCCTAGGTTTTTTTAATTGGGGTTTCTTAAATTGGGGGTTGTAGAGGTATCTGACTCATGTCATTAGTAGTGTTTTTTGGTGCTGATTAATGGGTAATTTTGTAACTAAGAATTTTTTATGATTTTAAGTTTTATGGGATCAGTTTTGTTTTTGGATGATTGTTGTTGTGATAGAATACAAATTGATAGAATCCGATTTTGAAGTGTTTGGTACCATTGTAGAGTTCATATTTTGATTTCATTCTTTTTATGGAGATTTTCAGTTTATTGCATCTTCTTGATTGGATTCTAATATATTCTATACTATTTTCATGGCTTGAATGATTGCTGATGGATTTGTTGTTGGTGGTGAAGTATGTTGGTGCTGTTAGTGGTGGTGTTTGGAGGTGTTGATGCTGCTACAAGGTGGTGGTTGTCTCTTAACAATTACATGGTATGAAAACAATATGTACTTCTTAAGCTTAGAAATATAAGATTCATGCTTACTGATTCAATTGAATGGGATGGTTATCTGATAAGTTATTGTTTTCTAGGCTGAACATATTAAAGCTCAAAGGAACAAAATGACTTGAAACAAAATTCTTTTTTCGTGAGAATACATAAGGTCATTCTTCGAATCATAGGTGCTGATACAGTTGTTACCGCCTTATGCATTCTAAAGTTTGTGGAGATCACTTCATTTTCTTCACAATATTTACTTGTTAGCTCAACTCTAGTTTGTTTCCTCATCTTTCTCGTTTCTCGACCTTCTTGACATTAGTTAGTTGTTTTAAGCAATGACAAAATAAAATAAATATTTATGTGTTAGTTGTCAATAAGTTCTGACCTTCCCTTAAAGGAAGGGCAGATTAGGAAACAAAGGATGGCAATCAAACTTAGTACGATGAATTGTTCTGTGTTTACTTTGTTGCCTACAACTCTCAATAAGTTGACATAGAATATAATTTTTCAAAAAAAAATTTTTTATTTCTAATTTAACATGTTTCGCTTTTGTTTTTATTTGTTCACTGATATGTGTAGGTCATAGACATGCATGCTTCTGTTCAAGGGGATGGAAGAACTGAACTACATTGTTGAATATGCGAAATAACGGTATCATATCATTGGGAAGTATGTGGTGGGGAACGAAGGACTTGTGCAGGATGTTGGGACCAAAGATCAAGGTATCTCTGACTTCCTTAAAAAGTTCTACACCACCAACTACTTCTAAATCTGAGAACAAGACCATCCATCCTCCAATATTGTCCTGTATTAGCCATTATGATTCAAAATTGTATCGCATTTTTCTTTTGTTCTGTAGACTTGACGAATGAAATATAACATTCCAAACTCTTGGTTTTCTTTTGTTCTGTAGCTGCACTGTCAAGCCGTACTATTCATTTTGAAGGTACTTGGTTTGGACTCAACTTTTTCCTAAGTAGTTCCTTGTGTATGTGTTTATGTAAGGGAAAAAATAGACCGACTCATTGTCGTTGTTGTTTACTTTTCAGGGAATTAAGATTTGAAGAAAATAGAGAGACAAACACGTCGATCTCGTGGTTTTTGAGGGGCCATTTAAAGAAAGCTAAGGATGCAAGACTTATCTTTGATTATATTATCTCAGAAATCAAAATGCTTTGGAAGTATGCAGCCAAGAGAGCTTGTCAAGCGAGAGAAAAGACAGTACACTTGTCCTTATTTTTTTCTATGCGATATTTTTAAACTTGTTTGTGTAGCAGGCAATAAAATATGATTTTTTGATTAACTGTGTGTTACACTGTATTTGTTCTAGGCTCCACATTGCTGTAATATTGCTTATTGATCACTAAAGCATATTGCAGTATTGTCATATTTTGTTTCTTTTCTTAGTTGTCTTTGTGGACCACATGTTTCATCTACTTTTAGTAATGCACATTTAAAGTGATTTTTTTTTTGAAGCATGAAAGTGAAAATTTTGTTCATGATGTTATTCATGAATTTGTTTAACTGCTACATGTAGTACATTTTAGCTAGAAGGAGGACTCTCCTGAGAGTAGGCGTGTATATCTTCACAAGGTGATGCAACCTTCTTATATCATTTTGTCCATTACAAATTTAATTGTGTTGATACTCAACATGATTAGATAAAGCCTCTATATCGGGTTTTTAATTAGCTTTTTTTCACTGTCATGTGTGAATATTCTAAATAGCGAATTGAAATAGTGGGTTTTAGGTAGCCAACTTGGTATTGCATTGCATTCGTAGTTGTAGTCCTGATTGATTACAGGGATAAGATACAAATTTACAACATTTGGTACTTAAATTCCCTTTTTGCAGGTTCACGCCATTCTCCTGGATCCTTGTTGTTCTGGTTCTGGAACTGCTGTTGACAGATCGGATCATGTTCTTCCATCATATACTGTAGGTTAGCGTCATTCTCTTACTTTTTTCATTGTCCTCGAGTCTAATACAATTGATAATTGATGCTATGATCTCTTGCGCATGCGTTATCTTGTAAGTTGTAAGTTATACACTATTTCAAGGGGTTGTATCGTTACAGTAGTATTTATATAAACGGATTTTGTGTGAAATTCTAGGAAAGTTATGTTGTTTTATGTTGTTCTAAAAGGTTTCAGAGACGAGAAAATGATTTTTCTTTTTTCTTTTGAGCTAGTAAACGGATTGTGCTTATGTTAAGCTTTTTAGCTAGTAAAGCTTAGAGGTATTCTCTAGAAATTAGGTATTTGGAAACTCATTAGTCCGAATCCGTGTCCGGTTTGGTCTTGTTGACTCGTTATCATGTACACGATTGTTGATGGTGGATTTTCATTCAAGGTTAAATTTGTAAGTAACCGAGAAAATAATGCGGCGACATCTTGTAAAAGATAAAGCCGTTTATAAGTGACGGATACTCCTCACTTAATTCACCAAGAATGGAGCATGTAGCAACAATCCCATTCTCAGTGAATACATGAAATTCCTCCCATTTGGAGCATGTAGCAACAATCCCTTCATGTGAAGTTCATATCAGCCTTGTATTTCCTGTAGTCATTATCGGTGTGGCATGACGGCCGAGTGTTACTCTTACGAGTAACACGAACCTCAAGCACTATAATGAATCCATGTACGAAATACCCGTACGGCTGATTCTCGGTGTGTTATACTAGCCCGAGCCCTCTCGGTGTGTTATACTAGCCCGATTGAGCCCCTCTCGGTGTGTTATACTAGCCCGATTGAGCATCCGGACTTGACTGTATCAGTCTCCGGATATGATATGATCTGCATCATCCAACTCCAACTCCACAAGCATGATTGGATGACCACGGATCAATTCCATCACCCCCAAGCGGTATGGAATACACACGGCCTTAGCTTGCCAAATATGATCTAATCGCGAGTCATCCAACTCCACAAGCATGATTGGATGACCACAGATCAATTCCATCACCCCCAAGCATGGTATGGAATACACACGGCCTTAGCTTGCCAAATATGATCGATCGCAGTCATCCAACTCCACAAGCATGATTGGATGACCACGGATCAATTCCATCACCCCCAAGCGGGTATGGAATACACACGGCCGACCCGCATGGTCGACCATTGGCCTTCGCTTGCCAAGAAACCGTCCATACCAAGCATTATGGGCGGAAAACCCTAAATTAGGGTTTGCGGCATATTACATGTGTCGCAAAACGGTCTCAACCATCCATCTTCGCAGTATAGATGGAGGGTGTAGATGTAGACTCAAAGGGCCGGAGCATGTCGACACAATCACCATGTGACCGCCTACACACTTGGCCAATCGGTCAAAACCAACCGTGGTTGGTTACAACAAAACCGTCCGCCCAAAGGAGCATGGTCGCGCGGCTTTGAAAGCCAAAAATAGGGTTTGAAGCCATCACGCGCGTCCATCTTCTCCGGCACGAATGGAGGGTCACGGATCAAATTAACCAAGGTCGGTCATACCAAAGCATGACCACCGTGGGCCCATCTACCTCCTCTTGCGGTCGGCCAAGGCACATCATTCCCGGCTAACCCAAACGCACGCCCAAACTCGTGCGGTTACACTCCCAAATCCTAAACTGATCTCGACCGCTCAACTTCACCGGATGATTTGAATGGCTTAGATCACGTTTTCATGGGATAATCAGGTATAGGTGTGAACACCAACCTACCACCTACACGGTGGTATGATCGACCAAGACCGACCAAGATGGGTCGTCTTGGAACGCACGCCCAAACTTGGGATGTCATGCGGTTTCCAACTCCTTTGCGGCAAGGGATTTCTGCCGCAAACCGATCTCGACCACTCAACTTCACCGGACGAATTGGGTGGCTTAGATCACGTTTTCATGAGACGGTGAGACATGGGCGTGAACATCAGCCCGCCACCTTCACGCCAAGCCAACCGGCCAAGACCGACCAAGCTAGGTCGTCTTGGAAAACACGCCGGAAGAGAGGATGGCGCTCGACTTCTTTGCGGTATCAAACTCCTATCGCAAATCGATCTCAACCACTCAACTTTACCGGTCAAATTGAGTGGCTTAGATCGCGCCTTCTTGGTAAAGTGAAGTATGGACGTGCCTACACCATCATGTTGTCTACACACATGCCCTGGTCGGTCCTCTTCAAAACCCTTCCCATGCTTGGTTTCGACCAAGGCGAAGAGTGATGCTTGCGCACCTCTTTAAAACCCTAATTTCATCAACGGTCGCGAGATGAGTGTCTCAAACATCATCTCATCCGTCCGACTTCACCACTTGGTTATACAACCACAGTCGGGAGTTATTTGGTTAGTGAGGAGTCGTTACCCATCACTTTACCACACCGTAATGCGATACTGCATAAAATACACACGATACTTCACAAGTATGACTTTACGAATAACGCAGTTATTCAATTCGGCATTACATGCTATCTTTCGTGGATCCACGATCCACATTCCGGACATCAATCATGTCACAAATCGGGGATACATACCGGGGTATTGGTGCGGCGGTTTACGGCGTGCGGCGTGCAACGCGCCATCACAAGAACGTGTTAGGAAGTCATGGACGGTTAGAGATGAAGGGAAAAGTGGGCAAGGCGGGTCGTGTGTTATTCCGGACACACAACTCCACTACTCCATCACTCCACTTCCTCCACTTCCCACGAGAAACGTGAATAAGGCTCAATGACTTGTATAAATAGGTTCTCCGCCCTATTTTCAAACAAGGAATAACGGAGAAACAACACAAGTTCGGGCAAAAACCAAGTGTTGATACAAATCGTATTCAAACACCCGATTCAACCATCTTCTGTCACAAGTCATAAGCAAGCCAACACCTTCACAATCTCAACACCTTCTTCGCTTCCCTCCCTAAGATCAACCCCATCTCCTTCACTTTGTGACCAGAAACAAATGCGGAACGGCCATTTCTTGGTTTAGGCCGGACTTGCACGGATTGATCTCTCGAATCTACAAGCACTCACCGCGCGAGTGCATTTGTTGAAGGTTTAAATTCATTCCTCATCACACCCCAAATTACCAAATTCTGCGGGGTAGTTTTCACCCATCAACAATTGGCGACCACGGTGGGAGGTTGATCTATCGGTTGCAAAAAATTGAATTCTCAATCCTTCGGTTTTCATCCCGCGATGTATCCTCACTCGGAGACCACGGGCGGTTCGGATATCATGGGAAGCATAGCTGGAATGTTGGAGGATGTCTTGGCAAATCAAGCGGTATCACCGGAAGGTAGAGCGAAACATTTCGCCTTTTGAATGATATAACATCACAATTACAAGAAGGATCGGCGTGCATCTACTCAAGCGGTGCAAGAAATGCGAATCCTTAGTCGAGTCACACATTTACCGTGGAGAGGCAAAAGAGCGCGTAACCGCGGGTGACTCGGGAAAGATGAACAACATGGTCCGTCAACAATGAAGAACCGAGGCAACTCCACGAGAGGAGAGGACTTGTCCTGAGTACTACAACGTCTACCGGATAAATAAATGGAGCCTGCGGCTTACGGATCCCTGTTTGGAAGATTTACATCTCAAGACCCTTGTCGAAGCCGTGAAGAAACGCTTGAGGAAGGAGAGATCAATCAAGTAACACGTGAGTACGAGAGGATGGGAACGTTCAATTCGATCACTCGGCGGTGATATTACAACACCTCCCATCACCCGAGCCGGAGAGCGGCTGCAAGTCCTAGCATCTCATCAAGTGTAACACCTCCGGTAGTCACCCGAGCAACAACTTCCACTCCTTCATCGGGACGAGGAACCGGAGGGGCGAGAGGAGGACCATCTCCCATTATTGCGAGACTTGATGGAAAAGGGAAGTTCTTGTCAAGACTCAAACGGATATGGCCGCAACTCGGAAAGAGGTACTCACTTTTCTTAAGACATTAAGCGATCGATTTCCACATGACCCGCAACAGCCCACAGAGCCAACAAGGAATGAATTCAACGCACCGGAGAAGGTACTTCAATGGCACGGACCTACATGGACACGATCAAAGAAGCGACATCGAGATATGAGCGGTCTGTCATGGAGGCTCCTACACGGGAATCGATCCTCACAACGATCTTCCTCGAGTCAATAGTTTCACTCTGGTTCAGCGGTCCTGTCATGGAGGCTCCTACACTGGGGACTGATCCTCACAACGATCTTCCTCAAGTCAATAGTTTCACTATGAACCAGAGGCCGGTGGATCGGGAAGCGGTTTCTCTAGTGGAAAGTTTATGCAAACTTTCACATCTCTCGAAGAATCGGCGCGCGGAGACGTTTCTTGCTATCAACCGAGAGGAAGGTCACGACCGTGACCTACATGTCACCGCACGCATCAAGGATTCGAGTTCAAGACGACCCTTATCTACACATGATCGTCTTCATTACTCTCAAGATTCTCGGGACATCCAAGGCTCTCCCGAGGCAAGGTCGTACGGAAGCCTACCACAATGACGGACTTCGAGGGAAACCAAACCAGCACATACGGGAGAAGCTCCGTGGAAAGAATCAGACAAGTTCGTTGCATCCCACTCCCCATGTGGGCGTCAATTCAGGAAGAAGACCGACTTGCATCATTGAGGGCTAGTACCCACGATGCATCTTTCTTGACGAAGCATTCTTCTCCATCTTTGTGAAGCCACAACCCACGTTCACACGAGGAGGGAACGAACTTTTATGGCGAGTCGTGACCGAAAGGAAAACGGTATACCGGACGCCATTATCGGCGAGAGGAGACTGTTGCCCGGTCTCTCCACCTAATGGAATGCTACAACACAACGAACCACAAGAGCAAGTGCTAGATGCTCCACAACAGCTGCAAGATGGCACCAACTCTACAACCGATGAAATTGAAATCGTTGAGGAATCTCCTAGGCCTATCTCCATCGGCTCAACCTTGTGTACGGATAAACGCAAGCTCGTGCAACTTCTCAAAGAGTACCGGGACATATTTGCTTGGAGATATGAAGAAATGCCGGATGAAAATTGGTCACCCATCATATACATGTCATACACGTATCCAAGTCGGTTAAACGGTTGTAGTTCATACATGAGGAAAATGGATAGATCGGTCTTGCATAGACTTGAGAGACTTGAACAGTCTTTGCTCCAAAAACGATCCTCCTCTTGCCTAACATCGACATGTTAATAGATACAACCGGCGGACACGGCATGTTCTCCTCCATGGATGGATGTAGCGGCTACAAACGAGATAAGGATGTACGAGCATGATGCAAGTAAGATATCTTTTCGAACTCCTCTCGGAAATTTTTATTATACCATCTTGCCATTTGGTTTAAAGAGTGCCGGTTCAACGTATAACCGCTCTATGATGGTAATCTTCCACTTTGGAGCCGATACCTCAAGGGAGCGACCTCAAGAAGATAACGATGTCCAACCGTCATATCGAGAGAGATCCGGGCGAGTTACTCTATCGGACAGTGGTCGAACAAGATCCGGGTGAGTCACTTTATCGGACGGTACATGTCTATCACGCTATATTGGAGAATCCGCGCTTTTGGTCATCCTCTGGAGGCTGTTGAACGCTCATCTACAACAACATATGCCCGATAGAAAGAACCGGGCCTGCAGGAAGAGCCTCATAATGTTTGTAGGGGCATATATCTCACCAACAAGGCGATACAACATTCGGCCTTACGTAAGCGGTTCCTTGAAGCGGCAAGAGGAAAACCACCAAGATACAACATCATGCGCGTCCATCAACTCCAACTCCCGGTACCACGTGCACGAATCCCACAATGATGAAACAACGTCCAAGGTATTCCATACAGGCTCGACAACAACCACTACGGACAAACCATGTAAACCACGCTTGGGGGCCGAGGCTCGACGCATGAAGTTCCTTCACCGTCGATCAAGGACTTCTTCAACATGAGAAAGATGGTCGAGTCAAGAATCATGGATTCGCAAGGGTAATCGAACGAAGAGGAAGCCACTTCAACGCTCCCTCCGGCGAAGGCTGCTTCAATGGTCTATTCAAGAGCCGCCGCAACGCTCTCTCCAAGACCCACGTTCGCTTCAGAATCCTTCTTCAACACTCTCTCCAGGACCCACCTCAACGGTCGCATCAGAAACCACTTTAACATCCTCTCGAGACGTTTCAACACTCAAGCTGCATCAATAATCTGCTCTCGGTCAAGTTATCTTTGATGTACTCATTGCTCAACATACGTCTCATCCATCCTTCATGAGGACCCAGGCGGAGCATGAAAAACCCTGAAGTCGATAGGAGGAAGGTTATCTGTGGAACGGATGTTTTCATATAGTTGAAAGGGCGCGGTGAACAATTCATCATCGATGTTCGACATATCTTTGAAGCTGTCAACACTTCCTGACTTGGCACCGGCATTATCCCCAGAAGACATCTCAACAGGGATTCTTTCTACCGCAATGAAATAAAAGACAGGAGCTAGAACTTGTATGAAAACACATGAGAAGTGTCGCCACACACGGCAAGACACAACTCACACAATGTCCAGTCCAAACATCATTCAAGTCTGGTATTGATCAAGCTTAAACGGTACAAGCCTCAAGTCCGGTATTGCTCAAGTCAAAAGGCTGGTATTGCTCAAGTCGCAAAGGCTGGTGTTAATCACGACATAAGGCTGGTATAATAGGCGCACACAGCGGGGGGCCGGTTTCGGTCGAAGCACATGGGCGACGTTTGAAGCATGTACACAGTGACCCACTTTCAACCGAATCGGACACAACAAGCCCACGTTCGATCAAGCGGGCGCGATAACCCCACGAACGAAGCGGGCGCAACAGTCGATCGATTAGGCACATCCCCACGATTGAACGAGCGGCGCAATAGCCCCTCGACCGAAGGCGATCATAGCAAAGTCAATCGAAGCTGGCAAGACCGACATCATGCTAGGGGAACACTTTTACGGACGTCTCTTGAACGTGACATGCTCGAGAAGGACGATGGCGACCCGTCTCTCCACAGTAACATCTAACATTGTCTCATAAGTTTTATCTTTAAGCGTCACCATCTCATGCCTACCACACAATAGTGTAACCATTATGTGCTAGGCGGGGACTTAATGTTGATGGTGGATTTTCATTCAAGGTTAAATTTGTAAGTAACCGGAAAAATCATGCGGCGACATCTTGTAAAAGATAAAGCCATTTATAAGTGACGGATACTCCTCACTTAATTCACCAAGAATGGAGCATGTGGCAACAATCCCATTCTCGTGAATACATGAAATTCCTCCTGTAGCAACAATCCCTTCTGTGAATTTCATATCGGCCTTGTATTTCTGTACTCATTATCGGTGTGGCATGACGGCGAGTGTTACTCTTACGAGTAACACGAACCTCCAAGCACTATAATGAATCCATGTACGAAATACCCGTTACGGTGGCCATGCGATTCTCGGTGTGTTATACTAGCCCGAGCCCTCTCGGTGTGTTATACTAGCCCGATTGAGCCCCTCTCGGTGTGTTATACTAGCCCGATTGAGCATCCGGACTTGATCCCCTCGCTCGGATATGATCTAATCGCTATCATCCAACTCCACAAGCATGATTGGATGACCACGATCAATTCCATCACCCCCAAGCGGTATGGAATACACACGGCCTTAGCTTGCCAAATATGATCTAATCGCAGTCATCCAACTCCACAAGCATGATTGGATGACCACAGATCAATTCCATCACCCCCAAGCATGGTATGGAATACACACGGCCTTAGCTTGCCAAATATGATCGATCGCGGTCATCCAACTCCACAAGCATGATTGGATGACCACGGATCAATTCCATCACCCCCAGCGGTATGGAATACACACGGCCGCCCCGCATGGTCGACCATTGGCCTTCGCTTGCCAAGAAACCGTCCATACCAAGCATTATGGGCGGAAAACCCTAAATTAGGGTTTGCGGCATATTACATGTGTCGCAAAACGGTCTCAACCATCCATCTTCGCAGGTATAGATGGAGGGTGTAGATGTAGACTCAAAGGGCCCGGAGCATGTCGACACAATCACCATGTGACCGCCTACACACTTGACCAATCGGTCAAAGCCAACCATGGTTGGTTACAACAAAACCGTCCGCCCAAAGGAGCATGGTCGCGCGGCTTTGAAAGCCAAAATTAGGGTTTGAGCCATCACGCGCGTCCATCTTCTCCGGCACGAATGGAGGGTCACGAGATCAAATTAAGCGAGGTCCGGTCATACCAAAGATGACCACCGTGGGCCCATCTACCTCCTCTTGCGGTCGGCCAAGGCACATCATTCCCGGCCAACCCAAAACGCACGCCCAAACTCGTGCGGTTACACTCCCAAATCCTAAACCGATCTCGACCGCTCAACTTCACCGGATGATTTGAATGGCTTAGATCACGTTTTCATGGGATAATCGGTATAGGTGTGAACACCAACCTACCACCTACACGGTGGTATGATCGACCAAGACCGACCAAGATGGGTCGTCTTGGAACGCACGCCCAAACTTGGGATGTCATGCGGTTTCCAACTCCTTTGCGGCAAAGGGATTTACTGCATGAAACCGATCTCGACCACTCAACTTCACCGGATGAATTGGGTGGCTTAGATCACGTTTTCATGAGACGGTGAGACATGGGCGTGAACATCAGCCCGCCACCTTCACGCCAAACCAACCGGCCAAGACCGACCAAGCTAGGTCGTCTTGGAAAACGCTCCTATGGCGCTCGGCTTCTTGCGGCATCAAACTCCTATCGCAAAATCGATCTCAACCACTCAACTTTACCGGTCAAATTGAGTGGCTTAGATCGCGCCTTCATGAGTAAAGTGAAGTATGGACGTGCACACCATCGTGTTGTCTACACGCATGTATGGTCGGTCCTCTTCAAAATCCTTCCCATGCTTGGTTTCGACCAAGGCGAAGAGTGATGCTTACTTGCCTCTTTAAAAACCCTAATTTCATCAACGGTCGCGAGATGAGTGTCTCAAACATCATCTCATCCGTCCGACCTCACCAGCTTGGTTATACAACCCAGGTCAGGAGTTATTTGGTTAGTGAGGAGTCATTACCCATCACTTTACCACACCGTAATGCAGTACCTGCATAAAATACACACGATACTTCACAAGTATGACTTTTCTGACGAATAACGCAGAGTTATTCAATTCAGCATTACATGCTATATTTCGTGGATCCACGATCCACATTCCAGACATCAATCATGTCACAAGCGGGGATACATACTTGGGTATTGGTCTCGGCGGTTTACAACGTGCGGCGTGCAACGCGCCATCACAAGAACGTGTTAGGAAGTCATGGACGGTTAGAGATGAACAGGAAAAGTGGGCAAGGCGGTCGTGTGTTACCGACACACAACTCCACTACTCCATCATTCCACTTCCTCCACTTCCCACGAGAAACGTGAATGAGGCTCAATGACTTGTATAAATAGGTTCTCCGCCCTATTTTCAAACAAGGAATAACCGAGACAACACAAGTTCGAAAAACCAAGTGTTGATACAAAATCGTCATATTCAACCATCTTCTTTCACAAGTCATAAGCAAGCCAACACCTTCACAATCTCAACACCTTCTTCGCTTCCCTCCCTAAGATCAACCCCATCTCCTTCACTTTGTGACCAAAACAAGTCCGGAACGGCCATTTCTTGGTTTAGGCCGGACTTGCACGCAGATTGATCTCTCGAATCTACAAGCACTCACCGCGCAGTGCATTTGTTGTAGGTTTAAATTCATTCCTCATCACACCCCAAATTACCAAATTCGGCAGGAGTAATTTTCACCCATCAACAACAGTTACACCTAATGAGCTTGTATTTGTAAAAGCCAAAGAACCAATAAACTGATTTTATCCTTATATATAAAAATAAAAATGAGTGAAGACATGGGTTTACTGAGGGAAGCTGCTAATCATGTTGAAAAGAGCTGTTAGTTTTCTAAAGAGACCCATAGTTAACCTTGCTCTTATTTCAGTACAAGGGACCTGCTATTACAATTTGTCTATCTCAATATATTGCTGCTACCGCTTGCTTGCTTGTCTTCGTAAAACTCGATGAATATATTGGCAGATCTTACTTCCTATTAAAGGGTTACAATATTTAATCTGACACATGTTTGTTTTGCATTCTTTCATATATTAGTTTGTTCGTCTGTCATATTTATTGTGATGATGAAACCAAACATGCTAACAATATATGCTTCACTGATCTACGAGGAATTTGTGATATGATTAATTACTAATCTCATATATAATAGTTTGTTCGTCTGTCGTATTTATTAATCACTTCCGATAGGAATAAGTCGATCCAGGTTTATTTCTTATATGTTAGTGCAACATTTCATCTTAACTAGTTGTGCATAATCTAGGTTTTGACGTTTGTTTGTGTACTGGAATATGATTTATTGATTTTTTGTTTTTGTTTTTCTTGAAGTTACTGGTGCCCTGCTTTACAAGACGGGAAGACATGAAGATTACTTCACAAGTATGTCTTTCTATCTATTCCCATAAATACGAGTCATTGATGTTTCAGATTATCAGTTGATGATTGATAAAGTTGCCCAAATGTCTATTTCAAGCTTTGATAATGTGCATGCCATGGTTATTGTTTTTATAAGCATTTTCTTGAGTATTGTGACCTCCCAACATTAATCAGCTGATGGCTGAACTTATTTTTGTTGTGCAGGTACACCATTATGAAGTATTGGCTAAGTTCATTATCATCATCGGAGTTTATCATTTTTTTGTTTAATCTATAGTTTTTTAGTTCATCGTTTTGTAACCGAATCCTAGAACTTAGTTACTTTTCTTGTAAGATTACATTGGTCAGAACTCCGGATTTTAATCCTTTTTGTGTAATATGAAACTAATGAATCAATGAATGTTAAATTGAATGATTATTTGTGTGCAAGTTTAATTTGACTCTCATTTTTATTTGATTTGAATTTGGTTTTCATTTGATTCTCATTTGATTCTCATTGGAATTCTAATTTGAGTTTTATCTGATTCTCATTTGATTTTCATTTGTGTTTGATTTCATATTTAGTCGTATTCGATGGGCTGGACATGTACCAATCAATCAATTTTTTATTATATTAAGATTTATATCTATGACTGACTGAAGTCAGTCATAAAGTAATGACCGTTAACCTCGTTCGTTGATATAAGATTTTCAACGACCCCCAGAGACACGTCATAGGTTAAAAAGACGCTCAAACATCTACCCTTTCCCCCACCGCCAAAGCAAGTCATTGAACTCGTATATATGACTTGCTTTATTGGTCGCGAAACTACTATTTTCCACTAGTGCCAGATCTGTGCATCTGTGGTATGTTTAGGGTTTCTTCTTTATAATTGCTTCTCTGGTTTGTAAGGGAGGCAGAGTAGAGTTTATCTAAGAATACTGATCTCTCGGGAATGAGTCAGTGCACTGTTCTCTCAGGAATGAGACAGTGAGTTACCTTCTTTACTCCATTATATTTAGTTCTTCCTCATCACTTGAGTTTTGTGTTTATATCTCTTGTTATTTCATAACAGATTGCTCCCCAAAGGAACTCGGATCGATATTGTCCAAAGTTTAGGCAAAAGAATTATTATAATGATAGTTCAAATTTTGCCTATCGCTCGACAAGGCCATCTCATAAAAGACCCGAATATAGAAAGAGAGATGACTTTGTATATGCTAAGATAAGATATGATGTTCCAAATTTGAGAAAAGTTGTTTCGCAAAGTATTCAAAAGGACAATCGTCCTAATGGTATAAAGGAGAAAGTTTTTCCTACGAAACCCAACTCTAAATGGGTCTCGAAGTCCTCCATAGCCAAGAAGCGACCAAAAGTTAGTCACAAAAATGACTCAATAATTACAAGAGTTTTCTTGAAAGACTAAAGAAATACATCATGTCTAAAGTATCTTGTACAAATGAATGTTGTGATAATGACACTCTTCATCACAAGTCAAAGAAGAAAAAAAATAGATGGAACAAGAGAAACAAACCAAGCAAGAGGTCAAGAATGATGATTATGTCTTAGTCACTCGTGACGAACAAGACAAGGCTCAACTCAACACAACCTAGTTGTGTTAAAATGTGCATGCTCACCTTGGTGCTCAATTTTTTGAAAGGTGAGGAAACACATGAAAAACTGAGCACATGATCTCTCTGTTATTATATGACTGATTAACATCTTTAGGGAGATTTCTTTTCTTCTATACTCATACCTTCTCTATCTATATTTGGATTTTAAAGAAACGGTAATTTTGAGTTTATGATGTTGATATGTACTGATCGTATATGTGTAGCTCTTGTTTTTACGGTTAAAACGAGCCAAAAATCACTAAATTCGGACATTGTATGCAAAAGTTATGTCTAAAACAGTTTAGTGGTATGACCCATTACAAGAAATCACCATAACTGGTCCTGGTGATTGGTGTGATTGGTTCATACGAAAGGAGTGTAAAACTGTTTTGCCTATAACTTCTTCGTCTAACCTCGGAATGACCTCATTCTTTTTGCGTTGTTTTTGTAATTAAATTTACTACAAGATTGAGGTAATTTCAATACTTGATTCTATGCTGAATATTTATGGTGTATTGCATTTGTGTTTATGGGATGTTTGATTTCGGTTTTCTTAACCTTAATATTCGATCTCATATGTGTGAACCCTTATGGTTTGTGTGGCTTTTTGATTTAGCAGGATTAAGTTTTATCCCATGTTGGTAGGCTTTATCAAAGGATCATAAGGTGTTCCGATTGAGACTCATATGTAAAAACTCACAATGTGTTGAATCAATTTGTGTTTTCATGAGTTGTGTTTAACATAAACATATGTGTTTCGGGTTTTCAACTTTTGCTATTGGAATGCATTAGTTAAAACCAATTCAACCTTTCTTTGGTAAAGGTTGCTCTTTTTTGTTGTTCTTTTGTTCTTGCGAGAGGATGACAACACAAAGGGGGAGTGTTCTAACTTGAACTTGCGCTTAATGATATATCTTTCTGGGGAGAAGAGGATGCGGAATCTGAGGTAACGAGTTTATTAGTTAATCGTTTTCCTGTTTAAGAAAAGCTTGAGTTTATTGCATATATTTTTCTTTTGCTTAACGAAATTCGGTACAATTGATGTTTCTTCCATTATGTGTGTATGGATGTATGTGTGTGATTCAATTGTTTCCGGTTAAGAAAAACTGGTTTGATATCTTTCTTTATTGTTTGGTATCAATTGTTTTAGACTTAACGAAATTTCGGTGCAATTGTGGTGCTTTAATGTCTATGTTTGTTTCAATTGCTTCCGGTTAAGAGAAATAATTGTGCTAGTCAATTTATTTGGTTTGTATGTATTGTTTATGGCTTAAAAAAATACGGGATCATTTGTTTAGTCCAATTCGATTCTGGATAAGAGAAACTAAGTTAATTCTGATCTTAGTTAGACTTATCAAAGTAAAGGATTCGGTTATTCAAGTCTAATTGAATGCCTAGACAAGAAATATTAGTTAACTAACCTAGTACTTGTCTTGTCTAAAGTGTAAGGTCTAAGTTATTGTATGAATAATTAGAGCCTGATGAGAAAAATAAAGTTAATTCTGATCTTTATTTTGGTCTTATCGAAAGAAGCGATTGTATTTGTGCAATCAGTTTAGCAAGGGAACTAAGTTTCTTAGTCAATTTGTTAAACTATTTGGGAAAATTGCTTTGGGAAATTGTTTCCTTGATAACATATTAAAACCAAATTACTTGTGGTTTCGGTTTTGATATTGGTTATCTAAAATGGTATGTGAAACCTTCGTGCTTAACTCTTATAGGTTGTACAATTCTTTTATATTTGTAAGATCCTTTTGGTTTGACCTTTATTTGCTCAAACCTTCTTCATTTTGTGACAAAAAGGGGGAGAAATATATGGAGTAAACAAGTGGTTTGTAATCACTTAGGAAAGGAAAATTGTGCTTAAACGTTATATCTAACGAAAGAGTAAAGCATTGACTAAGGGGGAGCAACATATCATATTGCTATTGTAGTTATCTTGACTACAAAAGAGGACTAAAAAAGATGTTCGGATTGAAAATCTACCTATCTTGCCTTTGGGGAGAGTATTAGCTTTGTTATTTAAATGTCAACAAAGACATTTATGGATTGAGTATGTGCAGGGTATTGTGCTGTTGAAACTTAGAATCAAACGTAGGTATAATGAATGATTGTAATTTGTTTACCATATGTATTAAGAGTTTTGTCACTAAAATTGACAAAGGGGAAGATTGTTAGAGCATATCTCGGTTGAACCCACTAAGCGTTGGTATGTCAAGTTTGGTTGTCATATTTGATGTGGTTTTAATTGTGGTAAGTAAAGGGTTTGATTCTCGGACTTGAGAAGATATTGATTTTAGACTTAAATAAAATTAATCTAGCAAATAAAAGAAAACATAATGACAATATTGAGAGATTACTGGGAATCGGGATTTCACCAAACTCTAATTCTATGGTTTCAATATTAATTCTTAGACAAGTATAGCTCCAAAAACAACAATTATTGACTCTTAATCTTTGCTAAGGTAGATTTTATAAAACATTAATTGTAAATGGTAAGCATGGATTATCAAAACACCTAACCTAAGCATAACCCATCAAACTAAATCACGACTAATTAATTTAAAATCATAATTCAAATTATATTAATGCAAAAGTCGTAAAAAGAATTTAATAAAATTACCATAGTGTTGAGAATTGGCTTTCTCCGTCATCCCAGATGATGGGGTTTTAGCTCATCATGGTAGAAACACGCTCAAAAGAATTTTTCATAGCTCTAAAAGGTGTTTTTATTGAAGAAATTGTTTAAGACAGAGATTTGCAACGATGTAAATATGTTACAGACGTCACTGTTATAATACAAGTGTTGCGATTTAAACCTAACCTGTTACAAAGCTTCTATCGCGAGACAATCGTTCAACAACGACGTTCTTTTTCTTTGTTCTTCGTGTTCTTGAACGCACGCTTCAAACGTCGCTTCTTCGTCTTCTTCACCTGCTGCTGCTGCACCTATGTAATTCACCTCTGCAGCTTTTCTTTCTCCTTTGCAGCGTACCCAAACTCTCGACTCCTTTTGCTGGAACTCTCCCCTGCCTATATATAGCCAACAGGGGTAAGAAATCACGAATAAATCTCTTCTTTCTTCTCTCCCAAGTTCGGCCTTTTTTTCTTCTCCCTATACGCGTATGGATTGTTCCATCCTTCCCTAAACTGTGTAATAAAATCTTCAGAGAAGATATTATTTCCATTTTTACACGTTACTACTATATCAAACATGAACTTGATTCTCTTAGTTCCCGTGAATAACATCTCCTTTCCCTCAAGATTTGTTCCTTATTTTATTCACTTACATGGAGATTTTATCTTCCTTTTGATTTTATTCATCTTCCACACGGAAGATAAAATCTCCTTCCCGAAACAAACGTTCCTATCCCCTTTTCCGAGAACCAATGAATCTTCTCCGTCTCAAACCTTTAGCAAATGGGGAAACTCTCCGATGCAAAACAATCAAATGAGGATTTTCTCCCGGATCGAGTGGATAAATAGCCATACCTTCCCTGTTTACGCCCTTATCAATTGGGTGCCCTCTTATCAAACCCTATTGAGAGTCCCAATAGTAAAATGGTCTCCTTATCCGTGACTAGTCTCCCTTTAGCAAATGGGGCGAAAACTTTCGATTTTTGGGGTGTAAAATAGCCATGATTCAATCTCCAAAAGTAGGTTTATTGCCCAAAAATACCTAAAAATACAAACACATAAAACACCATAATAAGAACAAAAACGGGTACTAACAATATATACAATTGAGAATAAAATAGTCACATAAATGCGTCTATCAAATACCCCCAAACTTATTTATTTGCTAGTCCTCGAGCAAATCAAATCTAGAAAATAAAATCCTAACTCACTGTCGCAGGCATCGTCGGTTGCATTTAGCGTATGCAAAAAGCCTTTAAACCCCTAGTGGCCGAGTTATAGTCTCGGGAGGGCTTACAAGAGATATACCCACAAAACCTTTACACTCTAGATCCTAGCTATCTACGCAGAACCTTGGAAGGCACTAAAAAGTCTCCTTGGTTTGCATACTTATTGATTACATGAGGAAGTACCCTGATGCGAAATTCCAATTGGTGTACACGAGTTTGCACTCAAGCATACTAAAATTCATATATAAGTCACAGAGCTCTACTCAGATAGTTTCTGGACATCATAACCGGAGTCAACCAATCACATGGATAGATTAAGAAGATGGATGTAGAGAAAACGTAGATGGTTTTGATGTTGACTAAGGTGAACAGTGTTTCTCATATCTGTCCAAGGCCACCGCCAAAATGAACCTATCCTAATGGACTGAGATCTTTGGTCTAGACTAATATCAACACACTGGCATATACAAGGGAACCAGTGGTCGATAATCCTAACTCTAGGTCAACTCAGCTGGCATATACAAGGCCAAGGGTACCAGTGGTCGACTTTATTGAATTTATTCCGGTTGGTCTGGTCTCTCTCTTCTTCTTTTTTTCTTTTTTTTTTTTCATTTTTCATTTTTCATTTTTTTTTTCAATCACTCTATTTCACCCTAGCAGTGGTAACAACTTGAATCGTGAGCCCCACCTAATCACTTAGAGAAACATATTTTAAAGAAAACAAAATAAAAACAGAAGTGAAAAGGATTCAACGAGATATGGCGAAACTACCATGTTTTTTCTTTAATTCTAACACCTGAGCTCTATGCTTTTATGAATAGACTCTTTAGATGTTTCCATCTAATCAGAATGGTTCCTCAACTCCTACAACCAAAATGCTTCCATCTACTTAGATTGGTTAGTGCCATCCTTAATAAGCATAAATTTCTAGGCTCTGGAGTTTATTTATTGCAACTAAAAAGTTTCTCCCATACCCCCAAACTTAAATCTAATATTGTCCTCAATGTTCTAAAGAAAAAATTAAAAGCATGAACAAGGAGAAACTGTTACCACTTGAAGCAAAAGAGTTAAGGAAAGATATTACCGTGTTGCATGAGCATGGGTTACCTCCCAAACAAGTGCTAAATTTAAAGTCTTCAGCCAGACGCCAAATACCCATAAATGGATAATTACCTTTTCAAATCATATATCAATAGTCGAAACAACTGTGGATCAAAAAAACCAAATAAAACTGCCACAATTATAAGACAAATGCATCAGATTAGATAAATAAGCAGATATATCACAACCTGATCTAAAATTTCTTGCAAGACAATCGGGTTTATATGCGGTGTCCACTTGGGCTTCATATGAGTGTCTTGACAAATATATTCATTCAAACAATAGATCTCTAACAGATGGATTTCCTCCTGGACAGTATCAGGAGGATCTGGTTGTGGAGTCGAAAGAGATTCAAGTAATAGCTCAGGTTCACTAGGCTCAAGTCCCAAGTTAGGGACTTCTAATATGGATATTTGACCATCATCACCCCCAAACTTAGGGTAATCAGTATTTTCAGAAAGATCTCTAATTATTGCTTGAATTTCTGGATCCTTGGAGTCTTTAAAATACTCAAGAACTTCTTCTAGATCACTACCCCCAAACTTAGGGTCAACACTACTCTCCGTAAGGCCTAGCACTATGGCTTGAATTTCAGGGTCCGTAGAGTCTTTAAAGTACTCGAGAGCTTCTTCTAGTTCAACAGTTTGGTCACCTAACTGACTTAAGAGAATCTCATCAAATTCATCCAAAGAATCATCCAATAAAGTGTCGTCCCAATTATCACGAACTATATCCCAGAACTAAAGTGCTAATCATATTCATTTCCTCTAAATCATTAGAAGGTTGTCTAGTAACATTAAAGACATTTAGTTCAAGTGGTCATATTACCAAAGGATATATTCATAAGCCCGGTCCTACGATTTGATGATAGCATTAAATGTGGCTAAAAATGGGCGACCTAAAATCACCGGTATTTGAGCACTAGGGTCCTGAACAGGTTGAGTGTCTAGAAAAACAAAATCCATTGGATAAATAAATTTATCAACCTCAATCAGTACATCCTCTATAACACCACGAGGTACTTTGACAGACCTATCAGCTAACTGTAGGGTCATTTTAGTCGGTTTCAACTCACCAAGACCTAGCTGGGTGTACACATGATACGGGAGTAAGTTAACACTGGCTCCTAAGTCAAGTAATGCTTTATCAACCATGTGATTACCAATCGTACAAGATATGGTGGGGCATCCAGGGTCTTTATACTTAGGGGCTGTTTGGTTCAGAAGGATTGAACTTACCTAACCAGCTAAAAAGGCTTTATTATGGACATTAAGCTTACGCTTTCGTGTACAAAGATCCTTAAGAAACTTGGCATAAGCGCATTTGCCTAATTGCTTCTAATAAAGGAATATTTATGTTCACCGCTAAATATTTCCATTATTTCGTTGAAAGTTGACTCTCTCTTTGTTGGAACTAACAACTGTGGATATGGGGCTCTGGGCACAAAATGAGATCTATCGGGAACCACATGGGCATCACTAGAAATTTTATCACTCTCTTCAGCTAGTGGCTCCTTCTGGGGATCATCTTGGGAACTAGAATGGGAACTAGAAGGTGGATCTATAGTATGTCCACTATTAGGCATGAATACCTTATTGTCTACCGTTTTACCACTCCTAAGGGTTGTTACAGAGTTCACATGATTGAACTCTTTCTCTCTAGAGGATACTTCATGAATTGCTCTAGTGTTGGGTAGTGGTTGATTGGGGGACTTTTCCTTTTCTCTTTCGCTCAAAAATTCAGCAATTATACTAACCCGATTTTTAGCTCAAATAGCTCGAGAGTTTTCCTATAAACCTTTCTCAACCGTTTGCTTAAACTCGCAAAGTGTTATGAGATAAGATGGTCGAGACTCTTCTAAGCTCATGATTTTTATCCGACGTTAAATCTTGTCGATCTCGGCCCTAAATGGTTCTTAGTATACCCAAAACTTGGGAGAGCCACGGGAAATACTAGACTGACCTTGACTCTGGCCCTTAGACCAAGAGAAATTCGGGTGGTTTCTCCAACCAGGGTTATAGGTATCGGAATATGGATCAAATCTCTGACGGTTTTCAAACCTAGAGTTGTTATAAAGAGCATGGGCTTGCTCTTCGTATCTAGCATGGTGTGACCCTTGATTCATTTCTAAGGCCTCTAGACGCCTAAGAATATCTGTCCCATAATCAAATCTATCGATCCTATGGATATGATTTATAGGTATTTTTGGTTCTCTCATTGAATCCCATTGCCTAGTTTTCTCAGCTAACTCGATAAACTCGTCAAAACATTCATCTGGATCTTGATGGGTAAATTCTCCACTACTAATTGTTTCTACCTGCATACGGGTTTCACTATCAAGGCCCTCATATAAAATTTGGGCCATGTGGGCTTTTTCAAAGCCGTGATGTGGGCACTGGTATAACAATTCACTAAACCTTTCTACATAATCATGAAGTTCTTCACCTAATTTCTGCTTAAAGGTTTGGATAGACTGCCGAACAGTTGCAGTCTTATGGTGTGGGTAGAATTTCTTAACAAATACCTCTACAAGACCATCCCAAGTGGTAATTGTTTTAGAAGGAATAAAATGATACAATTCTTTGCCTTTATCATAGAGAGAGAAGTGAAACAAACGTAACCTAAGCACATCTTTGGAGACATTCGAATAGTTCATTGTGTCACAAATCATTTCAAAGTCTCTTATGTGTGTATATGGGTTCTCATTCTCTAATCCCCTAAACTTACGAAGCATGCCAATAGTCTCAGGTCTAATATCAAATTGGACCGTAGAAGCTGGTATAACTACACCTGGGTCACGCACTACCCTAGACGGGTTCAAACGATCCCTAAGGGTTTTTATCGGGACCTCATCATCCTTTTCCTCAACCATTTCGGCAAAAATAGAAGTATTGAGGATATTTTCCTCACCGTGACAAGAACGTCCAAAAATAGGACTTTCTAGATTAAGGTAGTCAAGATTCTTGTTTCCTAAAATATAACTTCTAGGTTTTTCATGCATAAACTGTCCTAGAGCTTCTCTCTTACGTTCTGGCATACAAGAATTCAACAAAAAACTGTGCACATGCAAATGCTGGGCTAACTAATTTAGGTAGGCTTGGGTTACCTTGAGCAATATATACCAACAGTCAGAGACTGGTCAATGGTACGAGGCTAAGGTTTGTGGACTTTCAGCTGGTAACTCCCATAAGGCCCAAGGCACGGGTTTAGCTTACTAATCCATGAGTTTTCCTAAACTCGATAGTCTGACGAAGATGCAATTGGTGTGTGCAGTATTTTTTTATTTTTTTTTTATAAATAAAGTACTAAAAATAAACACAAACAAATAAAAGAAAATTACAAGTCCAAAAATAAATAAATAAACTACTAAAAATAAGATGAAAGTCTAAAAATAAAATCTTGATTTCTCCCTTTTTGTAAGGCAAGTTCAACTTTCCACGTTTAAACTAAGCAAATCCTGCACAACAAAAACAAAAATTCCAAAGAAGTAAAATAGAATAAAAAATAATCTAAAAATAAAAAATAAAAAATAAAATATATACAAAACCTAAAAAAAATGCAAAACCTAAAACCTAAACCTAAATACAAGTCCGCGTCGGCGGCGCCAAAAACTGATGTAGTTTTAATTGTGGTAAGTAAAGGGTTTGATTCTCGGACTTGGGAAGATATTGATTTTAGACTTAAATAAAATTAATCTAGCAAATAAAAGAAAAGATAATGACAATATTGAGAGATTACTGGGAATCGGGATTTCACCAAACTCTAATTCTATGGTTTCAATATTAATTCTTAGACAAGTATAGCTCCAAAAACAACAATTATTGACTCTTAATCTTTGCTAAGGTAGATTTTATAAAACATTAATTGTAAATGGTAAGCATGGATTATCAAAACACCTAAGCTAAGCATAACCCATCAAACTAAATCACAACTAATTAATTTAAAATCATAATTCAAATTATATTAATGTAAAAGTCGTAAAAAGAATTTAATAAAATTACCATAGTGTTGAGAATTGGCTTCCCCATCATCCCAAATATGGGGTTTAGCTCATCATGGTAGAAACACGCTCAAAAGAATTTTTCATAGCTCTAAAAGGTGTTTTTATTGAAGAAATTATTTAAGACGGAGATTTGCAACGCCGTAAATATGTTACGGACGTCATTTTTACAATACAAGTGTTGCGATTTAAACCTAATCATTACAAAGCTTCTATCGAGACATTGTTCAACAACGACAGTTCTTTTCGTTTGTTCTTCGTGTTCTTGAACGACGCTTCAAACGTCGCTTCTTCGTCTTCTTCACTCACTCTTTGCACCTCTGTAATTCACCTCTGCAGCTTTTCTTTCTCCTCTGCAGCATACCCAAACTCTCGACTCCTTTTGCTGGAGCTCTCCCCTGCCTATATATAGACAACATGGGTAAGAAATCACGAATAAATCTCCTCTTTCTTCTCTCCCAAGTTCGGCCTTTTTTTCTTCTCCCTATACGCGTATGGATTGTTCCATCCTTCCCTAAACTGTGTAATAAAATCTTCAGAGAAGATATTATTTCCATTTTTACACGTTACTACTATATCAAACATGAACTTGATTCTCTTAGTTCCCGTGAATAACATCTCCTTCCCTGTTTGTCCCCGAAGATTTTATCTTCCTTATTTTATTCACTTACACGGATTATATCTCCTTGAATATTCTCTAATTTGATTGATACGACTCCTTTCATGTTTATCTTCCATGCAGACTGCGAACAATCCTTAAATATCCAAAGTATCCCGAAACAGAAACCCGAGATATCCTATACCCTGTTTTGCCGAGAACCAATGTTAATCTTCTCATGTTTCCATTCAAACCTTACTATCATCCCTGTTTTTTAGCAACAGGCTATCCGAGTCATCCCATGAAACTCTCCGATGCAAAACAATCAAATGAGGACCCGATATACTCAACTCTCCTGTTTTCCTTCGATCGAGTTATCCAGCCCACATGGATAGAATCCAGCAAGCATACCTTCCCTGTTTAGTGTAATTGAGTTCAACCCAATGGATATTGGCTATTGAATCTCACTCAAAACTGCCCAAAAATCAAACCCTAAAGTCTGTTCGTGAATCCCAAATTTCCCTCCAATTTGAAATTCAAAATGAAGGGGATGACCTCCCCTTATCCGTGACTAGTCTCCCTTTAGCAAATGGGGCGGAAACAGTGATTTTTGGGGTGTAAATAGCCATGGGACGCCCCTTATCCAAATTGAGAGTCCGAATAGTAGGTCTCCGGGTGCAACTTTTCGAGCCGATTTCTCCAAAAACGTTTATTTCCTAAAAATACCTACAAACACATAAAACACCATAATAAGAACAAAAACGGGTACTAACAATATATACAATTGAGAATAAAATAGACACATAAATGCGTCTATCAATATTTTAGTGAATCAATCAATTAAAGAGTCGCTTGATTATGTACCAGAGACAACTTCGTAAAGGTTAGGCTAGAAAGATTAGGATTATGAGACATACAAGTATTACTCGAAGACTTGAAGAATGTGAAAAAGTAATAAGCTACAACGACGACATCATCCTTCCTCTTGAGGTTAGTAATATTGTGACTTGAACTGTTTCATTCCTAACGTATCTTTCAAGTCGTGCTATATTGAAAACATAACTGCGAAGCTGTGAATGATTATACTCTAGTAGACATAGTATTAAGGAACTAGAATACGAAATATAACGCTTATCTTTTGAACTTCGTATATAAGATGAAAAAGCGGGAGTATAACAACCACACCCAATATTTCACTTAGCAATCTGTGTGGACAAACTCCAATATACTTTCTAGAGAATCAACTAGATAGTCAGACTCAATATAGATAAAAAGTATATCAAAGAGTTTATATCTCAATCTCTCGATTTGATCTTTACTCGAGCAAATATAAATCTGCGAGTCTTTATCAAAGAGAGATAACTTGGATGGTACCTGTTGATGGGTGAAAACTACTCCTGCAGAATTTGGTAATTTGGGGTGTGGATGAGGAATGAATCTAAACCTTCAACAAACGCACTACGCGGTGAGTGCTTGTAGATTCGAGAGATCAATACGTGCAAGTCCGGCCTAAACCAAGAAATGGCCGTTCCGGACTTGTTTCGGTCACAAAGTGAAGGAGATGGGGTTGATCTTAGGGAGGGAAGCGAAGAAGGTGTTGAGATTGTGAAGGTGTTGGCTTGCTTATGACTTGTAACAGAAAGATGAGCAAGCTTACGGTTGATGCAAGCAGGCTCTGAGTGTTTGAATACGGTTTTTTGTATTAACACTTGGTTTCTGTCGTCTGAACTTGTGTTGTTCTTCGTTATTTTTCCTTTGAAATAGGGCGGAGAACCTATTTATACAAGTCATTGAGCCTCATTCACGTTTCTCGTGGGAAGTGGAGGTAGTGGAATGATGGAGTAGTGGAGTTGTGTGTCGGTGATACACGACCAGTCTTGCCCACTTCTCCCTGTTCATCTCTAACCGCCCATGACTTCCTAACACGTTCTTGTGATGGCGCGTTGCACGCCGCACGCCGTAAACCGCTGGACCAATACCCAATATGTATCCCCCGCCAGTGACATGATTGATGTCTGAATGTGGATCGTGGATCCACGAAAGATAGCATGTAATGCCGAATTGAATAATCACAAGTTATTCAGAAAGTCGATACTTGTGAAGTATCGTGTGTATTTCATGCAGGTACTGCATTGTGGTGTGGTAAGGTGATGGGTAATGACGCCTCACCAATTGACTCCTGACCAGGGTTGTATAACCAAGTCAGTGAAGTTGGACTCGGATGAGATGAGCCTTGAGACACTCATCTGCGGCCAGTTAATGAATATTAGGGTTTTTGAAGAGGTGCGCAAGCATCACTCTCGACTTGGTCGAAACCAAGCATGGGAAGGATTTTGGAGAGGACCGACCATACATGCGTGTTGACGGCATGATGGTGTAGGTGCTTGTTCCGTTCCCCTCATGAAAGCGCGATCCGCCACTCAATTTGACCGTCAAAGAGGAGTGGTCGAGATTGATTTTGCGATAAGAGTTTGATACCGCAAGAAGCCGCGCCATACTCTTTTCCTAGGCGCGTTTTCCAAGACGACCTAGCTTGGTCGGTCCTGGCCGGTTGGTTTGGCGTGAAGATGGTAGGTGATGTTCACGCCCATGTCTCACCATCCCATGAAAACGTGATCTAAGCCACCCAATTCGTCCGGTGAAGTTGAGTGGTCGAGATCGATTTGCAACTTGGGAAGTGTATCCACGCATGTTTGAGCGGGCGTTTTGGATTGGCCAGGCGTGATATGCCTTGGCCGACCGATGAATAGGTAGATGGGCCCACGGTGGTCATGCTGGTATGACCGGACCCGCTTAATCTAATCGTGACCCTCCATTCGTGCGGAGAAGATGGACGCGCGTGATGGCTTGAACCCTAATTTTGGCTTTCAAAGCCGCGCGACCATGCTATTTCGGGGTGACGAATGTGTTGTAACCAACCATGGTTGGTTTTGACCGATTGGTCAAGTGTGTGGCGGTCACATGGTGATTGTGTCGACATGCTCCGGGCCCTTTGAGTCTGCATCTACACCTCCATCTATACTGCGAAGATGGATGGTTGAGACCGCTTTTTGCGGCACATGTAATATGCCGCAAACCCCTAATTTCTAGGTTTTCCGCCCATAATGCTTGGTATGGACGGTTTCTTGGCAAGCAAAGGCCAATGGTCGACCATGCGGGGTCGGCCGTGTGTATTCCATACCGCTTGGGGGTGATGGAATTGATCTGTGGTCATCCAATCATGCTTGTGGAGTTGGATGACTGCGATCGAATCATATCTCGGTGCTAAGGCCGTGGGTATTCCATACCATGCTTAGGGTGATGGAATTGATCCGTGGTCATCCAATCATGCTTGTGGAGTTGGATGATCAAGTCGGATCATATCCGAGACCGATACAATCAGAAGTCCGGATGCTCAATCGGGCTAGTATAACACACCGAGAGGGCTCAATCGGGCTAGTATAACACACCGAGAGGGGCTCAATCGGGCTAGTATAACACACTGAGAGGGGATCGGGCTAGTATAACACACGAGAATCGGCTGTACGGGTATTTCGTACATGGTTTCATTATAGTGCTTGGAGGTTCGTGTTACTCCGTATGAGTAACACTCGCCTCATGCCACATCGATAATGATTCATTATAGTGCTTGGAGGTTCGTGTTACTCTATAAGAGTAACACTCGGTCATCATGCCACACCGATAATGAGTACAGGAAATACAAGGTGAATTAAGTGAGGGAGTATCCAACACTTATAAATGGCTTTATCTTTTACAAGATGTCGACGCATGATTTTTCGGTTTTTTACAAACTCAACCTTGAACGAAAATCCACCATCAACATTAAGTCCCCTCGCCTAGCACACAATGGTTACACTATTGTGTGGTAGGCATGAGATGGTGACAGTTAAAGGTAAAACTTATGAGACAATGTTAGATGTTACCAGGAGAGACGGGTCGTCCCGTCCTTCGAGCATGTCACGTTCAAGAGACGTCCGTAAAAGTGTTCCCTAGCATGATGTCGGTCTTACCTACTTTGATCGACCTTGCTATGACTCGCCGGGTCGAGGGCTATTGCGCACCGCTTCGTTCAATCGTGAGGATGTGCCTAATCGATCGATCGTTGCGCCCGCTTCGTTCGTGGGGTTATCGTTGCGCCGCTTGATCGAACGTGGGCTTGTTGTGTCCGTCGGTTGAAAGTGGGTCTACTTATGTCGTGATTAACACCAAACTTTGCGACTTGAGCAATACCAGCCTTTTGACTTGAGCAATACCGGACTTGAGGCTTGTACCGTACTTAAAATTGTACCAGACTTGAAATCAATACCAGATCAAACTTGTAACGGACTTGAAATCAATACCCGAGACTTGAAAACTTGAGTTATACCGAAGCTTGATCAATACTGCACTTGAATGATGTTTGGATCGGCCATTGTGTGAGTTGTGTCTTGCCGTGTGTGGCGACACTTCTCATATGTTTTCATACAAGTTCTAGCTCTTGTCTTTTATTTCATTACGGTAGAAAGAATCCCCTCGTTGAGATGTCTTCCGAGATAATCTTTGGTGCCAAGTCGGGGAAGTGTTGACAGCTTAAAGATATGCCGAACATCGATGATGAATTGTTCACCGCGCCCTTTCAACTATATGAAAACATCCGTTCCACGATAACCTTCCTCCTATCGACTTTGTGGTTTTCATGCTCATTGGGTCCTCATGAAGGATGGATGAGACGACGTTTAAGCAATGAGTACATCAAAGATAACTTAGAGTGCAGATTATTGATGTAGCTTGAGTGTTGAAACGACTCGAGAGGATGTTAAAGTGGTTTCTCAAAAGCGAACATTGAGGTAGATCCTGGAGAGAGTGTTGAAGCGGGATTCCGAAGTGAACAGGGGTCCCGAGAGAGAGCATTGGCGCCTCTTGAATAGACTATTGAAGCAGCTCGCGAGAGGGAGAGTTGAAGTGGCTTCCTCTCCCGATTCGATTTACCCTACCGAATTCCATGATTCTTGACAGACCATCTTTCTCGTGTTGAAGAAATCCTTGATCGACGGTGAAGGAACTTCATGCCGAGCCTCGATCCCCAAAGCGTGGTTTACATGGTTTGTTCGTAGTGGTTTTTGGTTTGCACGGTATGGAATATCTCGAATGTTGTTGCATCATTGAGTCGTACATGTGGCACTGAGTTGGAGTTGGCGGACACGGGATATCAGTATCTCGGTGGTTTTCCTCTTGCCGTTTCAAGGAACCGCTATAGAAGGTCAATGTTGTATCGCTGTTGGTGAGATATATGCCCCTACAAACATTATGAGGCTCTTCCTACAGGCCTCGGTTCTTTTATCGGGGCATATGTTGTTGTAGATGAGCGTTCAACGGCTCCGCAGGATGACCAAAAGCGCGGATTCTCCAATATAGCGTGATAGACATGTACCGTGTCCGATAAAGTGACTCACCCGTATCTTGTTCGACCACCTGCCCGATAGAGTAACTCGCCGGATCTCTCTCGATATGACGGTTGGACATCGTTATCTTCTTGAGGCTGCTCCCTTGAGGTATCGGCTCCAAAGTGGTAGATTACCGTCATAGAGCGGTTATACGTTGAACCCGGCACTCTTTAAACCAAATGGCAAAGATGGTATAATAAAAATTTCCGAGAGGAGTTCGAAAAGATATCTTACTTGCATCATGCTCAGACATCCTTATCTGTTTGTAGCCGCTACATCCATCCATGGAGGAGAACATGCCGTGTCCGCTGGTTGTATCTATTAACACGTCGATGTTAGAGCGAGGGAGGATCGTTTTTTGAGCAAGACTGCTCAAGTCTCTCAAGTCTATGCAAAGACTCCGATCTATCCATTTTCCTCATGTATGAACTACAACCGTTTAACCTATTGGATACGGGTATGACATGTATATGATGGGTGACCAATTTTTATCCCAAGATTTCTTCATATCTCCAAGCAAATATGTCCTGGTACTCTTTTGAGAAGTTGCACGAGCTTCGTGCGTTTATCCGTACACAAGGTTGAGCCGATGGAGATAGGCCTAGGAGATTCCTCAACGATTTCAATTTCATCGATTTGTAGAGTTGGTGCCATCTTGCGACTGCTTTGTGGAGCATCTAGCACTTGCTCTGTGGTTCGTTGCTTTGTTGTAGCATTCCATTAGGTGGAGATACTTTCGTAACCGTCTCTCTGCGATAATGACAAAGGCTTGGGTATACCATTTTCCTTTCGGGTCACGACTCGCCATAAAAGTTCGTTCCCTCCTCGTGTGAACGTGGGTTTTGTGGCTTCACAAAGATGGAGAAGAATGCTTCGTCGCTGAAAGATGCATCGTGGGTACTAGCCCTCAATGATGCAAGTCTGTGCTTTCTTCCTGAATTGACGCCCACATGGGGAGTGGGATGCAATGAACTTGTCGATTCTTTCCACGGAGCTTCTCCGTATGTGCTGGTTTGGTTTCCCTCGGTCCGTCATTGTGGGTAGGCTTCCGTACGACCTTGCTCGGGAGAGCCTTGGATGTCCTGAGAATCTTGAGAGTAATGAAGACGATCATGTGTAGATAAGGGTCGTCTTGAACTCTGAATCCTTGATGCGTGCGGTGACATGTAGGTCACGGCCGTGACCTTCCTCTCGGTTGATAGCGAAAAACGTCTCCGCGCGCGATTTTTGAGAGATGTGAAAGTTTGCATAAACTTTCCACTGTGAGAAACTTCTTCCCGATCCACCGGCCTGCGGTTCATAGTGAAACTATTGACTTGA
Organism: Papaver armeniacum; assembly: GCA_023531295.1. Classification (NCBI taxonomy): domain Eukaryota; kingdom Viridiplantae; phylum Streptophyta; class Magnoliopsida; order Ranunculales; family Papaveraceae; genus Papaver; species Papaver armeniacum. Next base: position 3,415 of record JAJJWW010003268.1, on the reverse strand, counting down.
GGAAGATCATTGTGAGGATCGGTCCCAGGTGTAGGAGCCTCCATGACAGACCGAACCAACAGGAAACTATTGACTCGAGGAAGATTGTTGTGAGGATCACCCAGGTGTAGGAGCCTCCATGAAAGGACCGCTCATATCTCGATGTCGCTTCTTTGATCGGGTCCATGTAGGTCCGTGCCATTGAAGTACCTTCTCCTGCGTTGAATTCATTCCTTGTTGGCTCCAGGGCTGCTGCGGGTCATGTGGAAATCGATCGGTTAATGTCTTAAGAAAAGTGAGTACCTCTTTCCGAGTTGCGGCCATATCCGTTTGAGTCTTGACAAGAACTTCCCCGCTTTCCATCAAGTCTCCGCAATAATGGGAGATGGTCCTCCTCCCGCCCTCCCGGCTCCTCGTCCGGATGAAGGAGAGGAAGTTGTTGCTACGGTGACTACGGGAGGTGTTACACTTGATGAGATGCCAGGACTTGCCTCTGCTCAGCTCTCGTGATGGGAGGTGTTGTAATATCACCGCCGAGTGATCGAATTGAACGTTCCCATCCTCTATACTCACGTGTTACTTGATTGATCTCTCCTTCCTCAAGCGTTTCTTCACGGCCGACAAGGGTCTTGAGATGTAAATCTTCCAAACAGGGATCCGTAAGCTGCAGGCTCCATTTCTTTATCCGGTGAGACGTTGTAGTACTCCTGACAAGTCCTCTCCTCGTGGAGTTGCCTCGGTTCTCCATTGTTGGACGACCATGTTGTTCATCTTTCTGAGTCACTGCGGTTCTGCCTCTTTTGCCTCTCCACCGGTAAAGGTGTGACTCCCGACTAAGGATTCGCATTTCTTGCACTTTGCTTGAGCGAGATGCCCGCCCGATCCTTCTTGTAATTGTGGCTGCTATGTCATTCAAAAGGCGAAGTGTCTCGCTCTGTCTTCTGGTGATACCAGCTTGATTTGCCAAGACATCCTCCAACATTCCAGCTATGCTTCCCATGATATCTGAACCACCTGTGGTCTCCTGGTGAGGATACATCGCGAGATGAAAACCAAAAAAATTGAGGATTCAATTTTTTGCAACCGATAGATCAACCTCCCACCGTGGTCGCCAATTGTTGATGGGTGAAAACTACTCCTATGTAATTTGGTAATTTGGGGTGTGGATGAGGAATGAATCTAAACCTTCAACAAACGCACCGCGCGGTGAGTGCTTGTATATTCGAGAGATCAATTCAGGCAAGTCCATTTAAACCAAGAAATGGCCGTTCCGGACTTGTTTCGGTCCAAAGTGAAGGAGATGGGGTTGATCTTAGGGAGGGAAGCGAAGAAGGTATTGAGATTGTGAAGGTGTTGGCTTGCTTATGACTTGTAATGAAAGATGAGCAAGCTTACGGTTGATGCAAGCGGTGCTACGAGTGTTTGAATACGGTTTTTTGTATTAACACTTGGTTTACGCTCGTACGAACTTGTGTTGTTCTTCGTTATTTTTCCTTTGAAATAGGGCGGAGAACCTATTTATACAAGTCATTGAGCCTCATTCACGTTTCTCCGGGAAGTGGAGGTAGTGGAATGATGGAGTAGTGGAGTTGTGTGTCGGTGATACACGACCCGCCTTGCCCACTTCTCATGTTCATCTCTAACCGCCCATGACTTCCTAACACGTTCTTGTGATGGCGCGTTGCACGCTGCCGCTGTAAACCGCCGACCAATACCCCGTATGTATCCCCCGTTTGTGACATGATTGATGTTCTGGAATGTGGATCGTGGATCCACGAAAGATAGCATGTAATCTTTGAATTGAATAATCGTTATTCGGAAAGTCGATACTTGTGAAGTATCGTGTGTATTTCATGCGTGTGCGCATTGTGGTGTGGTAAGGTGATGGGTAATGACGCCATCGACCACTGACTCGACCAGGGTTGTATAACCAAGTCGGTGAAGTTGGACGGATGAGATGAGCCTTGAGACACTCATCTGCGACCGTTAATGAATATTAGGGTTTTTGAAGAGGTGCGCAAGCATCATCTCAGCTTGGTCGAAACCAAGCATGGGAAGGATTTTGAGAGACCGCCATACATGCGTGTTGACGCATGATGGTGTAGGTGTCTGTATTCCGTTCCCTCATGAAAGCGCGATCCGGGCCACTCAATTTGGACCGTCAAAGAGGAGTGGTCGAGATTGATTTTGCGATAAGAGTTTGATACCGCAAGAAGCCGCGCGCCATACTCTTTTCCGCGCGTTTTCCAAGACGACCTAGCTTGGCCTGGTCCCGGCCGTTGGTTTGGCGTGAAGATGGTAAACATGTTCACGCCCATGTCTCACCGTCCCATGAAAACGTGATCTAAGCCACCCACCTGTCCGGTGAAGTTGAGTGGTCGAGATCGATTTGCAACTTGGGAAGTGTATCCACGCATGTTTGAGCGGGCGTTTTGGATTGGCCCGGGCGTGATATGCCTTGGCCGACCGCATGAATAGGTAGATGGGCCCACGGTGGTCATGCGCCGGGTATGACCGGACCTGCTTAATCTAATACAGGACCCTCCATTCGTGCCGGAGAAGATGGACGCGTGATGGCTTGAACCCCTAATTTTGGCTTTCAAAGCCGCGCGACCATGCTATTTCGGGAGGACGAATGTGTTGTAACCAACCATGGTTGGTTTTGACCGATTGGTCAAGTGTGTAGGCAGTCACATGGTGATTGTGTCGACATGCTCCGGCCCTTTGAGTCGCATCTACACCCTCCATCTATACACCGAAGATGGATGGTTGAGACCGTTTTGCGGCACATGTAATATGCCGCAAACCCTAATTTAGGGTTTTCCGCCCATAATGCTTGGTATGGACGGTTTCTTGGCAAGCAAAGGCCAATGGTCGACCATGCGGGGTCGGGCCGTGTGTATTCCATACACAGCTTGGGGGTGATGGAATTGATCCGTGGTCATCCAATCATGCTTGTGGAGTTGGATGACTGCGATCGACATCATATCCGGCAAGCTAAGGCCGTGGGTATTCCATACCATGCTTAGGGTGATGGAATTGATCTGTGGTCATCCAATCATGCTTGTGGAGTTGGATGATCAAGCGATCGAATCATATCCGGAGACCGATCTGATCAAGTCCTGATGCTCAATCGGGCAGTATAACACACCGAGAGGGGCTCAATCGGGCTAGTATAACACACCGAGAGGGGCTCAATCGGGCTAGTATAACACACCGAGAGGGCTCGGGCTAGTATAACACACCGAAAATCAGCCTGTACGGGTATTTCGTACATGCTTTCATTATAGTGCTTGGAGGTTCGTGTTACTCTGTATGAGTAACACTCGGTCTCATGCCACTCGATAATGATTCATTATAGTGCTTGAGGTTCGTGTTACTCTATAAGAGTAACACTCGCCATCATGCCACACCGATAATGAGTACAGAAATACAA